>OX402531.1:8554179-9154179 GCA_948098885.1 Drepanosiphum platanoidis
GCGCCGCGTCTAATATGATAACACTTGGTTAAATTTTGCTCTTAATCTATTCAAGCTACAAAAAAAATAATAAAACCATATTTGTTTAAAATTTTGTCAGCTACATTTTTGCATAGAGGTATTTTTGAAATAAACTTAGTATTTTCAAAGATAATTTAAAAAAACTGAAAATCGCACATAAAATCCAAGATGGCGGACACTTCCGGACCTCGGAGGGATGGCGACTTTTTTTTGGTTAATCAGGAGCCTATAACCAAACTTTTTGCAAAGTTTCAAAACTTTCCGATTTAATTCCTCAAAAAATCTTTTAATGACTGGACTATACGTATATATGTAGTTCCGCCACTGCTGTTCACGATCGATTATAAAACGCATTTATTGTGTGCGCCGACGAATCGTTTAGACATTCCATACGATATCTGTTACTGCAGCGTTTGCGATATTGTTATTTTAAATACGGAAATGACGTGTTTATGTTACGTGCATATTATTATAACACTGCGATAAATCATTGTTACGCCGCGACTGTCAAAAGCAGCGCCGAAACAGTGAGACGACGACGACGACGACGATGATAATAATAACGCACGCGTGCGCGGCGGGGTCGAACTCGTTCGGTGTGAAATCGAGCGACGGTCGGGGCGCGCGGCTCGTGTGTCAACAGGGCAGATATTATCATATTATCTTATTCAAAGTGATCGATCGATAAACTAAATACGCGACGAAAACTGTTTTTTGGCCGGCTCGCAAGGCCCCGTTTTCAAAATCGGATTTTTCACTCTGCGTCCGGCAGGCGAGTTTTAAAACCGATTCTAATCGATATGTTTTTGTAAAAGACAGTGTAATTTTGAAGCTAAAATAAATTTACGTCAGCCGTACTGCCGTGGAAACGATTTAACGCGTTATGAATAAAAATATCGATAACCACAAAACCGTAAATTTAACTTTAAGAAATACTTAAAAATAATAATCAAATAAACCGCGATTGAAAAAAATTATAAAATACTTTCTTTTCTTTTCTTTTTTTAACACGCACGTAAAACGAAAGATTTCCAAATTAAATAAAAGAATTATTATTACACGATTTAACGAGACAAAACTGTAGACATTCGGTTTGGGGCGGGTTTTTATTTTAAAATTAGATTGTTATCGATATCAATTTGACCGGACAATTTTGAATTTGAATCCGAAAAAATGTAACGATAAAAAAGTATAAATTTAAAAAAAAAATCCCATTTTTCAGTTTCATTTGACACGATAAAGATTCTTGAAACTAACGAGTCGCCTCGACGCCGTCAACATTTATGTGTCTGTGATATTAATTTTTCTCCTCCTAAACCGCTCGATCGACTCAATCCCCCTGTGACACTGTCGTTCGTTTTAACTATATTACGAGTATATTCGGTCGTTTGCTGGTTCGAAACGATTGGAAAAAAAAAAAAAAAAACCATCGCGACGGTAACTAGTATAGTGCCGACGCGCGCTCGTCTACCTATAATAGGTAGACGGGACGAGTTTCTTTCGGTTGTCGTTTTAAATTACCCAAGAAAATAAAAAAAAAAAAAAAACCCGCGCTAGGCAATAAACTGCGAACCTAACTACGTATTATACGAGCTGCTGTTCACAAAAGTGACCGAAACATTATATAAAATAGAAATAATCCGTTACTCGACCTTACGCGGTTTTATATTAGGGCAACAAACGACTAAAAATAATAATAATAAAAAGAATGAAAAAAAACGACTACGAGAAAAAACGAGTATGCGAGCGGTGTACGGGTGCGCGAGTATTAAAAAAAAAAATGCTTTGCCCGCGCGATTGTGTACGCGTTTGAATTCGTCGTCGTCGTCCTGTGCAGGACCACTTAAAAATTAAGTTTTTCACAGATAGCCATCCGCGCGATCCCGATTGATGAGCGCGCGCCACGCGCATAAACGCGATTACATCATTATTACTATTATTATTATTACGACTCGTTTTGTTAACGAGTTTTCGTCCGAAAACCCAAGGCGGGACGAGGATTTTTTTTTACTCCGGCGTACGGTGGCGAAAATATCGCTCGCCGTCGTCGCGAGCAAGGACCACGTTTTCGGGGGAGGGGTTTGTGTGGCGAGTGTCGTCTTCGTACGCGCGCGAACGTTTAAAAACGGCAATAAACGCCGCGATAATAATATTATGGCGGCCGACGTATTTTCAAAGCCGTAAATTATCATAATATTATTGTAGGTAAATCGAGTTTCGTTGGCGGAGGCCTATTACCGTCGCCGAAATCCCCTTCTCGTTCGCGAGCCCGTCTGATTTATTCGTACACACGCGACTCTGTCGTCCGTTTAAAAATTTTTTTCCATCTTCTTGAATTCCACCGCCGCGCGCCGCCGCCGTCGCGCGTAGACCGATCGAATATTACTCGTTTCCGCATCGTCGTTTCGTGTCATTTTATTTGGTGATGATTTTTACGATTTAAAATTTGAATTTGAAAAGTCGTGGAAATGTAAAAAAAAAAAAAAAAATGGTCAAAAAACGCGAAAAATCTATTTTAATTTTATCAATTTTGAAAAAAAAATATTCAATTCGGTTTTTTAATAAGTAGTATTATAATATGTGACAACATTATGTACCCAATACTCGTGCAATAATTTTTATTACAAACTGGGAGAGTAAATTTAAATTTATTATTATTTACGTCTAATGCATTTACTCATTGACAATAATATAAATATTTAAAAAATATAAAACAAAATAAATTGTGTCTAGTGGACAATACGAGTACTCATAAAATAATAACAAAATATGATTAAATAATAAAACGTATAAAATTTAATTTATTAAAATAATTATAAAATATGTTTAATAATGATAAATAAAAAAAAATAGGACTTGCCTAGAGTATTATAATAACGTAAAAAAGTGCATATAATTTACGACCGGTTTCGAATAAAATTCATCGTCGGGTATAAAAAAGTGCACTGCGCATAAAACGAAACGTCTGAATACAAATGAAAATTATTTTTACGTAGAGGAATAAAAGTTGAGTAAAAGAGATTGTGCGTAGAACGGTCAACGGTTATTTTTATTATTATCTAAAAAGTATTGAAAAAGAATATTATTATTAAAATCTGTTTGTACATTTACGATATTATTAAATTAATTTTTTTCCGACTTCACTGTGCTTACATGTGCAATTCTTCCAATACTGAATTAATATCAATATTGTTTCGGTCTTTTAATATTTCTAAGTCTTTATATTTATACCGAAACTAATAAATTGATTTCCCTCGATATTAAAAATTTGTATACTTATATTCCTAAACTCGAAGCATTAAATATTTTTAATAAAAGAAACTTACAGATGTTGAAATAATAAATTCGATTCTAAAGAAATAGACGAAATTGTTCAATCGATAAACGTAATTATGAATGGAAATTATTTCCAAAATAATAATAAAATATACTCACAAAAAGATGGGTTTGTCAAACCTCCTCCCAAAAATGTTAATTATTGTAGTGTGAAATATCATAATAATAGTTATCTAATAACTTCGTTAAAATTTGAAATAATAATGTAAATAATATAAATGCGGCATATTTTACAACTTATGATAATTTAATAAAACAAATACATTTTATAGTTGAAAACTTTTCAAAAACACCCCTACTTTTAGTAATGCTGGTGTATATATAAACATTATAAATTTGAATGAAGTTGTAATAAATTTTATATCGGTAAAACAAATAGAGATTTCCAAACAAGGAGCACGTGTCTGAAATGAAAAAAAAAAAGGTCGCTCCAAATTTAAATTTCGCAAAACATGTTTTAGAAAATAATCACATACACGTAAAGACTTAGAAATATTTAAATGAAGTCGGAAAAAATAAATTCAATAATATCGTAAGGGTACAAACAGATTTTAAAAATAATATTCTTTTTCAATACTTTTTAGATAATAATCAAAATAACCGTTGACCGTTCGATGTCAATCTCTGTTTTACCAAACTTGTATTCCTATAAAAAATACTTAATTCTACGTCCAGTGCGCTTTTTATACCTGACGATGAATTTCATATTCGACTCGGGCCGAAGCGCCTGGCAAAACGGTCGTGCGGTGGCGACCGCGTGCAGAAAAATCGTTTAAACTTGCGCGAAGGACACGAGGACACCGATCGGCGTCGAAAGAATCTCCCTGCAGTATAATATAATAGCACAATACGCGCGCGTAATATAATATACCCACGTTGTTATATTATTGTCGGTCAAGGACGATATTTTCTCATTAATAATTATACTGCGGCCTAAACGGTGCGACGACGCGACGAGATAATACGGTAGGTCGTAATAATGGCGATAAATTAGGTGCCTACTTTTCATATACGTCGCGTTCTTGGGAAAAAGTGTCAAACTCTGAGCCCGCCGCCGCCGCCGAGATTCGTTTGGAACGTTGAAAAATGGGTCCGTCGCGAGCGCGCGCGCGCGCCGTGTCACTATTATACTATTGTGTGTACGTATTACTCATCGGCGTCTTGCGCAATCCGAGATGTGGTATTCTCCATATATATACAATATATAATATGAACGATTATTATTATTAATTTCCAGACAGCTGCGGGTTTTTTTTTTCCCCTCTCGCGATCTGTCACGTCGCCGTCGCGTGTCGTCTTCTCGTGCGGTCGGTCGTATAGCCGTCGTCGGGGGTATTTTTTTTTTCCATCATTTTTTTTCGTCTCGACTAAGGTATATACCTGCGCGAATACGTACGATTTCTGACGGACGTACGTACGTCGCTGCTGCTGCTGCAGGAGGCGACATCACCGTCCGAGACGTACGCGAGAGGTTTTCTATACGCGTTTTTTATACGTAGTTTTTTTTCTTTCTTCTTCAAACTGTATTTCCTATTCCGCGTCGCTGTACTACTGCGTTTACTACAGTTCCCCTTCGCGGCGATTCCGTCCGCGTTATTGTGTTCCTCCTCGGAGACGTGTTTGTTCTCTCGTCGTTCGCGTTTGTCGTTTACGTTAAACAGAGATTGTTGTAATAAACGCATTTTAAATAAATGATTGGAAAAAAAATAATAAAAAATATTAAAATTAAACATTACAGTCATCGGATTTAATAAACGAGCGGCGGGCGTTAACCTATCCGGGGTGATACGCGAAAACGTTCGACAATGCGTAGACGTTATTCGTACCTCGTGGACGTATCGATGATTTAAAACGCTAAAAGAGATACGAAAATAAAATAATGTTTCTTTGAAGTCTTAAATTTTACTAAAAAAAAACGACAAATGAACAAAATTAAATTGTGAGTTGAATCGACTTTTTATTGAACGAATAAAAAAGGTAAATATAAATCTTTAAATGCGATTTAAATGGAAAATAATGGAAAATTCAGATTTATTATAGCTATCATTATCTTTGCGTATAGCACGTCTTGTAAGAGTAAAAAAGAGCATTAAAATTCTATCTGTAAGTATATAATAAATTGAATTTTTTTTTTTATATAACCACTGTATTATTATATTAAAACATGCGATGTAAATATAAACGTACTACGCAAAAGCGTAAGTATACGAGAAAAGTAAAACTGGATAAATAGATTTATATATAATATTATATTATATCATTCGAAAAATTGAAAGAAAAAAATTAATACATATTATCATTATTATATTTTATGTGTGTAAATAAAAACGACTGGACAAGGTCGATCTCGACGACGACGACGTGGCCGTCACGTGATTGTCTCTCTACACGAAAGCGTTTTCAAAGGGTTCTCATCCGGGTGATACTCCTCATTTCTATAGACGGCGGTAATCCTATTCTCTTAGACCTCTAGTATATCAGTCGACACGCGTGATTTGTCTAAATAGAGTTGTATTAAAAACAGAGAGAAATTGATTTCCGACGACGACGTGATCGCGATAGGCTTGCTTCTCGCGAATAATAACTAGCAAATCGATTGCGATTATTTTAGCGATAAAAACTAAAACACTAAAAAAAACAACTCAAACGTTTGCCGGTGCCGTTTTTCAGTTCACTTTTTATACATTTAATAATTTTATGTGGAAATAATCCTATTACGATTTTACTTGTACAGGTACAGCGAACGAAAATTAAGTATTTAAACTGAAAAATGACGTAATCTATGCAGTGTAATTTCCCTAGTATTTAATGCGTACTTTTTACAATTATTACAGATGAATATCGGGTAGAATATGAGTAGAAAAATGCGGTTGGCAGAAGCTGCAGGTATGTTTTGATAGTCGCACGAACAGGTGGGAGTACGTTTCAGTTATATTTTCCATAAAACAAAACAAAATTTGTAGTGACTTGACATTTTGTTTTTTTTTTTCCCGTTTATATTGACACGCACGCGATGAGATCAGAGATACCGGCTCCGTGTGTACGGCAGATTTGCGCACACCACGCGGTGATGAATAATACATAAAAAAAAAGGAAGGTTTAGAACCGCTGCGCCGCGTTGTGTGCACCGCGCACAATATGCGAAACTCAAGAACGTTCGAGAAAAGCGAAACTGGACAAATATGATGATATATACGAGTATAATATCATCTGAAAAGAAAAATCGAAAAAAATAATATATCAATGTGCGCGAAAAAAAAATAAAGAACGACTGGACAAGGCCGACCCCCCGACGACGTGGCCGTCTCGCACACATAATAATATATAACATAATATTATTGTACTCTTAATGATAATGCGATCGCGTTCTCCGGGGCACGGCACGGTGGCGTGCCATATGATAATATGCAAATTACCGACGTGGGTGACATTTTTAGAGTGCGCGTATTATGTAAATGTGCGCGCACACGTATATACACCCGCCGCCGCCGCCGTCCGCACAATAAAAACCCATAAGAAGAGCCCAAATCCGCAGCGCGACCGACGACGGCGATATTATACAGGATGGCCCGCGCCGCCGCGGCGATGGAAACGATTGGTAAGTGTTAATTTTTCTCTAAATGTTTTTAAGCGATTTTCTTTTTACCCATCGCTCGTGTTCGAATTTACCCCTTTTGGACCTGGTTTGGAAAGATTTAATCATTCGTCTCCTTAAAACCGCGCACGATATAGCCGTTCTGTGTGTGATTTACGATCGTAATAACTATTGCCAAAGCAATGGTCGGTGCAGGAGAGTGTTGGCGCGTGTACAGTTAATTTGGCCGAAAAATCGGTGTAAATCAAGTAATCAAAGACAATAAATATTCCTTATTTCACAGTACCGTAATAGTACGGGCAGAGAGATAGATAGAGCAACCGTGAATAAATGTTAGAAATGTAATTTATAATAATTTATCAATGGAAATATACATTTTATGATGGATTTGACGAAACCTTCTATAAAACTATACCGAAAACATGAAATTAAAAAAAAGTCACATTAATATCTATTTAAAAGAAGTTCTCTTCGAGATGTCGCGGTGGACCACCCTGTATATCCTACGTATACGCACATACGCATGCAAATACATTTCGGTCGTAAAACGCAGTGACGACGACGACGACGACGACGCTACTTCGTCCTACGACAATCGTTCGCGCGTTGCGTCACCGTGTGGTGGTATTATTATTATACCATGCCGAAGACAACGAGACGTGCGATATCGAATACAATGGAATCTTTATCGAAGGTTTATCGGGGTTCGGGATAATTTGACCCGCAACGATTTCGGGTCGTCATCAATGACAAACTGACGGACGCGCGAAAACGACATTTCGGTTGTCCGGCGTTTTGCTGCGAGATCTCTCGAGATCGCCAAATACTGCTCGGTATTCCGGCGGCATCGGTTATAACTTATGACGTGCTCGTGGACACTTTGGCGAGCGCGTTCGCGTCAAAAGATTTTTATTTTTCGTAATATTTCCACGCATTGTTGTTTTGTCCGACGACGCGACGACGGTACGACTCGAATCAATTTAAAAACAGATGAACGTTCGTCGACGAATCAACAATTGCGGATCTCTTCTATTCGCGCGCGTTACACACACTCGTAATGAAAACGATGCGCATTCTTCGCGTGTTAATGATCATCGTCTTCTTGTGCGCGTTACCTTCTCCGCGCGAGCTGCTGACGATAATTAACATGTTTCGCGCTGGGCATTCCGAAAGAATGTTTTCCTCTTTATACTGGAGCGCGTCACGACTTTGGCGTTTGGAAGTATATCGGTGTTCAGCGACGAAATTTGTGTTCAACGCGTACAGTTCAATCGATCTACGAAAATATCAAAATCGAATTATTGCAAATCGAACTGACATTATGTTTTCACCCATCCCGTCGGATCGAAAAATCAATGGGTAAAAATCGACTAGATCGAAGATGAAATATGACACTTTCTCTAATCGATTAGAAAAGAAATCTCGTTAATGCTCGGTGTTTCATAGCGTTTGCATATTAGTTTTTTGGAATCCACGTGAGACTAGTGAAGTGTTGGATACAAGTACTAATAGTTTTGTGATGTATAACGGTCGCGGCCATTTTTGGAAATAATATTAATATGTTTCTGAGAAACAAAACACTCTACTACCCTCGTGAATTATAATAGTTATCCTTTTATGAAATAAAATAATATTGAATTTTAATTTCAAAAGAGTTTACTTAAGAAATGCAATCAATAATTAAGTATATCGTTCCATTTTAATTTTTGTTATAGTGAGTCACTCTAATTCGTCTAGTCTTCGAATGAGAACGCCGCCGTCAACGAAACGAATAGCGAAAATGAGATAAATTTACAAGTTATAGGATGCAAATGG
This sequence comes from Drepanosiphum platanoidis, assembly GCA_948098885.1. NCBI lineage: Eukaryota > Metazoa > Arthropoda > Insecta > Hemiptera > Aphididae > Drepanosiphum > Drepanosiphum platanoidis. The sequence continues at coordinate 8,562,947 of OX402531.1, forward strand.
AAAAGTATTTTTTACAATACGCAGGATCAAAGTAAACACATAATTTGAATACAGGTACTTATACGTTGTTTTTAATAAAAAAGTGGAATTAATTTAATTTAAAAAGTAAAAAATAATAATTTTATACAGTTAGTCTTCTTTTAATCGCTGGAAAACAAATTTTTGTTTTGTTCCTTTTTAATAATATGATGGTCAGCTTAAAGTAATTATTTGCTTTTTTCCCAATGAAACTTACAACGAGAAACATAATTTCGATATTAAATTTAGTAGTACTTGGAATTCGATAAACACGTCGATTAAAGAACCTTTTGTTTTATTTATTTTACAAATTATAAATAATATTAAACCTACATTAATAATATTGTTTTTCACCATAAGAGCATATTATACTGTAATATCGTGTCACATTATAACAGCGCGGCGAGCACGTTGTACGCCATGAAATCCGAGTTCTGGTAATATTTTACCGACGAGACGACGTCGTCGTCACCCTGTCAACTTTTTTACATTTCATCCGACCGTTTTCAGTCATCCGCAAAAACGACGTGAATTATAATATTATGCAAATACACCGACTTCCGGACTCCACGCGTATATTTTACACAGTCTCGGCGAACATATCGCACGTGCTCGCTTATGTACATACGAGTACATATTATTATATACATAATATGCGTGTACATGTGAGTTTTATTTTTGTATTTACACGATATATTTCGTCCGTTGCAGCGATTCGGAAATAATGCACGTGCTTTTCACTCATTAAACACGCGACATATTATCTTTGTTCCAAAAATAAAAAATAAAAAACAAACGCGCCTTTAGCCACAAGTCCGTCCGGGCGGGCACGTGTAAATAACGTTTTAGTCATGCGTTAGTGCTGTTTTCGACTCGTACCGAGAAGTTTTGAATAGCCTGGGGGGGGGGGGGTCGAAGACGAGAACGCGCTCGCAAATTCCAAACCATTTCAACGTGCCTATTACGCGTACTTACACGGGCGTTGTGGTCACGTTGTACGATGGTGAATTGACTAGTTTATTAGTTTTATTAGTCGAGTTGGCGCATGATATTGAAAAAAAAAACTATATCAATACTAATTAGGTGACTATAATTATCGTAATTTTTCAGTCTCGTATGGATCCACCGCTAAAAAAAGAAAAACCGAGAACAAATCGCTCTTCGATGGCCGCTGCGGTGAACGTAAGTTTACATACCGTCAGTTTTTGATTCGCGCTTATTGAATGAAAACCCTCGTCGATATCGTTTCCACCGCCCTGGCGAGTGTGAATAAAAAAAAATTCAAAACTAAACGTTATAATCGCGCACGAGACCTGTCGTTACGAACGTTTCTGTTTTTTTTTTCCCCTCTCTTTTTAGATAAAAGAACGCGAACGCCCGCCGCCGCCGATATACGTCCGAGGGGGGGGGGGGGACGTCGTCGTTCACTTCCGAGCCGACGTTCCTGGACCGCACACACGACGATAATAATAATATCACGTGTATAAATAATAGAGACGACGATCGTAAACTTTGATGTTAATAGTATGTATTCTACTGGAAGGAGATAACGGGACGCGTCTCGCAGGGGGTTCTGCGTAATATCTTTATAAAAACACATTACCCTATCCTTTTAGACCGCCGCCGTCTCTCGTATAAAGTAATATGTATGCACGAGTGTAATTTTATTATAAATAAAATAAAAGCCCAGCGAGTTTTAATTTATTGCGGCTATGTACGTATATGCGCGCCGCCTAACCGGTACGGACTACTACTCTATTCAATATTTAACGTCTCGTTTTAGGAAAACCGTGAAAATGTTTTCCGACAAAAAAGTACACTTTTTTTTTATCCGTTGGAACCGAATTTCGGCGCCGAACGAATCGATCTCTCCGAGATTTTAAAAAAACGCGTTCGCATAACGTCTCGTTCGCTCGTTCGCACTCTTCTCGACGAATCGCGCGACATTTTAAACGACATCCGCGGCGCGTTCGTGATAATATTATCACGTGAAAATAACCTGAACCGAAGGCGTACGAGGGACGTATATATAATACACGTCATTATCGATGTTAAAACGCGGTGTATATATTATATTCCTCGGGGGAATTTCTCGACGTGTGGGATATGTCGTTTCGCGTGGCAAATTCCGATGAATTTATCGTGTCACACCTAACGCGCGTTACGATCGCGCGCGGTTCACATATTATTATTATTATAATAATAATAAACGTGTAATGCGTCTGCGCGGCAAAGCGACGGTTTTTATATTTATTTGTTTTTTTTTTTTTTTTTTACGACCACTTAGACGTGAATTATTCTTCGCGACGTACGAATATAAATAAGTGTGCGATATTGTGCAAGTGTCGTACGTGTTGGATCGATTTGTTTTTCATTTGTAACACGTATGTACGCGTGTGCGTTGCGTGCAAACTAGTCGAAAACCGTTTGCAAAGCGAGTATTCAAATATGAAAAACGATCGGAATTCCATTATTGGTTTGTAAACGATAACTTTAGGGGTCGTTTTTAAAAATGTAAGCCATACGATTACCGTTTCGTTACGAGTCCGTAACGCATATTGCGATCGAGAAAACGATTTTTTTTCGGATTATAATAATATGATAGTAATAATAATAACGCATCCGCAAAATTCAAACGAATGAAATGCGTTTTTAATAAATAATCGTCAACGAATCGTGCAAATTCTCTCTGCTTTTATTTATTTGTATATTTTTTTTTTTTTCATCGAGGACGGTCCTGCGGTCTTTACCGACCCTTTTCAAACGTTCGAGGTGAGCTTATGGGTTGGTCAACCCGGTTCACCGGAAGGATATGAGCGGACGGTGTACTACCGACGAGCTACGTGATTTCATGCAATCGGACGATAGCACGAGATTCGTGGAAATCGACCGCGGCAAAATGTTTGCGCTGTACGTCGAGTCTATGAAAAGTGAAAGGTATGCATTTTATAAGTGTGTTATTTTGAATTTCAATGGCATGAAAAACTTTTTTTATTTTTCAGTATTTCATTGAGTTTTTCTAGTTATATCCCCGATCTATGTGCAAAAGTTTACTTATCTTTGATTTTATAACAAAATTATAATATTGTTCTTCGGGACAATATGTGGGCAAAAGGAGGTTTTTTTTTGACTAAATTTAATACTAATTTTTATTTTAACAGTTTTAACACGTTATCGTCAAATAAAAAAAAACAGTAGGTGAACTAATACATGAGCTCGATAATTTTAAATATATAATCACAAAACACGCGTTTAAAATAGGAATCAATTAACGTAATAATAATTGTAAATATTAAAAAACCGAGTACGCGTACTTGTCTCAAATATATCGAAAGATCTATGTTTAATTTATTACACGTAGCGATTTTCAACGCTGAACCGTCCGGGTCGCGAACTATAATAATTAAATTTCCTGTTCCTGATTTTCAATTAATTCCGATTGGATATAGTTTCGTTACACGGATATTTTTTTTAATTTTAATTTTTTTTTTTTTTAAGAGAATCTGCCGGCTTATCTAACGCGTGTTCGCATATGATATAATAATATAACGCTTATCATGTTGTTGTTGTTGCGCGGTTTTTAAATTAATAAACACACACGTATAAAACCGAAAACATATCACATGATGTCGCACGTCGTCGGTCGGTAACGAAGCGTAAAAATCATTAGTAAACGATCAGAATCTATATTCTGTGATCTTTATGACGTCGAATGCTATAAAAAATAATAATAGAATACTTATAGTTTAATATTGCTCTTCCGACTTGGTTCGTAACCACACGAGCATGCGTATAAATTCAGTGGCGAAACTACGTATGGAGTAAAAGTGAAATGACAATTTCCTAAGATTTCGATTCGTTTAAAGGGTCTCCTCGAAAGACGTCCGATCGTTCGCGTATTTTTCGAATATTTAATAAGAGTCTTAAAAAAACAGTAGACACTAATGCTTGAGCTTTTATTTGTATTCGAAAATTTTAAATATATAATCACAAAACGGGTATTTAAAATAGGAACCAATAACGTAACCGTAAATGTTAAAAAAAAACTAGTATGTGGTTAAAATGTATCTATTATTTATAAATTTATCTGATTTTGTGTTAAAGTCTTCAAACTAAAAGTAATATAAAAACGCAATTCGTTTCGTTGAAAACGATACTTTTTTAGGGGCAGGTGATGTTATTCGCTTAAAATTGCCCTCAAAATTCAAAACAGTTAACGAGTGTATTTTATTTTTTATAGATTTCTAACGAAGCAAAAAATGTTTAAATGCAGTTAAAACACGCAATACTACATTGGAAACATGTCCAAACGTAAGTAAAAACCTTATGCAATCTCGTAAAATGTAAAAATTCCCTAAAAAATTTAAAAAAAAATTTAAGAAAAAACGCTATTAAATTCCATTTTATCGTCTTAATGATGCATAAAATAAAAACCAAATAAAATGTTGCTCGTTCGGTCGATTAATGTGTGTTTAAAACGGATTTGTAATGAAACGAACGTCGCACGAGAAACAGTGTTTGTCTTTTATTCGCATGTGTTGAGATAAAGAAATACATAACAGGAAGGAAAATATCAACGTTTTATCACTCGGAGCGTCTAGAAAATTCGTCTACTAGACGAAAAAAACTCAAGCGGCCAACAAATACGCTAATTCGCGTTGTTTAATAAATGAATTTAAAAAAAAAAAAAAACCACTACCTAGCCGCAACAACGTATTTCGCACGGAAGACGAACTTCGGGGCGGCAAGTTGTCATCGTACGCTGAGAATTTTAGAAATGCGATGACCTTGAAAATTCTTGAAAAACGGGTCAAAAACTGGCGTAACTACAAAAAAAAAAAAAAAACCTGTATTTCATACGTTCATAATATTATAATATGCACGTTTTGTCACGAGAAATAAAAAAAAAAATTTGATTAACTTACGGACGCCGCCGCGAGTGCATATCCAATGCGAAAAATATTATTTTTTACCTACCTGTAAGCCGAACAATATTTTATTTTTTCTCGTGATAAATAACGACCGTAATACAGTATATACGTATATCGTAGTCTTTCATAGCAATAACAAATTTAACGAATTCGCAACACACTTCATACGCAACTTGTATTCCTTTGTACGAGTGCAGTTCTGCATAAACGTGCAGAATGATGATCGATGTCATCTTTTCAAACTACAGAGATGAGAAAATTACTCGAGTTTAGTAACTTTGTTTCGCGTTATGGCTACTCGCTTCCATTAGTGTTTACTCAGATTAATCATAAGTTATAGTATACGAGTTGATTGGTTTAAATAATAACGACGGGGGGGAAAAAAAACCTCTACTATTAATATTTTTGTATCAATAATAATCTGTTTCGACTTTGGTCTCGTCTCATTACGGGTGACTCGATCAATTGTGAAACATAAAAATCAAAAAAAAAAAAATTAACAAAACAATAATATTATAATAATTATTATTATAATGACGAAAAAAATTTATAACAAAAGGGTAGAACAACCACAGGTGCGTTAGATTTCTTGTAATTGAAAAACACAATTATTATCGAAACTCATTGGTTACGAAAACATTATTGATTTTCTGTAACTAATTCACGTCTCGGTAACTCTGTGACTTTTGTAACACTGGTCATAATTTCTAACTTTGTCAAACTGCATATTATATAATAATCGAATCTTCGGTTTCGTTTGAGTTTGCTTGTTTTGTTTTAATAGTTACTTCACGTCGAGTCGGATTTAACACGAATTATATCTCGAGTACGACAAATTCTGACACTTGTGACTTTATACTCTCGTGTTCGACCGACCGCACTTGTCCCACATCTTTATCAACGCCGCCTACGGTTCGCCATCGGTGCTTTATAACCCACACGGAAATTGTCAACGTCTATGATTAAATACACGTGTTAAACCGAATGGAAAAAGATCGATTTTTTTTTTCTCTTTGTGCAACGTACTCTCTCGGTACGTCTCGTGTACGAATAAATCGCTGGGTAAAGACAAAAAAAAAACAAGAAAAAAAACAAGAAAAACACGCATAAAACGCGTTGGCACGTTGATATTATAATAAAGGTATGTTATAGGATTTATTATCGTACGACTCTCTTACGCAAAAACTCAACATTCGCATAACAAACACGCGGCGGCGCGGCGGTCACACGCGTATATTATTTGAAATTGCGTAATTAAAGTTCAACAATTGGACGAGTAATTTTTTTGCTCGACTCGCGCGGGGGCGTTTTTTTTTTTCGGAAGGGTCGGGTCGACGGTGTTATGAAAAGAGCAGCGAGATATTATGCAAATGCCGTGTGGCATTTAATTGTGTGAATAAAACGCATGATGCGAACAACGAACAAGTGATAAGTGAACACGTATCGATATTTGTAATATTATTTTCTTCGCAATTTACGAACTATCGGAGTGGCAAAATGAGTACGCGAGTGAACGATATCGTTTTTGTTTTATTTTCATTTCCAATCGCTCGATAATTTGAATCAAAGTCATCTGTGTTTGAAAAAGTCGTCGATAATTTCGAGAGGGGCTGGAGAACCTTTTCCACCCCTTCCGCGTATATAACGCCGCGCTCCTCGACACGAGCCGTAAATCGTTTCCTCGTTTCACGAGTTTTACCAAATATATTTACCGACGACAAACACTGTGTGTAATAATAATATAATATATGACTTTTTATCTGTTGTTGGCAGGTTCGCAGCAAATCTGGCCGTCGTCGAACACAGTGATATTATTAAAAGGACCGACTGCGTATCGAAGAGCTAATCGCTAACCGTTTTCCGTACACGAAATGACGTTTGCTCACAACGCCGTCGAGTAAGTATGCGCGCGAGCACATTAGTATAAAAAAAAAAAAAAAAACGTGATTTATTTCTAATAATTTATCGATTTCATATTATTGTGACAGGCACATACTATAATATATGACTCGCGTGTATATCGCTGGCGCGTGTGAGGTATACGATAGATATTAAAAATGGCAACGAAACACGAGTGTGTGTTTTTCGTTGTATTCACTTCGGGAAAATACATTTTACAACCGAAGGACTCGACGGCGGCGGGGAACGACTTTGAAAATACTTTCGTTTTGCAAACAATAGAAAATAATTAAACCCGCATTACCAATAAGTACCTCGATAAGTATTCGATGAGTACGATATCGCGCATGCGGCGGCGGCTCTATAATATACGTTATATGTGTGTGTGTGTGTGTACTCGTGTATTTACTATCGGATTTATTGCCAATAATGCGTAACGCAATAGATGCGTTTATACGTGATATACAATCGTGCTCGGACGAAATTTACACGGACGCGCGCGCCACCACAGACAATGTGTATCTATGAATTAATAGCTTCCTGAAAACTGACGCGTCGATTACCTCAACAGGATGATGCAGTATTCAAGGCGATTGTTTTGTTTTTTTTTTTTTTTCGTTGAAATTTATCGATACATCGTAATTATTCGCACCGTGGTGTGTGCTCCGAACAACCGATAATTAATAACGAAAATACGTTACGTAATTTCTTCACTGTTGGAAATAAAAATACGCCGCTGTTGTGATTCGTTTGACCGCGCGCGCACGCACCACGCGAAGACGTATAATGTAATCGTTTGCCGACAATTTTTTTCACAAAACTTCCGTTTTTAAGTTTCGAAAAAGATCGTTTTCAAAACGGAATAAAATACGTTCTTATTTGATAGTCCTGTCCATGGGCGTCCCCAGACATTTTTCTAAAGGGGGGCAAAATTAATTTTAAAAATAAATGAAGATTTTTTTTAGACATTTTATACTTTCATTTTATTTATAATACATCATTATTACACTTAGATATTATATTATACATTTTATAGAAAGAACATAATTATGTTTTGTAATTTTCACAATTAGATGTTATTAATAGGTATACATTTTATTTACACATTATTCTTTTTCATCAAATACAAATTGCATTCTCCGTGGATATTCTCTACCGAATTGTGTCGGTACATTGGAACACCAATACGCAGTACGCACACATCAATATTTTTTTTTCTACACGCCTACATATTAAAATAATCTATATTTATTAAATTAGCGCTTTACAGATAATGTTTTGGAAAACAAATTTAAATTCTAGGGGGGGGGCAAGTGCCCCGTTTTGCCCCCCTCCTGGGGACGCCCCATGGTCCTGTCGACAATCTACTCGAAATCGGAAGTGCGCGCGAACCAATCCAAAGCCGTTCGTTAATTTTCGCTAGATGTAGACGTCGCGTCGTCGTAAAGTCGAAACGATCGCTTTTTTTTCTTTAAACGTTTGAATACAAAATGTATACGCTTTAACAAGACGTCGATCGAAAACGTTTTCGAATTCGTCAATACGATATCTCTCCCGCGGACTACTCGGACCTCTTCAAACGATTCTGCTGAATATTGTTCACCGCCGCCGTTTAATTTCATTGTTCGGGCGAATTTCCATCAGACTCGTAGTACGGTTTTACGGTGTTCTACAGACTTGTTTTATTTCATGTGCCGTACGAGACCGAGAATGGGTCGTAAGCGGGTATTTGATAAAATACACATAACGCTGTACATATAGATAACAACGTACAATAATATACGGCGTATAATTTAACTACAAATACGATTTATCACGCAGCTAATCAGAGTTTTAAAAAGAAACGACCGGCGAATGATATATCGGCTGGGAACCGAAGCCGCGTGATATATAGGCGTATAGCTACACGAGAACAATTTCTTACAATACACGATACTGCGCGATAGTCGATAAATATGTTTTCCGCCCATTTTTCCGTATCAAACGATCGGGCATTATACTCGTAATGTGTTCAGTGTTACAGGGACGTGTTCCTTTAGAGCGCTGGCGGCGGCGGCGGTCCAAGAAATATTATTAACGTTAAGTGACCCGAAAAACAGCGATAATTATTTTTATCCGTACATTTTATAGTATAATTCACTGCAACTAATCAGATGTTTTTGTGGTGTTTTAGGCCAGACGGTAATTTCGAATGTTCGAAATATGATTGAAAACAAATATCACACCGACTAGTTGTTGAAAATAACTGATTTCTTCGCGAAATCCATAGTGAAAGCAAGTGTTTTTTGAAAAAAACCAAAGGTGATCGCTATAACCGTTTTCAAAATAAATTTTAATCAAAGTTAATACATGTAATACGGTTTAGTTTATTAAATATTGTTCATTGTTCTAGTTCAGTGTCAAACGAAAATAAAACAGTTGTACATTATTCGATCTACACCGAACGATGATATTTCTAAAGCAGCATAACAATTCCTTAAAAACCAACACAGCTAAGCCACTGGCGATCATGTCGAATACGTTATACGAAATTAACGGATGACAATAGGAAATCGGTGAGTTTATTTAGTTTTTTGTTTATTAGTTTAGTCTGTTGACAATAAAAATAATTTTAAAATGTGATTCGACTTGTACGAGTATACGAGTGTATCGCGCGGAGTCAAAAATGTTATTGCAAGCGTATAATAAACAACTTTTTAAAATCCACTTTTAATACAATGACCGAAACGGCTCGGGCAAAGGTTCATAATAATGTAATAATTTATTCAACTGGTTAGCTTACAATTTCCCAATACACTCGTCCGGAATTGTAAGTAATATCATAGCTTATACTCGTATAATAAAAACCTCATTAATACCTATCGGTTCTAAACGAATTTCCCCCCCGCAAAACCGATAATTTACTCTAAGCCCCCACAGGAAGGACAACGGGTTCCGTGCGCGGTCCTTCCTTCCTTCCGACCGCGTTTATATATTATACGTTTATATCGATCGCGACAGTCGCGCGCCGCTTTTAATAATTTATCTCCGGGGAAAGCTTTGAAAAAAACGTATACCGCACGCCATTGGAAATACTCGTACACGGCTTCGCCCTTGCTGCAGGACATCCCCCGCAAGTTTTTTCGTCCTTTTCGAACCACGCGTGACATCGCCGTATTTTTAATTTCGCGTCGATAAAAAAATAAATAAATGCATCGCACACATTACTCTTTTACAACAACCACGACGCGACGGCAGTCACGTTTATTCGATAAACTAAATAAAAAGTAAAACTGCAATAATAGTTTATCGTGTGATGACGAACGTGTTTGTTTTTTTCCGCATACGAGTAATATAATATATACCGAGTTCGGGGGTTTTTTTTTTTTTAAATATTCGCCCACAGTTCACTTTGTAATACGTTTCGAGTAGATCCTGAAATAATTTTACCCGTTTTTAATGTCGAAGAAAGTATGTTCGCGTTCGACTCGGTACAGTATCGTCGTATACGTCTACGCTCGTAACAGACGGCTTTGGTAGATCGAAGTACACACTCCGAGAGCGTCCTCTCTCGAAAAGAAAGGGTTTCTCCCCGTAGGCGCCTACGTATCGCCCGTGTATATTTGTCGTTTAAACTCGAATCGATGGCGGGATAATAGAATAAGCTTTATAAGAAAAATGTTAGACAACACCCTTCGGGTATAGCCGGGGGGGGGGGGGCGGGACTGAGCGAGCGTGTTTCATTTCTCAATGTCGCGGTGGTAAGAAAAAAAGAAATATTTTTTAAAACGATTTAGTTCTCCCTCGGATTCGGCTCCTCTATCTCGTCCGACCGTTGAGTATGAATAATACGATGATACGGTTTCCGGTATACACGCGCGCACAAATCGTACAAATGACCTTGCCGGGGATTTCGCGTACGAGATCATCAATCCTACACTTCTCCTCGTCTGCCGTATAGTAAGTCAGGTAGATTGTATTATATATGAGTTCTCGACGATAATATATAATAATATTGTGTTTGTTCGAGCGTGTACGTACGCGTGCCGATATATTTTATTCTTTCTCGCGCCTGCGATTCGAGCGATAAACGTCGAGCGATTTCAAATTTGAGTTTGAAATAATATTTTCACAGTTTTTATCCGTTTATTTTTCGTACGTGTTCGAAAAACTGTCGCGAGAAAATAACAAGTTCGTTCTAAAACTTTAGCCAGATTCGATTTCCTATTGTTATCGATCGTATACCATATTAATATTATAGAATTCTACACCGTTTCGATGGCGGATTCGCCGCCGCGGGTAAAAGCGCGTGTTTACATGGCACGCGGTAACCAAAAATCAATCGAAACGAATCGCGCGTTTACCTCTAACACGGACATAATTCTGTCTGTTTCCTCCGCGACGCGATGGGCCACTGCGGATTCATTAGCTACAAGACGTATTTATATATTATGTTTATCGACACGCGCGCGAGCGTATATCGTTTGATTTGGATTCGGAGCGCGAGAGTAGGGAAATGATTAATAGACGCGACCGACAGTCGGGGCACTCGCATGTCCGCGGCTCGTAATGTTATTGTAACGCACGTGCATTCGAAAATTGTACCCCGCAAACGTGTGTGATATATAATATTTAAATACGATTAATTATGCGCGCGGGGCCCGAGACGCGGAAAAATTTACGGTTATCGTAATAATATAGTCGATTATTAATGAATTGTCATTATTACCGTTACGATAATATTGTCGTGTTCGCCATTATTGCAAAGCGTGTCCTCGCGCGCGGCGCGGTAGACGTAGTTTTCGAGTAAAACGATCGATGTCGACGACGAATAAATACTCCTCGGGTATACATTTCCGCGGTATTGCGCGTCCAGTGTAAGCGAGAACAGTGAATCTGGACACTAAATCATTTAAATATACTTTCATGACACTAAATAATCTAAGAATTATCAATTATTATACGGACATACCCAAAAAGTAAAATACTTAATCGTAATCGTGTTGAAAGATAAAAATTAAAATATCGCGATCTACTAAAATGTACCAACTAATCGTCCGCTATAATACTGATCGTACGAAAATACAGTTTCGAGTCAAAATTAAACACCGAAAGCTCATAATATCGTTTATGCTTACCAAATTTATCGTTCGAAAAATATATAAATACTGTACGTAATAATTGATTTCAAAGAGTTTACAACTTATCTTTAATACAAACACGCGTATCGTGAGTGTTCGTAACATAAGAAAATAACCAAGTAGTAAAAAAATACAACGAGTGCCAAAAAAATACTCGTTCGAACGTTTGTACTCTCAGCACTCGATGAACGCCGATTCCGAGAATATTTTCCCCGTCCGAAAATGTTCCAAATAAATGTTGTTCCAAACATAATTTTAACTCTGAAAATAATTGATCCGCATAAGCACTCGTTCCAAAAATAATATTATTACTATAACGCTATACAGTCTGTGTGCCAACTAGTAATACTTAAAATATATTCCGTAAACTGTTTATTCAAAATAATATTTCGTCTGCTCGACATGTTATATTTTCCGAATTATATTTCTCCGATCAGCCGCCCTAACCAAATCAAAATATCGTTTGTAGTATTTTGATTATTCTGCCGATACGATTTCGGGAAATCATCTCTCGACTAATCTATACACCTAGGTACACTTTAAACACGCGTTTCGATCAACGCTTTGAATACCATTAAAACTGTATGGTAAAAACTAAAAATTCTATGTTCGAATCGTAACGTTACGGCGCACACGTCGTGTTTCCGTAGTACAGTGGTCTCAAACATACGGCGCGAAATAGAAATACATTTTTCTAATTTTTTTTTTAAGTTAATCATATTTTCTCAATGATAATTTTGTAAGTAAAATAAACAACTACTTTGTTTATATTTTTATAAATAATTTTGGTAAAATAGTAATAATTATTTATAATAAAAGTAATTTCATAATATTATATAAAGTCATTTAGATAAATGCATTTCGTACGTGACTTTGCGTTCGTTTCGTCTTCGGTTTTTAGAGTATAAGTAAAAAAGAGGACGCGAACTTTTTTTGAAAAAATATATAATATAATATGGCCCGTAGATAATTTGAGTTTGAGATCATACTACCGGTAGTATATAACAGACGAATAATAATAGTTGGAAATTGTTTTATTTTTCGATCGGCGGCGCGCGTCTATACGGGTAGTCGAGACTAACGCGATAATAGTAATAATAAAAACAACAATAATAATAATAATAATATCGACGTATAGCGATGTATAATAATAATAATATGTCGTCGTAAATCTAGTCGGCTGCTGCTGTTGCACCGGTTTCAGCGCGCGTAACATTATTACGGAGTCTATATATATATATACATTTTTAAATTACTGCATGCCGATCAAGGAAAACAACATGACGGTCATCAAAATAAGGTCGGTACACCGCGCGATGTGTACGTGTGTATATATATACGGCGCGATGTGAGTGAACCTGAACGTTATATCGTAAATTTCTTTCCTTTTTTTTTTTTTTTATTATCGTTTTCCCCCGACCGTCGTAATTTTTATAAATTTATAACGAATCGTCGCGAAAACCGAATCATCGCCGCCGCCATAATACACAATATCATTATATATTGTTATTGTAATAATACGCGATTTCGGTTTCTCGCTCACGCGTTATCCTTTTTTTTTCTGTTGATATTTGCCGTGACGTCCGTGTTGTGACGGCTGCCCCCCCGCGCGCTTTGATTAGGGTTTTTTTTTTCGTCCCGAACAATTTAGTAACGACGTTCGCACGTTTCTCGTCGATTTCTCATCGTCGTCGTCGCGCGCAGTAAAAACAATCGTTCGATCGGCGCTCGATCGCGCACCAACCGACGGACCTGTCGTAATACCGGCGACGACGGTAATAACGAGCTCCGTCGAAAACCAACAGTTTCGAGTCGATCGTATCGGCAGTTAAAATAGTGGCTACGCGAAAACCCATGCGGTCTCCACTATATTTACATAAATCGTGATATATTAGTTTACGTTCTAAACGTTTTTCGGGCAGCCGAAAAAAAATCTTAATAATCCTAATCGCGCGAGTTAAATGTTAATGAATAGGTTTTATGGTTCGAAACGAGTGGTAGCGAAATCTCGCGTCTGCGGCTCGCAATAATAATAATAATATATGCGCGCGTACGGAATTCTACGCTAAACTTATTCTAATTAAAAATTAATAACGTTGTTGTTCATTAAATTTATATTTTTAATGAGATTTCACGGACGGGTCTATTAATAATCTATTCGAACCGACTTTAATGTACGTACCACATGTGATATTATTATCGAGTATACATACGAGTAATTCGCACACACGTCGGACGGCATCGTAACGTTATAAATTACGTTTGGTAATTTTTTTTTTTTATAATACTATTTCATACTTTTGCGTAAAATATGTAATTTTCAAGAGCAAATATTTCGAATAATGATAACGTGTCATTAAAAATTCCTACGCGCGCACACTTTTTTTCACAACTGCTTTATGAAATTCATAAGAAAAACGATACATAATACTAAATTTTTTTCGATCGTCGTCATCGCGCGGCGAGAGAGGGTCAATGCACCGGAGTGAGTACAACTCCTGCGATGTTCCACGAAATATTTAAGTGTTTATCGTTATAATTATAATTATTATTTTTTTAATTACTTTGGATTACATTGCTACGTTATTTCACGATCCGAACGTTCTGATTATTTGGAAAATAATGCAATGGTTAAAAATACACGTATATTCTCGGCGGGTACCTAATTCGAAATCTTTAAACATTATCGAACGAATCGTAATCGTTCATAATCGAAACGGTTTTTTCGTTGATTTTCTCTTGTTTTTTTTAAAACTCGTAAAAACACCGTATGGTTTTTCGGACCTATATCCGAGTGGGATTTTTCTAGAAACTAGTCGGAGTAGCCTCCGTGCAGCGCGTCGTTATATTGTCTCCGTAGTTCTGAGCGATTTACCGATAAATCGGAGAATAAAAATCACGAACGTACGGTTCAACAAGGTGGAAATAATCGACACGATGGTGTTGTTGAAAAAAAACCGACAATCCTCTTTGTCGTTCCAACACACTCGACAATACCTATCGGATTGCCGACGCGCGTATCTCCTCGTCGGGTCGTTTGAAACGAACCGTCGTCGTCGAACACAAATAACGCTATTAAAAGGACATAAAACGTACGCGTTGCCGCCGCAGCGCGCACAACAATCCCGCGCACGTCGGGTCAGCAGCTCGCGAGAGAAAAGGATATTATAAACGTTGGGCCGCCGACGAGGTTCGTCCTTGTGTCCATTATGCGCGAGCGGCAAGCGTGGCCGAAAACCGTCGAACAATACGACGACGACGACGACGACGACGAGAGGAGCGAGAAAAAAAAATGAAGAAAAACGCACGCCGGTTTCCGGGTACGCGGCGTGATTTATTCGTAGCCCGTGCGAATCGCGGAGAGTTATGGCCGATGTGATTGAACGACTGGAAATAAACGACGCGACCGCGGGATGTGTACGACGATAATCGAATAAATCCGTCGATTGGTAAATAATATACGATTCGAGCTCTGACATCATGTCGAGTTCACCCCGTTTGCGTCTTTCTCGCAACGAATATTGTTATTATTATTATCGTATTATTCACTTGTTCGGCATATTATACGATGTGAATTCGAAAACACCACGATTAGGTGTCGTTTTTATTCGGCCGATTTGTGAGTGGGGAGGACCCGGTATGTACCGCCGCCGTTGCGCCGCTATTAATCATCGAGACGCGCGTCTATTGCGCGTCAGTAAAATTCAAAACAAAGCGTACAGGTGTCGTATATTATGCAAAACTCGCAAACAATTAATATTTTTATTTTACGGTCGCGCTTCCGTACGAGTGCGAAAACACGTCGTAATAACGTGTAATTTTTATTCAATTATTACTAGAGTCAAATTCACACGACCACGACGAACACAAAGTTATTATTGTATTTATGTTTTTATTTGTTCGTTTTATATTTTATTACACGAAACGAGCGATCGTCGAAAGACGACAAAACAAATTAGAAAAAATACGATTACAGTCGTCATTCGGTTACATATTGTTTCAATCGAGTGTCCGTAGAAATAATAATGATATCGTAATATACGAAGCAGAGCTTATAAAAAACTATGTAAAAAAACAAAAATCCGCATCGTTTAAACTATTTACCGGCAGCTATTGACTTCAGAATTGTTGCTAAAAAAAAACGATTGAAAATGAAATAATTGTCGATTTTTGTTTTCATCGTAAAACAAACGGTAACAAACAAGCAAAGACTACTCGACACCAACGTCCACGCGGCTGCTCTAGGATGAGGCTAACGAAGGGACTCGATTTGTTGGACTCGATTCAAATGTGATCGGAAAAATGAACGCCGTCAGACGAACGTCATCGCGCAGTCGCACTACGAATGTGATTAAAAACACTGCAGTGCCCAGCTGGCGACTGTACACCGACGCGTGCGTACGTGCGTAACTACGTACTTCCATCGTGCCTTCGTAGATGATATCAGCGATGGCTGTTTTTTTTTTTTTTTGGACGACGCGACTTATTTATAAAAACTACACGTCACGAAAAATATAATATAAAAACATATTAAATAAATAATTACTATCGAATAATAGTATCTAATACCAGTAATTCGATGACGGAATCATTGCGATTTCAACGCAATACGACCAGACAGGTATATCATTTCAAGCACTCGTCTGCTTTTAAAAAGTAATTCGTTTTCCCTACTGGACTTTTGACAGGAAAATATCGTTTCCAACGACTGCGCCCATCACAATCGGGTTCGTTGTGAAAATCCACTTTTTATATTATGTTAATAAATCGTCTTACAAACAAAGAAAATTATCGAAAACAAACGACGGCACACGAGTAATGGTGAACAAATCAACAAAATATAATAATTATTTCAAATTTAAATTTCCGACGAGAAGTTAAAGATTGACCGGAGAAAGCCGTAACGAGTTTCGTCCAAATCGATTTCACCTCAGCCCGTTACACGTTACAAGAAGTTAAAACATAATATTTTTAGTCATATTTTATAAATCGTTAAAATTCACAGAGAGTGATAATATCAAATCGAATCAAAGTAAACACTATTATGAATGCAGTCACGTGAAAACGTTTGCTCCGTCAAAGCATTTCATATTTTGTTTCGAAAAACCATAATATTACTACACCGAACCGTTATCTCATATCGCGTCGTCTCTATTGTATTGTTGGTTCTCGCAAAAACTACGACGACGCATTTGTAAAAATGTGCTCTAAAATTAAAAATTCGACATCGAAAACCGCGTTTGGTATATTACTCTTACGTATACGACCGCGTGAACGACTAAACGCGCGCGCAGAGGGAAAACCGCTCAACTCCGTCATCATTCGATAAATACGACTTCAATTGAATATTTTACGGACTAATGTACTCGTTAAAAACGACGCGTTATGAACAAAACAGAAAAAAAAAATTGACAAAACACGCAGCGATAATAATATTATTATTATAGTGCAAAATAATAAAAAACGGTATCTGTGCAAATAAATCGATAAATCATTACCGTTCGAAACCGCGAAAAACCAATCGCGCAACACGTTTCCGTTTCGGAAGGTATCCGAACGAGCGTTATTTTTTATTTTTTTTCCGCGAAACCGAGGCGAGACGGCCGGCAAACAAGAGCCTGTGAAACCCCGTTCGGTTTCCGAGGAATCGCCGGAGATCGCCGACGATTATTATTATCCGCATACATCCTTCGCGTATTCCACTACCACTCGCAACGTAGGTATCCGTTGAAATAATATAATAATTATCGCCGGCCGCCCGCACGAAATAATAAGGTCAATCTCGAACGTTACGCACAGTTCAAGGTGGATGTGCTTAGAAACACACACGCTCGCAACACGTCGCGATGTGTATATACGTACGTATGTTTTCGCGCTGTTTCGATTGGATCCGTCGCGGTGAGTCACGCGGATTTTTGTCGGCCACGATCGCGTGTAACTTGATTCTCGTATAATATAATATTAAATGCGCGCCTATGCGATACAGGTTTACGGTGTGTTTCATAATAGTCCCATACTATTATCTTTTAAACGGTTTTTTTCTCGTATTTTTTTGCGAACGAATATTTTCCTCGAGGTTTTGATCCTTTCGGTCGGACGACAACTCCTATGACGACGATATTACATTTCGACTTCGACATTTACTTTTCTTTCAACTCGATTTTTACGAAAACGACGAATTTTTCACTTTTGTTTGAGAACAACAATACAATACGTTTTTACTCCACAATGAAAACTGAAACGATTTTCTTATAGTTTATCCAAATACAATTCGAATTTCGAATCGACAGATATTTTTTATGATTATTAAGAAGTTTGTTAGGGTTTTACGCGAGTTACAACAACAATATTCTACATTGCTACGTCGACAGCGCGCATTTAATAGTACCTAATCAAAGTGCTCGAATTTTATTTGATTCTGAATTTCAATCGTTCGCAAACATCGGTTCGACAGAGTATTCACGTGAAAATCGGATTGTTATTTTTTTTTTTTTTTTTAACGGCCACACGAACGGGGCCGATCTTTCAGAAGAATTTCAACATCGTCAAACGAGTAGTTAGTTTCCTCCTGAATAGCCTCCTACTTCTACCACACTCGGCGTGTGCGCGAAAATGGTTTCGTTCGCAGCCAACGGAAACATAATAACAGCACGGTGTGTTACAGACTTGTGGAACACACGGTATCGCGGGCGAACGGATATTATTTTATATACGCCGCCGCCGGTGCTCGTTGGTTGAATGAGAATGACATAACGGCCGGCGGAATTCACAAGCGAATATTCTGTTAGTCAGCCGCGAGGAAACTAGTTTCGGTCTTTCCCGGAGATCGGGCTTCGTACCTGGTATAAAATAATATTATATTATACGCGCGTGTGCGTATACGTACGTATAATACGCGGTCTTACAGAGAGGCTGCGGTGGCGGAGGTGACCACCGGTCAACGCACGAGTCGCGCGCGGGTAGGAGGGATTGGATTCACACGCGAACACGCATTTTATTCACGTCAACGACGACGGTGCATCTCGTGTTTTCAAGGACCTCCTCGGGCGGGCACCCCACGCGCTCGTTTTTCCAACAAAGGTCACTTGAAAATCAAAAACAACGCGAATCGTCTACGCCGGCGAACACATTTCGTTTTAATATCCGATCTGAATTCCTTACGGATTGCCGGCGACGATTGATGAATTGAAAAATACTCGCGGCGATTGTGTGTTTTTTTTTTTTTTTTTTTGTTTCCATACGACTAGAATAAAAAAATCACACGTGCGCGTTTGAGAAAAAAAGTATTTTTAACGCGTTTAAAGTTTATAATGTTTCTACGCCGCGCCGCCGCGCCGCCGCCGTCTTGTTGGCCGAGTGGAAATTAGTTTCGATTACGGATTTGATATGCGTAAACGCGTGTAATTTAAATATGGAATTCCTGTTAGTTGATCGTAAGGAAAACGAACCGGTCAAATTTCTAGCGGATTGTAGAGAAGACTAACCACTTAAACAGCGAATGGCGATAATAGACGAATAAAAATCTAAAGTTTATTGAATATTTAAAATTATCTGAGCGTGACCTCAGCTCGGGTGACGCCAAAATTGTTGTATAAAATGCAAAAATATCAAAGAATTGTATGATTTAAGTTGAAATTATGAGAGAAAGTTTAAGTCGGTTGGATATTTAAAAAAATTTAGGCGTGACCCAAACTCGGACGACGCGTTAAAGTCGCTTAGCACTCTGTGGATTTTAAACATAGAAATATTGTCCTATTAACAAGCCTATGGGTTTTTTGTCTAACGCTTTTTTGTCAATAATTTTTTTTCCACCACGACGACGCTTTATTAGCGCATTTTACACGTCATTTTTTCAAGTCATTTTTGCATTTTTTGTGCTTTCCAAGGACATTAAAGTCCCAGCCCACGTCGTGCGCGTGTGGACATGTCAGTCGTTTTATTTATTTTTGATGATTTTATTTATTTACTCGAAAATTCGACGCCTATATAATATAATAATAACGTATCGCGTTTAGAGTAGAATATATTTAGTATTATGCTTTATCGCGCTAATATTAATCCGACCCTGCACAGACGTAACGATTGATATCAATATGTATCAAATCGAAGGTCGTCGCGGGATCCTCGTAGACAGTTTTTAATTCAAGTACCACTTTCACTTCGCCGGTAGTCTCGGCGATAATCTCGCAGTAATTAGTTACGGCCCAGAGCTATTTTTATGATTATGTTTTTTTTCTTCTTCTTTTCGCATACAATCATGTTGTACTTATCCCTCTCGCGTGAGGTCATCAAAATAAAGATAAACAAATATATGGTTAACTATTAAAGAAGAAAAAAAAAAAGAAAAAAACAGAAAAAAAATGGACACAATGTTAATGAATTATTGTTTACAATATAACATACAGCAGTTGGTTCAAGGTTAGACAATTAATTTTTATTTGTATTTGCTGTTTAATGGATTGTAATTACAATATTATATTATATTATTATGGTATTGACTTATGTCCGTACGAAAAACGTTCTGACGTTCGGAGAAGTTTCGTAGCATTGAACGATTTTATCGTATTAGTAGGTGTAGGCGGCGGCGGCGTCCGTCGTCCGACTGCGGTCGAAATTTACAAGCGTTTACGAAAACTTACAGCGACAACACCAACGATGAACAACGCGATCGTACTGACCTGGTGCAATATTCACTCTGAATAAGATCCGCGAGAAAAGCAATTTTCCTCTTTCGCAGCCGATCAGTGGCGCGCGCGGATTCTTTTTTCCACGGTAATTATATCTGTTTTTAAAACTCCAATAAGCGTTGTAAAATCGTATACATTTCGAGTCGTTTATGACGTTACCTTCGTTAAACCGTTTGATTTGTTTTCGTTCAAACTGTTTTTCTGATTCGACGACGGCTTCGTACACTATGCCGTCGGTAAAATCTTTAGGGTTTTATCGAAATGTGGCTTCTTTTTTTTTAAGGTTTGGTTAAGTTAGTTTATTACCACGATAATCAGTCCGACGCGCGCTTTTCTGGATCACTTTTTCTTCGAGAACGTGCATAAAGATAATTGTTTGCGCGTTTAACGCGTCGAACCCGGGGCCGAAGTCCACGTAATGACCGCCAGTAAATAATAAAATGTGTAATAATTTAAATACAAAACATATTTGCACGTACGTGCTGCACCGGGATAACATTATGCCGACCGACCGACATTATCATAATATATTGACTGTTTACATACACTGACAAGCATATTGGTAATTACTCATTAGCGCATTAAACGTATTACAGGTAGATATATATAAATTATGTGCAAACATTTGAAAAATTAATAACGTGTTATTATTATAATTGATTCGCTATAAATCGAGTCGTCTCGGAGGAGAAATCGTATTAGTAGAGAATATAATAATCGTTTATTATATCCATATAACAGTTTATTGACATGGCGAAACGACGACATGAACGCTGTCGTTGACACTCGAGTGATGTGTAGTGAGTTGTGCAACGATGGGTGTACGCGGCTTCCACGGTTGGACTCCTCCGTCGTCGTCGCCGGATCTCGTGTCGCGTATCGTAATAATTGCACGCGCGCGTAATGGATAATTACGTTTAGGGTGTAATTTCATTTTAAATTACAAATTAGAACCGTCCGTTTATTTTTTCCACGTTTAATTGACGAAATGGCTACGTGTGAGTGACTTGACGTTATCGCCGCGAATGTCTTACCAGTGAAGAAGTTCTAACCACCCACGAGTTGGAAATATGGTCACGCTAATGAAAAACTAATGTTTCCGTCGTTGTCTCGTCCGTAAACCGAGTCGAGAAAAGAGCACGCCGCCGGACAGAGCAGTTATAACCGCCCGGCGGCGGCGGTAATGCTATTATTATAATATCATTTTACGTTTTAATATTATATTTGAAACTTTAAAAAATCCTTCTCGTCTCGTTTTCCGACCCGTATCTTTGGCGTATTTCCGCGAGAGAACAGAAATTTCGATTTCACGTAAAAATTAAAATATGTATTTTCATTCGGTATCATTAGTATTGTTTCGGCCGTCACGTAGCAAAGAAATTAAATTACAATTTAGCGTTTTAGATAAGTCTTATCAAACTGACTATTATAAAATATAATTCCACGCGATTGTAAGTACGTACATAATATAATCACCGAGTTGGACTGTTTACAAAAATACACGAAAACGATTTCGTTTCAAAAACCGTCTTTGATCCGTCAAACTGTATCGTTTATGATCACTGTTATTGCACAATGCAATATTCACGCGCTATCGTCATATTCGTATACACCGATCCGCTTTGTCGGCGTTCTACCAATAAAGTACATTATTTTCCCCATTATTATATATTGTCCGAAAATGTTTTTAAAAACTTACGACCCCGTTGTGACGCTGCGTTTTAAGTTTACCGACACACGCGTGGCGTACAAAAACATACGCGCGCATACCGCGCCGTAGCTAAAATATTATTTTACGAGAAACTACGTAATTGCGTTGTAGTAACACACACACACACTGCACGCTGCAGCGGGTCGGTAATGAGATGCACAAGGTTTCAATGTTTTCGTATTGACACTTGACACGACGACGTCTTCCGAAGGTTTTGACAAAAATCGTCAGACACGATGATATTTATTATATTATTATACCCGGCTATTATTATGATGTCAATGGTACTTTTTATTTGTTCAGCATTTCGATTGCAGAACGATTGTGTTGCGCTCGCTCGGACGTATGTAAATACGTGTATAATATGACGTATGCAATGGGTTAATTAGACGCGGCCCGGCTCGGCTTTACGGCTGTTTATTTATGCCCGCGATGGCGACACCGCCGTGCGGTTTTGATTGAAACGAGGAAAAATCACTGTCTTCGAATAAGAATAAAGCTAAATCGAATGGCAAAAATGTAAATTTGTTTTAGTAAGTGGCTGTTTTCGTTAGTGACGACGAGGAGGAATGTGTCTGATATCGTGACATTTTCAAACGCGAACCCGGTGTGCAATTATCCATAGTGAGTAATCGCTATAACGTGTCCGTCAA
Source organism: Drepanosiphum platanoidis (assembly GCA_948098885.1). Lineage (NCBI taxonomy): Eukaryota > Metazoa > Arthropoda > Insecta > Hemiptera > Aphididae > Drepanosiphum > Drepanosiphum platanoidis. Next base: position 8,585,966 of record OX402531.1, read on the forward strand.
TAAATTACAATATTTAAGAGATACTTCTTAACGCGGAGTCATTAAATATCAATTATTATACGTAGCTTCACTGCATTTCTAAGAAGTGTTCTTTACATAGGTACTCGTGATTTGCATTTCGGACGATATTCGTAAACGACCAATACTGATATCACGATACACACGGCTATTTAATACCTACGTCGTCGCAGAAAACTCATAACAATAATAATAATAAAAAAAAAAAATGATAGAAAACCGGTAGAAAAGTCGTTTTGTTTATACGGGATTCAATCCCCCGTCGACCATTCGTTAATAGTAGTAAAACGACGATTTCGACGACAATAACGATAAAACACAGACGACGATGTTTATTTCCGAAATACAATAAAAGAGTTTAACGATATAACGCTGAGAACACGTTTTCAAATCGAAGAGAGAACGCTCGAATGAAATCGCGGCAGATATCGATAGACGATAATGGACGTTTTGAGTTCGTTTCTGGAACGAAGATCGCAGTCTTACCGGCGTATAATGTTTAATTCATACTCGAATGATTAATATCGTAGATGCGCACTAATGCATTTGTATTATGTTGCTATATAAGTGTATACTGCTGCTGCTCACGGCGGTCGTGCACTATATTTTATTATTTCGTCTCGTCTGTGGAAAACAATAGGCGCGAGATCGTATATTGCAGCGACGTCGCCGCCGCCGCCGTACGCGTGTACGCACAATAGGTGTTGTTCAATAATAGTATTGATTTTTATAAAGCATATTATTACGAAGCGTACGGGTTTCGAGTCCGTAGACTTACACCGAGTTCTCCGCGTTATTTATATACCTATACTTCCCGTATTTCGCTTGAAAAAAACGATCGAAACACGCGACAAACGTCGTCGAAATGCAACGAAAACGCCGCGCACGTTCTGTTGTAACCGCGCCGTTACGTTATTAGGTTCGAAATAAAAACGTTGAGAAGCTTGAAGAATAATGTCAGTTACTTTTTTTGTTTAAGTACTCGTGATTAAGGTTGTGAAATAGTCGATGTCGAATTTTTATTATTTATTTATTTTTATTTTATTTTCAAAGAAGCTATAAAACGTTTATTATATACATTTTATCGTTTTGAATTATTTTTCCACGTTGCCCTTAAAATTATTGCATTGAACAATGCAGTTTTTACATTTTCTTCGTCTTATAAATCAAACGTCTTTGAGCCATAATAACGATTGTTTAAATAATTTATCGACATTTATATTTGAGTCGGTCGCTCGCACATTGCATATTATAACATATTATTATCTTTTTATTCTTAGTAAACTTCGTCACGACTATTAGTTTTGTCTCTAACAACTTCACGCACGGCTCAAAATATTCAAACGAGAATTAAAAAAAAAAAAAGGAAAAAAGACCCTAAAATATGCATAAATATGCGATGTCGTTTTTCTATTTCAGAATTCGCTCTACCGCCTACTGTCCGAGACACGTGTCAACCTTGAAGGTCGATTTTGTCCACCGTCAAGCGATTTTGTCGATCGGTCCCCGCGAAAGCAGTAATATCTTACTCAAGTCTCACAAGTAGTCCGACGACACAAGACAATATCGGTTTGCACGACGGCGGCGTGCGAGAAACCAACTCGACCCTAAAAATACGACGTCCAACTCGCAGGCCAAACGATCGGTCCGTGGGAAACGATTAAAAAAAAAAAAAAAAAACGTATTATTAATCATAATAAACAGAATAGGATTCTGTCGTCGGGGGTCTCTCGCGTGTGCACAAGTGTCCGGACACGAGACGACGCAGGCGGAACACCCGGGATTTTTCGGCAACGTTTGAGTGCGGGCGTAGTAACCCGATCTCTGCGGACGAATATAATAATATGAAATATTTTTTTTAATATTACGACGAAAAATTCGCACGCGCGCCGCGTGGACGGAGGTCGCAAACATATCGTTTCTGCGCGATGATGTTATGTGTAGCGCGTCCGTCCGAAAAATCGCAGTGATGTATTAGGTATACGTATATGTGTGTGCCCGAAGGCAAACCGGTGTTTTACTCATCGTCTTCGTATGCGCGCTCGTCTAAATACCCCGTGCGTATTTTTAATCGACACGTCATTCGCCGGCCGAGATTGTTTATCGGATTCTTATGCTCTTTTTTTTTTTTTTTCGACGACGACGTTGCGATGCGAACCGCTCGTAGGTACTCGTCATATTTTCATTACTTACAACACACACGACATTCAATACACCACCTGATAATGTATCATAAATGTATAATGACTATACGAATAATATTATTTTAATATTATTTATTATCCGGAGACTTTGCTGGGATTTCGTACGCGATGACGTCATCTGCGGGATACACGAGGGTATGTGCGCGTTTTGTATTCATGGTTTACAATAATAGTGTCTGTAATAGTACGCGAGTGAAATGCGAGTTTGTCATCAACGCGATCTAAATATCGATTTGTTTGATATCCGGACTCAGTACAAAAAGCAAAAAACACCTTGTCAATTGGAAACGATTCGAAATGTATTTTTACAACTTGATCAAAAACGAAAAAATAATTTTCAAAATTAATCCTCTTATATATTATTGTTTATAGGTTGTTTTGCGTCGTACGAAAAGCGTGAAATGTCGAGTATGTGATGTCCATGGCAGAAGTATATTTAAGAGGCCTGAAACAATACGTATAATATCTGTCCGCAACGGTGCAATTAAAATATGTGCATTATTTTCACGGTACGTTAATATTCTTCTTCTTTATCGTTGACTTGAAAAATACAACAGAGCTATGGAAGAGAAATCAAACATTAATAATTCTGTTGTTTTTGAACTTGAAATGACTGGTGGCAAAGGCGTGATCGACGAAGGGATTCGTACGGTTTCAATTCCTGCTCGATGTTCTATGAAAAAAACAACGGTACGAACATTTTCACTCGAAAAGAGAAGAGTGTTCTCGACTAAAAAAACGAAAAAATATCGCCGCCTTCCACTGCCAATATTAATAGAAATATGATGAACGATGTCAACTAACCGCTTAATTAATAACATTCAAATCGTAATGCGTTTAATTGTACTTGCAGGATGGATTTCTAATGGATTATTATATTTCAGGTACTTAAAAAATCAAATAACGACAACCGGAAAGAAAAAATCAATACAATTTTAAGACTTTGAGCTATGAATCAATGTTAAATTGCCACTAACAACTGAAGCATTCGTCGACGAACTGGGCCAAAATATGCGTGTCAAAACTCGTCATTTAACTCAGGTATGTACTAATTATGTACTTGTAGTATAAAAAAATTAATAAGATTTATCTAGTCGCCGCGAGTAAACCTTTGACCGCGCGTACGCGACGCGGATTGCAACACCTAGATCTATGCGAATTGATGTGTTAAGTTTTTCAAAGTCGACGAGTATCGGTTAAATCTCGCCGTTCGCGTGACAATCGTGTGAAAATCGTCGGTAATTTTTTATTTTCGGCCCAGGCTTGTGTGACGACTGCGTTATTCTCCTGTGCGACGCCTACCGGAGTGTGTGTGTGTGTGTGTGTGTGCCGTCATTACTGCGTGATACAGTACACTAATGAATACAAAACGATGCTCGGGAGACACGAAATAAAAGATATAAATAATAATAAAACGCGGTTTAATATGGTATTTTTTTTCCGTCTGAATCCGCACCGCGAGAGAACGATTATTTATTGACGATACTGCAACGATGTTATGAGCAGACGCGCGCGCGCGCGCGCGTGTGTGTGTAATGGTAAGAAAATAAAACATGCGTCGTCGGGTCAAAGGTCGGTCGTGAGGTAATGACAGAGCGGTGGTCGGTCATCGTATCGGGCGCGGGCGGGTGTGTAGTACGTGATTCGGTGGTAGAAAGGACGCGGCGTGCACCGTACTTACGTCATGCGTTAATGACGCGAGAAAATTTGTGTTATATCCCGTGAGTTATTGTATTGTTGTTATTGTTTTTTTGTGGCGGCTCGTGGTCGTCGTTATTTCGCCCCGGACGCGCGCGCGGATTCTTTTGTGCGCCGATATATGTTGTGTTCGTGCGGATTCATTCGAACTCTCCGACTGCTCTTGAAAGTGTAAATCTTATAGTTTACAGACCGCGCGACGAAAACGTTTTTTTTTTTTTTTTTTTTGGCTAAAAAACACGTTGTCCCGAAGGTCGCGAATTTCGAGAACTCTACGCGCATTAAAAAAACAATAATAACACACTCGCCGCGCGATACTACTGGCCGGTATACAGGGGGGTTTCCGGGATTCGTATTATTTTACCATGATTGTTTAATTGATTTGATTTGTCGAAACGACTCCGTGCAATTCATGTTACGCGTGTTCGTCCGGTAAGGACTTTTGACGCGATTCAATATAAAATTATTGTTTACCCTAGTAATTAGTATACGGGTATTAATCACAAGGTGACTGTGATAAAACGCATAATTACCGACTAGTTAAGCGCATTAAGTTTCTCTCTCTCTCTCTCTCTCTCTACGTGAATCACGTTTTATATTTAACGTAAAAAACGTGTAATCCGTAGATTGATGTGCTTATTATAATGTTATTTTCATCAAGGATGATATACTCGCCTAATCGGAACGATTGATTCATTATTTGATTCCGCTGCCAGTGTAATAATTATCGTACGCGTAATGCTCTATGAATAGAGGATATAACACACATAACGCAATAGTATGAAAATCACGTTTCAATTACAGATCGTTTTAGTTATAATATTACAATAATAATAATAATATTATACGAATAATAGTATAGGTACACACGCAATCGGTTCTAATTTATTGAGAAAAAATATAAAATAAAACGCTATTGCACATCGCCGTCGTCGTCGTCGTCATCGTCGTTCTTATTTTCAGTGTACCTTACTGTTTTTTTTTGTTTTGCCGCGCAGAGTTTTTTTCTTCTTCTTCTTCTTTTTCATTACAAAGACGGCGCGTGGCTCAAACTCTTATTATGGAAAAAGAAACGATTTTTAATCCGACTTCGAATTCAGTGTATACAATATAATATATTATTATCGTATAACTCGAAAAGTATAACCGCCGTGATGTCACAATACTGTCAGATTCACAATGAAGATCCGTTTAAGTCGTCCGGCAATCATTCAAAATATTTCAATAAAACATTATAGACCGCACGTTCTCCTCTCCGTCATCTGACATCCCAAACGATGAGTTACACTTAAAATAATAACATGGAAACTTGTTCGAATAGCTCCATATAAAACGGCTTTTTGCGAATTTCCCGTAAAAGGAAAAATTGTAAAAAATGTAGTTCCGAACGCGTTCGTCCGCCGCCGTCCGTTGCTCGTCGAGCGCGCGCGCGTATAACATTATTTCATGCGAATCGCACACACGATAACTATAATATTAATATTATGCAACGGCGAGTGAAAATAATGTGCGCCGACTCGGTATAACAATATAAATTACGATTATTATATTTCGCGTCGTCAATAAACGCGACCCCTTATCATGATAACTTAACGATAACGTCAAACGCTATTTCGCTAATTCACTTTTCGAATAGTATTGGTGTCATTTTTACTATAGTTAAAATTCAAATCTCGACGTCGTTAACACCGGCAAACACATTTTACTTTCATCAAACTCGAGGCTTTAATGTCGTAACGTTATCAGTTCTGTAAAAAAACACGGTGTTTTATTAATTGTTATACGCGTCGGTTTTCAAGTATATTATCTTTATTTCGTGAGCGTGGTCACAGGTTTAAAGTTCATGGCGTGTGGCCGTGGAAAATGTACAATATCGGGTCCTCCCCCTGCCCTCTTCATTTCAATAAAAACTAATAAACGATCGCCTGCTTTCGAGTTAATTATAATAAATGGAATTATACGTAGTAATTTTTAATCATCCATACGATTCGTCAAGATTTCAATCGCACGGTATTATTTTCTCGACGATTTATGAATGTAATATTTCTATCGGTAGAACTACTATAAGACACGGGAAAATCGATTCAACACTTTAAAGTCGACACGATTATTTTACGCGGCTCTTTTATTATACACGTCGAACAATTTTCGTCGCGTCTCGATGCACAACCCCAAAAGGTACTTCTTGTACACCGCCCAGAAACGTCCTTTGCCGCTTTACGTGTAAATTATCATAACGATTGCAATTTCAATCCTCTTGTTCGCGCCGACCTCACTCGATCCGGAACCTGTGGCGTCGATATTGGGTGTTCGAGTAGGTACTTCCGGCAATAATATTGACGCCTGAAATTATTTCGGTACGATTTTAAACGCGTTTTATTTATATATTTATAGACATAATACGTATAACATTGCATATAGTTATCGTAGTCGATCGTAGTGGATTTATTGTACGTTATATTTTCAATATTAACCGGGTCGATTGGCAATGAAACTCTTGTCGAGTGTTTTTTATTATAATTATTTTCCCGCGGAGAAACTTAAAATAAAAACAACATTTATAGTGGACGCGAACGTTTACGTCGATAATAATGAGATCCACTACCACCCATCGTTCTGTCACAATTTAAAACGTACATTATAATAAACGCTCGTCCGTACGCACCGTTTCGTCGACCTAGTTTTATTTTTACGAGCTTACCCCGCATTTAAACATTACACTTGTTTTATTAATATTCTTCGTCGATCGTTTTCAATCGATACTTTCATTACAAAAGGGCTGTATTTTTAGGGTATTTAGTACTTTTTATTAAGGTATATTTAGTGTGTATTTTTTTCGGAATTTCTCAACCGATTTTGAAACGTACTTTTTTCTCGGCAAAAAGTTCAAATAGGCTTCCTACGAGTTGTGAACATTGAAATATTTTTCCACTATTTTCATGTCGTTTTCTTCCGTCTTTCGCATTGTATATTTTGATATTTTCCGTCCGTTCGGATTTTCCATTCAATTATTTTCTTTCTACCTCCGCTGCCGATTAGAAATATTATATTACAATATACAATATGCATATTTATAGTCCACGTTTGTCCGGTGGATACGTTTATCGCCATGATCTAAACAAACAAAAAATTACTCTCGTGCGTTAAATATGCGTCGAGTGTTATATATTTTATCGACTACGAGTCAACGCTTTAAAAATTTAACGCCTTAGCCGCCGAATTCTGCAGGTAGTCTTATGACTTTGGCGTATCTCCACGAATCGCTCCGATAAGTGCACATTGACCTGAAATCTAGTGTAGGTCGTGATTCAGACGTTTTGACATTGTTCACGAATAGATTAATGATTATAATAGTTGGTAATAATCGACTGCGCCTCGTTTAATGCGTAGCCGACGGCATCGCGTGAAAAGTTGACTCGTGTTTGTTAAAAATTCTATAGCATCGCATACATCCGCGTCGAGTGCATTGTCTCGATGTTCGTGTGCATCATCAATATTGTGCTTGATAAACATAATATGAAATACGATTTCGAAAAAAAAAAAAACCACACGCGATAATGAATATCGATGAGAATAGTATAATATTGTGTTATTGACGTCTCGGACTCGAGCGGCGATCGTTTCAACGATGGTGTATTTTTTTTTTGCGATATTTTGTTTCGAAAACTGTTTTCGACAAGCAGCGACGTTTTCAATCTAGACTCTAGAAAAAAAAAGAGAAAAAAGTGTGCCGCGAAAACTCGACCTTTTTTTTATTAAAAAAAACATTATAAAATTATTATATAATTGTATAAAACATTTTTTTCTGAAAATATTAAAATACAATAAAATTAACTTTAAAATGTATTAAAAAAAAAAAAAAGGAATAAAATTAGTTTGAATGATACGAATAAAATAATATTAATTTATTATCATAATAACGTGCATAAACAGAGAGCTATCGAGAGATAATATAATATAATTATATACGTATTATTTGGATTTACTACGTTTATATGTTTCCCGGTCCTAAACCATTTATATTTGAAAAGTCGATAATATTTAGTACTAATCTAACTTATAATAACTACCTAATAATATTGGGCCTCGGTGGAAAAAAAAGTTTGGGAACCACTGATCTAAAGAGTTCAGTTTACGTCTATTTAAAAGAAAGTTTAGGGGATACCGTAATGTATTATATTTTTTAACGATTTTCAAAATGTCAACCTTATCACGCGCAATACATCTTATATATTTCATTTTTTTAAATGGTAACACCTGCTATTATTATTAACACGAGATTCGGATTTACCTATATTTTTTTTCATGGTTATTATGACCTGTAAATTATGATTCCAAATTTAAAACCGACTGAACTACCGTAATTTAAAAATAAAAATAAATAATCGAATTATTTTCAAAATTAAAATACATAGTTGTAATTTAGCCAATTTTTCGAGAGGAAAAAATATGTTTTTGAAAGTCACTTGAAAAAAATTGGCCAACCTGAATCTCGTGTTAAACAGAGGTGTTTATCTTTATAAAAAATATTAGTTGTACGTGCGCGCAATATAATCCGATAGCCGATAGGGGTGAAACTTTAAATTGTCAAAAAATATGTATTATTTTATCATCCCCTACGCCCTCTACTTTGAAGCTCAATACACCATCATCCGGCCGAAATATTAGATGTCTCCTAAAACCGTAAGTGCAATGTATAATAATAATACAAAATTAGTTTATCTTATGATTTATTAATTATTATTTGTTCTTAAAATATTACATTTATGATAAAACATACATGGTGAGCGAATCTCTCTACGCGCGAGTAACGGCGTTCAAATTTTACGCGCGAGTCATGACGGGTTAAAAACCCCTATGAACATTTTCAAATTATCCTCGGCATTCGCGGGAAAATATCTATCGATACTTGCGTCGTGCCCACGTCTAGGTGTATTACTGTTCCGAAGGTGATGCATCTTCCGGCGGTGTCGACCACGGATTGGGCGAAAAGTTCCGCGCGCTCCGAGAGCAAGAACGCATAAAGTAAACGGTACTTGGAGACCGCGAATTGCACGTATTTTTTGGAAATTATCACGCGTTTCAACCACAAACATATGGCGATGAAACGTTGAATAAACTTTATCACGACTTTGGCGGCCGACCGGAGTTTAGTCTTCAGTTCATCGACGCGACTCGATGATATTATCGACGACGCCTCAGACGTCTCGCTCAGAGCCGTGGACAAACTGTCGTCGCGAACGACCACGTCCGTGTTCGTGCCGATCGAATTCGACGCCTTCTGGAGATTTGCTTCCAGCTGCTCCGCCAACACGTCCAGGTGCATTTTTTCATATCTACACCGCACGATATTACGGAGAATAGAAAAACAAAAACCGTTATATTATAATGTAGTGTGTTACTCGTAGTCATGAGTTGTGTTTTCCGTTCGAATCCGACGCGGCCGTTCTGGGGGATGCTTATAAATAATAATCAAACGTAATATTTATTTTATACACAGACAATGTATGGAAACGTGTACGCGCGAAAGCTACCAAAACGAATAAAAACGTTGTTTTTTTTTAACGTTTTCGTAAAAAGTGTATCGTGTCGGGCGGCAAAACTTATAAGCGCGCGATAAAATACATCAACGATTGAGAGCGCGTGTAAGAAAAAAACGAATATTTGATTTATCTGGACGTGTACGCGTCCGTTTAGTGCAGTGGTTCTCAACCTATTTTAGCACACTATTATACATAACAAGTTTTCACGGCACACTCACGCACTTGACAACCACAACAACTTCGGCAACTTTGCCGAAGGCATTAGTTATCGCCACGCGCCTATACATGTATCTGGTATCGTCTTATCTGCACAATTAAGCACACAATTGGTCAATTGATATTTTCAATTTATTTCCGAAAAATCGCCGTAGACGGCGTAAACGTACACGTAAATTAAAGTTTAAAAATTTTTAACAGTGAGACACTACACACAATTAACGTATATAATATACCGAAAACAGTGATAAACGCGCCGTTGTTGAGTGACTCCGACAGTAATATGTCTGACCAGAAATTACATAAATCCAAAATGACCATACAAGACCCCGACAAGATGCCCGAACAGAAAATATTTTATTCCGGTGTTTACTGTCGATGGATACGCTTTGAAAACCGCGAAACGTCGCAACACCGAAAATACGCTCCGAGGGAAAATCGTAGTGTTTTACTCAGTTGGTATATTATGTTATAAGATCGGCTAGGAGACCGAAATCGCGTGTGATAAATTATAACTAGGGCTAGGATTTTGTAGCAAATGCTTCTTTTGAGGGTGATAGAAAGATAATTGTAATATAAAAATACGATTTGAATCGTTCTGATTTCAATGAAGTAACACATTTTTTTTTGCTTTTTTCCACAAAACCTACTTTTTCCCCTATTTGGTTCTTTTTTCTTTATTTTTACATAATTTTTCTTGAAAATTTAACTTATTTCTACGTATATTATACTTGGACTATATTATTATTACCAGAAATTATAAAACCAGTGAAAAAACCAGTAATAAATGTATGACTGATAAAATAACTATATCGTTATTGTGCCGATTACATCGGCTGATACGGAAAGGTCTTTTTCTGAGTATAAAAATATATTAGCACCCAATAGAATGAGTTTTAATGAAAGCAATAACTTGACCAAATATATGGTCGTAAATTCATTTTTTAATATTTCATTTTATATGTAATTGAAATTGGTTTTTTAGAATTAAATTTAATAAATGCTTCTTTTTTTGGCTACTTAAAATGCATTTTTAAGGATTTATTTTGCCGAGCCCTGAGGGTATTATTACTCGTACGAAAACGAAAGTGAGCATGACAATTATTTATTTTTTAAAGCGCGTCTTTACTTGTAGGCCGTCCGAGCCACGTGCGTGTCTTTCTCCACGGCCGACAATCGTTTCGCGACCGCCGAAAGCTGCTCGCCGAGTTCCAAGAGCTCGTTTCCTTCGTACCGCATCAAACGATTGACCATCATCTGCAGCCAAACGACCGACGGCACGTCCCGCCTGATCATTGATTCCGTTTCGTTCTTCCAGTCGATGGACAAGACGGTTTTCGGCGGCGGCGGCGGTTTGTCAGTCCGCAGGACGGCGGCTATCACGGCGGCCAACAGGTCGTCCCGGACTAGGAAAACGACCACCGTCAAGAGGACTATCGAGGAGAACACGTGAGCCAGCAGCGACAGGACGTATTGGATCGCTAGTAAGATCATCTTTTTAGGATTTTTTGTTAGTTGAAACGTGAAATTTAGTTAATTTAAGTGAAATTTGATCGGTTTTTAACGGATCTGATTTCTTATGAATTTAGTTAAATTTGATGTATGTTATAATGAATTTAAAATCAATTATATATACCGACAATCGATACAGCCATCGGGTTACCATAGATACGCGAAAATACTCTTCTAAGTAGCCAGCGTGACGGCTAAAAAGACTCTTTTTTTTTTAGGGACCTTAATTTCCACCGCTCAAACGTATTTTGTAATAATTATTGTTAGTTAAATTATTTAGAAGCGATTCGATTAAAAGTTGAATCATTATAAAAAGTGACGAATTTTCACCATAGGCCGTGTGTTTTTAGAAAACTAAAGAGATTCGACTGTTCCCTCTGTCATTTACAAACTACGGATTTTAAGTAACGTTATAATATATTACGAGCCGCGGCGCTACGTGTATCCGGTCGACGGGGACCGGACGCGACGCGAAAAGGCTTTGGCCTCGACGCCGCGGCGGCGTGATTTAAGTCTCGCGGAAAAGAGTAGGTGGCGATTACGGCGTTATAAACTGCACCGCCGCCGAGTTTATTGCACTTCTCGAACAGCGCGATATATCCGTACGGTGTGTTTATGATTATTTATTTTTTTATTTTTTTTTCTACAACAACGCTAACAAGCCCACACTCGACGGATTTTATAGGATCCTATTTATAATTTGTTCTCCCCTACCCTCTACCCGCCCCACCCCCGATTGTCACGGCGGTTTTTACCTTCTCTTTCCGTCATCGGTTGTTTTTATTTCCCGCAGTATTTCAGAGTATTATGATGTAACGATCTATTATGCCCACGCCGCCGCCGCACAGTCGTGTAGAGCTCGGTTTTTCGGTTTCACAACGCTGTGTGTGTGTGTTTTCGCGGTGGTGTAAATTTACGTCGACACTCTCGATCGGCCATTTTTCAAATCGATAATCGCACGCCGACGCACTGCGCGCATCTCGTCATTTCCTCCGGTAGGTAGGTAGTATTTTTCCGTGTCCGAGCTTTGACGTTTCGCTGCGGAGCGATTGATACGCGGCTCTAATACAAAACACGCAGATGATTTCAATATCGCTATTTGGAGCCCGAAAACTACGGAGAAATGTTATGTCCCGGAGAGAAAGAAAAAAAAGACCGATCGAAAACAATATATTGTTTATATCGCTGTACGTCACCCCTGCAGCCGGACTTTTCGGTTTGCACGCCATTGCGAATTAAATTCACTACGCCTCGAAACGATATTACAGTATAGGCTACAATATATGACGTCGTTGTCCGTCGTAGACTACGGATTATTTTCGCCCCCTTCTTCCGACTCTCGTCGTTGTCCTTTTCATTTTTGAGCCCTCGCTTCGTCCTTCGCCCCGGTAATGGTCGGCCGTAATTAAATTACATACGACGCGCGACAAGTCGCCATCAGTGCGCACCGAATACGATTTCAGTCTGAAAGTGTGCAATGACCGTTTATAGAACTCAACATTTTATAAAAGCAAAGCGTAATATATAGAGATCTATTCATTCATTTAAGCGCAGGCGAGATAAACTTTTTCCTTTTCAGTAGGATACATGATAAAATACGAATAAAAACTCGATATTTATTTGATTTTATTCAAACCCAACAGAGATATAATAATATATATTGTGGATATTCTTTTACGCGTATAATAATAAAATTGTTAAAATATAATAATAATTTTAATTATATAAAATAATATTTCACGAAAAACTTCAAGTATATAATGCGAATTGTTTAAAAACCGATTATTTTTCGAAATTTCAAATCAATGCGAATTCGAATAGTTGATTATTATTTTTCAGTTTTTCAATACACACCCAACAACTATTCCCTAAAATTTTTATTACGACCTCGATTACCGCGCTCGGGCATTAAATAATTAAAAATTGAAGTTTTTCTTAGTTTTTTTCACTTTATTGCTCGTTACTTTTATTCAGAACGAATTATTTGTCAACACACATAACGTTTTGACTGATACACAAAAGTATTGAGTTAAAAATGTTGATATACGAGTAGTTTAATTCAATTTTGTTCGTATAAGAAATGCTCTAGATAAGTATCATAAAATTATCCAAGACCGTCCAACGGCAAACTCTAACATTCTCAAACGTACGATCAATTAAAATATTAATACCGATTGACGCTGACTTTTTACTCTACCCGTTTTTGTATTACATATGTAATGAATATGTAATGACACATTTTATTTTCTCGTAAAGTCGATTTTTCGACTGGAAAGCGCAATAAAAAAAGAGAAACATTTTCGATCGACGACTATTAAATCGAACTTAATTTTTCCCGAACGAATTGAACTCGACGAGTTGAGGATAAAAAAAAAAAAAAAAAATGACTAGTCCGCCTCCCAGCCTTGTCGATCGCTATACGTCCGTTTCACCACCACCGCCGTGTGTGCGCGTGTGTGTGTGTTTGGCGCGTGCGCTTGTTTGCGTGCAATTAGCGCCGGATACGTCGCGACGTGCGGTTTTGTGATCTTTTTTATACGTTTTTGTTTCGCCGAGGTTTTTTTACAACCGTATCTCAAAAGTTCGTTGACACGCGCGCGTACAAAACGTTATTATTTATTATACTCGAGAAGCACTCGCACGCGTTTATACGTACCCGGGCACTCTGCCGCGGTCGCATTCACCCCCTTTCAGCCGCCCACGCTCCTCTGATATACAACGCTCGCTCGCTCGCGCGCACGCGCGCGTCCGTTTTTAATTTCTCAGTTCTCGTAATTATTTTTTTTTATTATTATTATTATCATTATAATTATTCGACGACAGTGACGACGACGACGTTTTTACTTCTTTTTTTTTTTTCTTTCGTTTTTTTCACATGTATCAACACGACGACCAGCTGCGCTGGCGGCGACGACGGCCCGTCATATCGTATAATAACATCGTAATATATATATGTATTATATATCGCGTATGACACGCACGTATGGACGTATAAAATCGTATGTGTCTCCGACTCCAGCGGAAGGCTCCGTCTCCGTCTATTACTGTTTATAAAAATGCCGAATCTCGCGACGACGACGACGACGACGTCGTGTTTATATTTATAGAAACCGATTTGTTCCGCACCGGTACACGGCCTAAAGTCGAAAAGATAAACAAAAAAAAAACGTTAAAAAAATAAATCGTAAACAGACTTCTCTAAACGCGCGGCACTACCCCCAGCTGCTCGTGCTTGTGCGGTAAAGCGATGATGGTAAAATATTATACCACAAAGCTTGACGATCGTCATCTCTACGAGTCAGTTCGACGACGTGCCTCTTTTGTTTTTAAACTGCAGTCTCTAAACGGCTAGTCGATATCATGGACGTGCATAAACGAGTCGTAGTGCAGTGTATGCAAATGCGTATGCACCTGCGGTCTCGACGGTCTGTCTTGGAAATAACCGCAGGAGCAAAATAATAAATAATCTAAACAATATACTCGGTACACGCTTAATAGTATTTAAACGATTCGGGAAGAATAATACACAAACTATGTCTACACGTCATGTGTATACTTTTATCTGTTTATTCGCTTTTGACCATTATTTTACTTTATCTTTACAATATTAATTGTTGTACTCGTTTTACCAGCAGCGGTTCTCAAATAGTGGTACCTGAGAATCTCAGTAAGTAATTGCTTCGAGAATAATGTAGAATTATTATTAGACATTAGATTACTGTTACTGCACTTGACCCGATATTATAAATACAGACGGCGAACATACATAAAGCGTGGCGACCGTGTTCGATCGCATCGATAAAGATTTGAACAAACAGCGTCGAGTCCATTACAGTTTAATAAATAATTAATAAATATTCACTGCTCGCTTCGCTCGGGATCTATAAAACGAGCGGGATTCTCTCTCACTCTCGAGTGGAAATTTTCAAAACTTTTAAGTGGTACCGGGACGACAAAAAAAAAAAAATGGTCGATTACCAGTTACTGTTTATAAACGTAACGCGCGACATTATTTAATATATCCGAGAATAATTATATCCAACACTGTTTTCTTCTCCTTTTAATCAAAACCGTGTAAATAGTTTTACTTTTGTTCGAATTAGTGTCGAATCGCGGGCCCGACTAAACAAAAATATAAATTAAATAAAAGATGATAATAATAATAATAATAATAATAGATCAACCACATCGATTAATCACATCGTAAATCGACGTCACGAATTTTCGACCGACACGCATCACGCGGCATTGTGTTTCGGTTTTGGTACGTCGTCGGACCGTCGAACGCGTGTTACAATATTATAATGATATTATAATAAGGGGAAACCTGTACGATATACGTAGATTAATTTTCGTCCGACCGCGCGCGCAGACGTTTTCCGCGGTATTAATTTGCATATCATTGTTGTTGGTATTATTGAATCGAGTGTCTGTGAAAATGACCTGCAGCCCGAGGGCTGCCCGGACACGGTAACTGTGCCGGGCGATCTTGGGCGATCTCAATAAAGAGTCGTGTGTCTACACAAACGGCGACGAGACGGAGGGGAAACCGTCGGTTTTTTTTTTTCAATACTCTTATGTGTGTGTGTGTGTATTTTGATCTAAACGAATGCAAATCGAGGTTACGGTAATGGAACGCTGGCGCGTATATATCGTATGTGTCTCCTCCACTACACGCGTTATGCCGTCGGGCGGCTGTCGTTATTGACCGCTTATTATAGCGTCTATTAATATGCGCGCGTCGCCGTACGGTACAAGCCGTTCTGGTCGTGATGTAATAAATGTAATGTTAAGTACAGGGGGAGAAAAAAAAAAGAAAAGAAACCGTAATAGTTTTACTCGGAAAAAACGCGGAGACAAAGGCACTTAAAAATAATAATCAATTGCACGACACAATATACGTATACTAATAGTAATAATGATAATATAATCCGCGCGTACACGGGCCGGCGGCGTGACGTTTATACGACTATCGGATGTTTTCATAATATACGTGTCGTTCGGTAAATCGAAAGGATAGGCAGGATAGACCTACACGTCTCGCGAGTGTGCAAGACTTATTTCGTCCGACCGGTATACAGAGCGATTGTGTTTTGTCGAAGAACATTCGTTATTCGTTGCCCGTCGAAATTCGATCTAAAATCAAAATGAAAAAAAAAAATCTAAACGAGAGACCCAGGACGAGAATAAAAGTATCGAGCGAGGAAAAAAAGGAAAACACACGTCAAATGCACGTCAAAACGTGGCCAAAACACTCGCCAAGAATATTAGTCTTTTGTAAGGCGTGCGACGAGAAACGCGGGTTGGATTCGCTTGGCCTGCGACACGACGAGTGCATAATACAAGTGACGCGAATATAAATATAAATTTTACTATAGTATATACAATGTAGGTAAACGACGACGATTTGAATAAATTCCCTCGGTAAATCGTACCGGTCGAGTTTTCGCCGTACGTTGTAAAACGTATTTATTTATTTATTTTTTTTAAACCAGTCGTCCAACCTCCCAACGTGATAATGCGGCACAGTGCCTACACAATACAATCGCTCGCGCGCGTATTTTAACCGATAAAATAATAAATTTGAATGGGGAGAAAAAAACCGCTGAACACGTTGAACTTTGAAAATAATACGTAAAAACGCCGCGGCGGCGCGCGCGTACACGGTCTACGTTTTACGATATCTATAATTTGTGATTGTTAGAAAATTTACATTTCAAGCTCGCCACTCGTGTTCTGCCGTTCAAACGCATTACAATAAAATATAATACGCCTCAATACTGCGAGCATAATGTATTCGCGCGTGCGTATCGTAAACGACGACGTTTATTTATCGGTTTTTTTCTTTTCCTTTATCGATACGGCGTACGCTGCTTGCGGCGCGCGCGGTGGATAATAAATACTAATACGCTGTTTGATCACGCGAAGAAATTAAAGGACTCAACCGAGTTCTCGGTCCGACGGCCGCCATATATCCTCAGGAATAACAGTGCATTTACCGGAAAACTTGGTTTCACAAAGGAATCGAATCGATCGGCTAAAAATAATAATTAACCACTGGTCCGAATTGGTCCGACTACGATTCCGACGAAACGACAGAGGTTGACTAGAGAAAGCCGAAGGTTTTCGTTCGATTTCACCTCAGCATCCCAGTTTCCGGGTTTGCCATTGTGCGCATTTCGAGCCGTGAAAGCGCTGGCGAATCGACGCACCGAGTGATCGCTGCTCACCCCTAAGTCCGGCCTCGCTGTCGGTTTTCACAATGATATCGCGAAGATGCGCTGCGACGCGACAGAACGTTATTTTCGTGTTTTAAAGACAAAAACCGCGAGCGTTTTTCGAACGCGATAGAAACGCATTTAGCAGACTACAATCGATTTCGACACAATAATCAGTCGCGTCGAAACTCGCGTTCTTTTGTCTATATTTCTCGAAAATATCCCATCGAGTATAATATTATAGTATTATTGTTGTTGTATGCGCTCGCAGACACCGCGAGCGCGCAGCGGCGACGGATCGATTTCGTGCGCGTAAACATCATCAACGACCGACGACGACGAGAGAATATATACCGGAGAAATCGAAATTTTCGCGCATCATTGTTGTCGACGTGCGGGCCACTGCACCCCGATTCGCCAAAACACAAGAGTACAAAACAAACACTAGTTGACACTAATAAGAATCTTTCGCTTTTTTTAGTGTTTGCACGGCTGCGCGCAATCGTAGAGGAATAAAAGAATACGAAGCGAACCGTTTATTTGCATTGCGTTTCGCGTGCGGATTTGTTCGTCTCACAAAGTAAACTGCCAGTTTGCTGTGAAGAAATACGATTATATAGGTTCGTCGAGTACATAACAACAATACACACAGTAGTCTCGTAAAGGGTGACGTTTTGCCGACCGATTTAGTTTCCACGGTACGCGTTTGTTTGACTTCTTAAACACTGAGGAACGTATTGATTTTACCGTAACGCGTGTTTTTTTTTTAAAATTATTTCTTATTTTTTTCATTATAAAGCGTGTCTCCTCCGGCAGAGATAAATCATAATACGAGTAGGTCCACAAATAAAACTACTAGGACTAATTGAATTAACGATTTAAAATCGCCAGTAAAGTAATATTATTAAATTGTTGAATATTTCTGATAAAATTAATATAAAGTGGAAAGTATTAGAAACATATCGCCCGCAGTATTAGTATAGGGTACATTGTGCGTTTTATAAACTTGACGATTACTTTTAGGGTCGAACCTGTCGTAAATATTAGCACATTTTACACTGAAATACTGACGGGAAAGGGAAAAAAAAACGGCGAGATTCACGGAACATCGTCCGAACTCAAAAGACAATCGCAATCGTAGTAAGTTTTGATCGAAAACGTTAAAAACTAACGTATTATTTGTAAATATTG
This sequence comes from Drepanosiphum platanoidis, assembly GCA_948098885.1. Lineage (NCBI taxonomy): Eukaryota > Metazoa > Arthropoda > Insecta > Hemiptera > Aphididae > Drepanosiphum > Drepanosiphum platanoidis. Next base: position 8,604,566 of record OX402531.1, read on the forward strand.
ATGACATTAAAACGATGACGCGGATAAATCGTGAAATATCGCGATTCGAATCCTCGAGCCGCGTTTGATGCCGCGTAGAAAACAATAAAATAGGTAAGCGCGCGCGGTTTTTTTGGATTTCACTGGGGAAAACGGCAAAGACTCTCAATCGCGGCGGGATCCCCTTCGATTTGTTTTCGGAAAAACGGCGCTCGGCGCACTGTACCTATGTATACTATGCTCGGCACAATGAAGTATTGCGACGTACATAATACGCGCGCGGTGTGTTCGGACGGAAACGAGTGGAATCGATTTTTCCTGCTTTTCTGAGAGATTTAACACGCGCACACGCGCACACGCGCGCCAGATATTTACTCATTTCACCCTCTGTTACGGAAGACTTAATTTAACCTTATCCGGAACCCTCCCCCGGACGTCCACCGCGGGGTAATCCGATTAACGAGACCCGCGCGCGCGATAATATATTATTATTTTTACGTCCGAGAAGGAGCAGGGGAGCAGTCTATTTCTATTACGCGTACACGACTATAATATGTACGCATATAAAAATGCGCGCGCGCGCGCGCGATAATATATTTTTTCGTCTCCGCGCGGAATTTCGCGTCATATTGACGTCGTCGTCGGCCGATGCGTTTGGGCCAGCCATCATCGGACATTTTTAGTTTACTTTATTTAGGAACAAATCATCGTAGGAATTATTATCGACCGCCGATCGTGACGCTTTCGTCGTCGGGACGTACAGACGAGACTGTCCGTCGACCGTGGCCGGGCGAATCGACGACACGTTTTTATCTCGGTCGAGTTTATAATAATTGTTTTATTTTGTTTTTTTTTTATCAATAATTAGGCAGTTGCATTCCCCGATCGAATTATTTCGAGTTGACGATTTATGACGTTTAACTCACGTCTTTTGTACCCGTTGTTTTTTTTTTTTTTTTTCGATTTATCCGAGTTAACAGTTAACAATATTAAAGCAGAATTATAATTTTTTATTCCATTACAAAATAATACGTTTTGAGAACGAAGAATTTTAAAATCCTACTATAATACAAGTGGGTAAAAATAGCTATCAAAAGCAATAAAAACCAAGGGTACTGATTAAATAATTAAATAATTTGGAAAGTTGTATAAATGTTACGTCACTTTTAGTTAACGGAGAGGAAAATAAATTACGTTGAAATTTATAATTCAAACAAATCCGAAGCCGAGTTAAAAAGTTAAAAATCCACTCAAACTAAACGTAATAATTATTACTCGTACTCGTGCGACCGGTAGTGATTTCCAATGCCGGAGCAGCGACTCGGAAACGGACTTTTTAATCTCCGGAACAAAGGCCTCGGCGTGTGTTTCACAGCAATAATTATTACAATTAATTATTCGACCGTTGTCGATCGCTTTGTATTCTCGAAAATTATACGCGTCGTGCGCGAAAAAAAATACGATACGAAAAATATGAAGACGTACAAAATAATATTTACAACTCGTTATTTCCATCGCGCAACATATATGCTACCTTGAGGGTACACGGCGCATACGTAATTGTACATATTGTATCGTCAAGGGCAGAAATATTGGAAACGTTTTGAAAGAGTTCTCGTGATTTTTTAAATAAATTGAAAATCTGACCAACGGCAACGGAAGTCATAATAATAGTTATCGCGTTAAAATTATGAAAATGTAATTTTTAATTCGACGGATATTCCCTGTGCCACATTGTGTCAGTCGTGAACGGTACGTGGCGGTTACCTCTGGTTATAATTTTTATTTTTTTAACTTTAATTATTATTTTCTTTTCTTTTTTTTTACTCGGTTATTTAATCGGGCAGGGGCTCGTTATAGAGCGGCTCTATCGTCGTTCCATACGACGTTATAATTTAATGATTAATAATAAATATTATCGCGACGTGTAATACGTTTTAAAACCGGTAAAAAAACTACGAAAAGAAAAAAAAAAACGATAATTATTGTTGTACAATATTATCATGTCGTACGAGTGGTTTGTTTCAAACGGGAAACTGTAAATTCGAGTTCACGAAATTTGTTTTCGGCGTGTAATTATTATCTTTCAGGTCTACGCGGCAGCCGCGGCGCCATCTGCGAAACCGCAATTTCGCGCGTTTCGTGTTTACATTACGCGCGTAAGTACGTATTATAGTAGTACGTTTTCAATTAGTAGAAATAGACGCGTCGTCGTTTATCTAGATTATCGAAGAGAAAAAAAATTCTATCACGCCGAGCGTAATATTATGATTCGTACGATATAATCGTGTTGGCTAGGTACGATAGCATGATTCGCTGACCTATGAAATAGTTTATAAACGCGGATTAAACGTGTAATTATATGCCGGACGTTCTTTCAAATTATAATATGAGTATAAATACCTACCTAATTGAGTAGGCTAAAATCAAAACTCACATGTTCCAGAAATCACTTTTTTCAGAAAACGACAAAAACTAGTAGAGAGGTACCGTAACATTAAATAAAACAAAAAGTACATCATTTATGTCTAAAAACACAAATCTTTGATAAAAAATATGATTTTCGTTGTTTAAATGCTATATTTTTAAGTTAGAAGTTTGGAACATGTGAGTTTTGATACCAATATAATATGGAACTTGTGAGTTTTGATTATAACTACATGTGAACATGTGAGTTTTGACATAGATATAGCTTATAATAATAATAAAATAGAATAAAGTTTTATAGATTCATACATTTTGTTTTTTATCAGTAAGATTCTAATCGTTTATTAAATATTTAACAACAATATATTATCAGAGACAACAGTATTTACGTTTCTGACGCATAGTTTTATTATTAGTTACAAAACTCACATGATCCAACGGAACATGTTAGTTTTGACACTTACTATTTGTTTCTTAGTGGTATTTACACGGGTTCTAGTGAGTTTTTAAACCAACTAATTATAGATTCTTATTCCCCGTCAAAATGTCTATTAGACAGTGTCGATAACTCATTTTACCATTTTTTGGAACACGTGACTTTTGATTCTAGCCTACTCAATTCTCCTCCGTAATAATATGTGCAAAGTGTATTATCCCGCTGTAACGGCAAGTGCTCCCCGAACGTCTCGTACCATATGTAACGCACGCGTTTCAATGTCGCTCACAAACGAATTTAACAAAGTTAAAGTTTAAACTTTTTAACTCGACTCTTTTTTTTACTAACACGTTTTTTATACTAACACGTTTTTTCGTTTTAATTGACATTTACTTAATAAATCTAAAGTTACATCTTGTACGTAAACAATAGACAACGAAACGAGATAATTGTATGTATACTCGCATCATAAAAGGAAATTGAATTCGATTTTTCACTGCCATTGTTCGGAATATATTTTTCAGCAAAAACATAAATCATTTTCGATACCACGCGGAAATATAACACACGCGATAAAATATTAAATCTCAAGTGCCCGAATTCAATTGTGTTTTTACGACTTTACGTTGTCTTTCGGTTGATTCTAGACAAAAGTCAACTCATTTCAACCAACAACGACGTAATATAAATTTATTTATATTTTTATTAAAATTGCTAATTTTAAAAGTATTAACCGTTTGATTTTATATTTATTTATTTCAAACGCGCTTTACATTAATCTTGTTCAACAGGGTTTAATACGAGTGGCTCAGCTTTGGACGAGTTTGACATTGAAAACAACGTATAAAGGTATGTTTCGTTTTAAATAATATGTCGCAATAGTTTTTTGTCTAGTAAAATATTATTACGAATCGGTGAATTATTTCAAAAAACACTTCTTGTATCTTACGGTTGAACATCGTAAGCATCGTACATTGTATCAAACGATTTTTTTCCAAAATCGATTAAACACTCGGCTTATTACACGTGTATATGTAAACACGCGCTCGCGTAGCAAATATTCTGTAAGATAAAAAAAAAAAAACGTTTTCTACTCGAGTGCCATTAATTTTTTAATAAATCGAAACAAATAAGGAAAACGCTTAAAAGTTATTACTAAATAATGTGTGATACGTATAGAAATGAAAAGTCATAAAACTCATTATCACTAAACGACCTTATTGTATACCTAATAATATAGTTAGTGTTTGAAAAAAAATAGTCACGGTAAAAGCAATTCATTTTATTTCCGTAAACCGTGTTAAATCTATGATCGTAAAAAAAAAAACTCTATCGCGATAAATCGTAACAAGTATTGACGATAGCACCGCGACGACAGATCAAACGAACGAAATTGAAATAACATTATTAAGTTCTGGTTTTAGTGAAAACGAGTAAAATTATACATTCGTCCGTCCGTTATTACATTATATTATTTTGTATTATAATTATTTTTAATGCGTCTGAAAAATGCGTCGATTTGAATATTTGCCACACGCACACATCAGCAACGGACTTCTAATAAGTAAATCTTCAATCAAACCAATCTGAACCTCGTGACCTTCGACGTTGTGAGAAAACGCAAAAAAAAAAAAACTGTATACGTATACATAATCTAACGCCGGCTAAATTTAAACTTTCCAAACGCATAGCATTGAGGAAACTAATCAATGCCCAGCCCCTCCGTAATATTTTTCTAATCGCACGATTGTCCATACCGACCTCAAATTAAAATCCGTCCGAGAAGAAGCCAAATGTAATAGCTCTTCCCAACTGCAGCCTAGTCTAACCGTCTAAATCCACTCGCATACCACGCAACGTTCCGAATAACCTCCAAGCCGATTGCCTACGTAGAACATGGTGTTTTGACAGCTGCATCAGTGCCACTTAAAAACAGTAAACATTTTAAATTAAAAATCGATTGCGAGCTTTCGTACTGTTGGACGAGTACTCTCCGTTACGATTGTTACGGCGTGCGCAGACCTAAATTTCGAGTAGTACTTACAGTGTTCACAAGACAATTAACTCAATTGACTCAAATACGAATAAATTGTTTTCGTATTCACTAAATACATTGATTAACTTATTGATTTATTCTTGAAACCCATTCTCAAAATATTTCCCTTTACGATTAGTAGTCCTGTAGACACTAGACATTTTATTTGACAGAAGTTGAGTTTTACTTTTCACACGCGTTGTACATCAAACATTAGATCGTGTTGGATTCGTTATTTTTGTACCGCACAATTGAGAAACAATTTAGTCGCGTTTTATTTTGTGATATCAGACGTGAAATTGAAAATACGAAACTCCCGTCCAAGGATTCGACTCTAAGGGCCCCGATAACAAATTGCAAGGACACGTTCACCCGCGATTACGATAGAACATTATTCTAGTAATTATTGTGTGAAAATCGAATAAATATTTGAAAATACGATGCCGTCGTACGTCTGTGGATATGACTTGCATATTATACAATCATACGTAAATCAGACTATGTCGCCGTGCCAATACTATGAGAGACGAACCGTTGGATTTAAACGATTATATCGACGGAAAGCGACCGCGAGACGAACGAAAACGGCCGATTATAATGAAATTTTACCAACGTTTGCGTCTGACATAATGTGATGTATTATTACATCGGATAATGCGCGTTTTGTCCGGGGCTCGAGACGCACACGCGCGTGTTTATTTTCTTAACACGCCGTTTAATTGCTCCGACTGTAATTACGGTGGTGTTGGTCTTATCGCAAAATTAACGAAAAAAAAAAACGGTTACGCCGTGTACCCAACCGACTCCCACACGGCGGAGTTATTTATTTATAAATTACCTCGCCCGAGACGAGTGGCTGGCGTGTGAAAAGAATACGGTTAGAAATACACGTTTTGTTAAAACATCGTAATATAATTATGGTAATTATTAGAAGAAGAACTACGCGTTTTCCACACGACGACGACGTATGATATCGGCTAATCGATTTACTGTTATTCGCGCGCGCGCGCCGGCCGTTGTCGTAAAACTCGAATATTCGAAAAGCACGCGAGAGAAAAAATGCGTAATTATTTTTGATAAGGAAGAAAATAAATAAAAAAAAAATACTGGTCGTCGTCGTTGCCGGTCCGGTCGCCGCCGCGTCGCTTGGTATTCGATAATATTAGTAAATATTTAAATTATTCGAGAACTTATCAGTACGCGTGCGTGCGTGCGTGCGCGTGTACGTATAGTCACGTTTTATGAGTCGCGACGACGACGACGACGTCCCGAGTGGTGCGCAGCTCGTTATGTTAATAGTTCGTAAAAAAAATGAGCAAACACCACGACCTAACAGTGCGATCGGTTTCCAACGGAATACGTACGGTTCGCGTTTCATTGATTGTTGTACATTACGCGTCTTTGAAACGGTATATTATAATATAATATGGTGATATTCTTATCGCAAAGATTTTCGCGATTACATTTTCGTTTTTTTCAACTTCAAGTTGAGATCGTTTCACTGCGATGTCCCTTTGCTCGCAGTCTGCCGAAACTCGCGGAAAACCGAGAAAACTCAAATATTTCAAATATCTATAAATAATAATAAAAAAAAAAACGCTAGAAAACACGAAAATTCTATCGTCGAAGAGTACTGTGATGGTTTGTGCGATTTTTCGGTGAAAAATGCAAGTGTCGTCGATTATTCGTTTTCGAGTTCGAGTAAACATAGTCGTTAAGTAATTTAACGTCAAATTTTCTCGATTAAATTTGAAAAGCTACAGAGCTATAACATAAAACTACTTCTCGATGTACCGACATTTACTATACTCACTAGAAACCGTCCGTAAAGTCGGATCGATTCTTCCAACGAAAAAATAAAAAGTTTTCGAAAAACACACGTAAACAGAGTAAAACCAATAAACTACTTCTAGCTTAGGATTTTCAAAAATCCACCGTAAATATTATTATTGTACGTCGTTATACGTCACTGCGATACGCTCGACAATCGTCCCGTTACACTGCAGCAGACGCGCGCGGTTAGAACCACGGGTCAGATTATTATACCAAACATACGATTTCCGTCGAGGTTCGTTACACGTTTTGTCGGCCACAACGCGCGTAATATTAACACGTTATTAGTATAAGGACGATGTCCTGCACACGCGCGCACTCCTGGTGGCGGCAGTGCGATTTCCGTCACGCCGCGCGCGTGCTTCTGCGAAATACGTAGTAAAAACGTAATAATTATTGTGTTGCAAAAACGCCGAGGTAGGTAGTGAATCGTACGGCTGGCTGTGCATGTTGCGGAGGGGAAAATTATTATTGTATTGCAAAAACACATAAACCGACGGAGAAAACGAGAAGAGGAAAAAAACAACCTCATCCTGTAAAAAGGACGAACGGATACGCGTTATTATATAATAATATGTGTTTTGAGATATTATGGTTTTTCATAATACGCGCGTGTAAACAGCCACAGAGACTACGCGGCGTCGTCGGTTACCGGAAACGCTACGACGACGAGTATATAATATTATCTCCCGAAAAACACTTTTAAAAAGTAAAAAAAAAAAAGAAGAAGCCAAGCTGAAACCACATCGTTTCTTCCTAGTCGTAAAAAAAAAAAATCCGTCTAAAAAATGCACCGATATATTTGCTAAGCTTCCGCTCCAGTCTATACTTAACTCTGTACTTGGTTATTTAATATTTTCTGCGCGCGCCGTTAAACTACATTTGGTCGAGCAGAATATTATGAGCGTCGTACGGTTCACTCTGTTTTTCTAGTTTAGTTTGGTAATATAAGTTCTATACGCATAAAGGTAACTTATATGACGAACACATTTTTCATAAAATGAGAGTAAAATGTAATCGATTAAAGTGTAACGTTTAATCGTGTTTCTCGAGTATTATAAAAACGCGAAAACTGAAAAAATAGCAAAAAAGCTGTCTGAAAAAAAATAAATAGTTCGACAAATCGACGCTACCGAAAAGGAATGTCACTGTTGACGGATCAAAACCGGGCGCTTCTTTAACTTAGACGATTTTCTGAAAACGTAAGCATATGAAAACAAATCGTACGGCAACCGATAAGTTTCGAAAACTAAAAATCCCGAAAACGAACGTGTGTTTTTCGATAAAAACAAAAAACAAATACCACGTAAAACTATTAAGTATTGGAACCGCGCGAACAGCAATAAAGAGATATTAAAATATAATAGGCGTACCGTAATATACAACGGGCATACGTGTACGAGGCACCTACGCTAAAATCGGATAACGCGCGCGTTGACGAATATATAAAAACGAGACTACGAGCGGCGCGCGCTGAGAAAAACTACAGATTCGACGGGAGATTGTTTCGCCAACCGTATACAACACAATATAACAACCATAATAATAAATAATAATAATGTAGTGCATTATATAATGCGTATTACATACATTATACGCACACGCCACGCCGAACAGTCGCTTTACTTTGTGTTATTTCATATTATTATTATTTTTTTTTTTTTTTTTTTTCGGGATACCTACACGAGGATTTATAATATGAAATAAAAATCATATCCTTTTATGAAATTATGAACTGGTATGCAGAGTTTAACAATAATCGCTTCGTTTCCAAAAACGTACTTACGAACACTGTTTCAATGAGGTGCCGGCTCAGTCGTGTATTGGGCGCTCTAGTATTGTAGAATTGGCGAACAAATGATTTTGTTCTGGAGGGAGGGTGGCGGGGCAGGATTTTAACGCGCCCTTTGATCGTTAAAAACGCGATTTAAGAACTCAATTGAACCTATGAAAGAAATCTTTGAAAAAACGTTCGCTCGGCGAATTTTACATTGCCCCGAAGATGTTCGATACGACTTACGCTGGGTAATAGTACGAGGAGAGGGTTTCCCGAAGTTGTTCACGTTATAATATTATAATCATCCGACGCGGATGATATTAATTAAAGATGAGATGCTAATGAAATTCGAATATTTAGTTTGGCCGTACGTTCCGACGAATCCGCCGCGTTCTTATCTAAACCGTACTAACCGCTCGTCATTACACGCGCCAACGTTCCGTTTAATTGTTCGGCTATGTTAATACGATCGCGTTTTCGAAACGACCGGCGTGCGCACTACATTAATATGTTAAGTCGTCGGTAAATGTAGAACTTTTAAACGTGCCGAGTTTAGTTTAATATGATAAGTTTAAGTGCTTGTGCGAAGGGGGCGGGGGGCTCAGTCTCCTAGAACAGATTCCGAGACCCCCCTCGCGGTTTTGATTTCGTGGTGGTGTCGGAACGATTGAATTTATTCTATTTATCGTATTTCATCAACAGATTGTTATTTAATTCGCGATGAAAACTATTATTGTTCTATTGGTATTATCAGAACGAGACCTGCCTAGTCCGTCGCCATAACGTTCGAGCAGTTGAGTAATATTAAACCTGGTAGTTGAAAACGTGAAAATGTTCGATGTGGTCGATTTGAGAGACTCAAATCAAAATGAGAGCCTCCGCGAGACCCCCTCGATCTCGGCCGCCAACGGATACGACAATACTCATTCTTCGTATAGCAGTGCATCACGCTCGGACGGAATGAATTCGCCGTCTTCAAAAAATCACTACGTTATTAATACGCGTACGATTTTTCCCCTCTCGTCGGATTTTCACGATTTCAAGAAGTCACGTGCTTATTTTCAACTATTTCAGTCCGGCCGGGTTGTCTTGCGGTTCGTGATTCCGCAGGACACGATTCGTCGCGTGCCGCACGTTGGCGTTCGACGTGTACGTATAATATTACGAGCCGCGTAAACAAAAAAAAAAACGTCCGGCGGAATATTTTTTCGCCGGCCGCCGCGGGGAAGGTCAATGTCGCCGCCGCCGTCGCCGTCGTTTTGAACTTTCGCCGGACGCGGCGGCGCCAAGAAACGAGCCAGACGGCTGTGGAAGTCGGCCAATGCATCACGCCGAACACGACGATGATAATATGTTGTGGGGCGGGCGCGGGCGGCATGGCCGTTGTCCAAAACCGTAACGGTGCCCATGCCGCACATTATATTATTACCGGAGCGACTCCTATTCCCGCGGTATACGTGTGTTTATCCGAGCAAACGTATTATTATTGTACGCGACGACGACGACGACGAGTGCAATTTCTCAAACGGCACATGTGTGTGGTGCGCGCGTACGCACCGCATAGGCGCGCGTATATTATAATAAAATAAAATAAAAAAACCGATTAATTCACATTATGCCAATTGTTCGCCAGAACAAAGCGGCCCAATAAAGCACTGTGTAAACAAGTTTTTGTATGCTAATGTCCGCCGCGGTCTCGCATAATAGTTGTATTATTTTTATAACCTACCCGAGTGCGCGGCCGGTACATTGTGCACAATATAGGTACCTGGTGCCGGGGCCCCGGCCGTCGGACGTGGTCGAACGCGGTTCGGACTATGAGTCGATCTCTCGGGCTGATAAAAAAAATAAAAATAAATACGCTATGATAATGCGCGATCGGGCGTACAATATTTTATGCTAATGTCGAGCGCGTGTACCTCTATAGATTCTCGCCGGTCAGGATACACGTTGCAGCGTTACACGGCGGACGTATACGAGATTATAATTTTGATAAATCTTCGTAGCGTTTAAAATATTAACGCGTAAATAGTATGCGAAATCCCGCATAGGTAGCCGACGTTGTAGTGTGCACGGGTGAGGTAGTATCCGCTGCACTCTTTGTAGTTAAAGAGACGCAACGATTGTCGAAAAAAAAAAAAACCGTCCATAAATTATCCGGAACGCTCCTCTCGTATGCGTGACGCGTCACCGGATTTATCGCGTGCCGCGTTTTAATGTGACGTCACTATTAACGAATATTTCGGATAAACCGGCAATATAGTTATCCCGGAAACTCCGTTATTTTTTTTTTCCCCGTAACAAGATTTCGCGACCGCGAAATGTAGCGTGTGAAAAAACTATACGCTCCAACAAAATCTCTTTTCGCGCAACTCGCTCGACGAGGAATCGATAAGACTTGGCAGAGTTTTAACGGGTCTAATTGTTCCCTCCGACGCCCAGGACTTGATTTATGCTCGAATACCTCGAAATATAATACATTTTTTCGGTCGACCTACTGACGTCCACAACTTTGCCAACATAATGTGGCAAATTGAAACGTATTCCGGTTTGTTTTTTTTTTTTTTCATGTAGTATAATCAGCCGGTAATCGAACGTACACTTGGAGACTTAAATATTCGTATATCTTTAAACGACACGAAAATCATTTATTAATATCATCACAATGTCATTCCCGTCGTTAGAAAAATAAAAATAATTTTAAAATACAATTCTGTATACCCACCAGATTATATTTGAGTAGACGGACTCTCGGTCTCGACGACACCGCACGTCTAATAATAATCATAATAACACAATGATCGTTCGAAGGATACGCTACCGTTGTCTGACTATGATGATGATGATGATGGCGTCAACTTCCGGACGGTATTATGGACTCCGGTCGTATTATATATCTCGTGTAAACTATATACATTACGACGACGACGACGACGACGGCATGTGATATCATTATATATATAATACAATTTACCGTATACTCACTTACACGCATTATATTTATGTGTATTTTTACGCGCGCGCGCGTGTGTGTGTGTAATGATAACGTTCGCCCGGACGAAATCCACAAAACGTAACAGTCGTTGAACCAAATGCGTGTGACCCGCCAAGGTTATTGGCTCTGCATTCATCTGTATATCCTTTCCTCATTCCTCGCGGTCCGGTCCCAAGGCCGCGGCCGGCCGGCGAGCGGTGTGCGACGACCGATCAAACCTCGACTGCAACGCGACGCCGCCGCCGTCTTTTAACCGTCAAAAGCGCGCACGCTTCTCGGCCTCTAGGAGGACGGGGAAACGACACCGGCAAAGAACGATTGAATACGGCGATAACGAAGGGAGTAGGGGGGGGGGGGGAACGCGAAAGAAAGTCCTACCGGTTTAAAATCGTCGCGGGGGATTTTTTTCTCTCCTCTCTTCTCTCCCGTTTCCGTCGCCGATTGTTTAATTTTTCCAGCGCCGCACCGACGACGACGCGGATATTATAGTTAAATTCCGAGATTGTTTTTCACATATTATTATTTACCCTTACCTATCCGCAGCGCACTGCGTCCATTGTGTTAATAACCGACGACGTGCACAAACGTGCACAAATAACTTCACAGATCCATCGGACAGATATAAATTCATACGAGTATATATATATAATATATAAATGTATATAGAAATGTATATAGTGCGGAACAGTATGCACACCTCATATTATACGTACGCAAACGCACAGCACCATGAAAGAGATCGTTATTGGAGATACGGTGGAAATAATAATAATAAAAGCGAGGACAAAAAGCTACAAACAGCTTATATTACTTGTGTACCGAGAAACGTCGGAAGACGGCTGCACAAGACTAACTATATAAAATATTATATAAAATGTATATTATATTCCCGATACAATGCGCGGTCCGGTGGCATACGCGAGTATTTTCCAATAGAGGGTCGCGTAAAAAAATTCCATATATATTCGTTTATCGTGTACGTACGTACCCATATATGTACGCGTATGTACGAGTACATATCGATCGCGATTTCAGATAGCATATTAAATATTTTGGCCGGACCCTATTAAAATGAGATTCCGGGGGACGTGGGGGGGGGGGGTTAATGAAGTACACGTTTCGCGAAGCGTTCGCGTTTTTTAAACACTCTCCTCTCGGCGGAGCGCGCACGTTCGATTAACTAGTATTTTTTTCTTATCCGACGTCTATTTTCAGCATCATACGTATTTGCGATTCGGTCAGTTTTTTCAAAGTGATTTTCACCTGTAAACCGTGGTCCTAAACCCACGATGTCCTAACACGTATATTCATAATAACATTATCTCGTGTTAAATCAATAAAGATTTTCAAATTTTCTTGCTGGTGTTTTCCAAACTATCGACGTTTTCTTCAGACCTTTATCGGTAATTTTCGAAATTCTAATCAATTCATCTTTACACTAATATAATTTTAATAAAACATCATCATCAATACTAATAAGTAAAGTATACTTTAGAGCACGAGGGTAAATCAGATACTAATAATAATTGTTGACCTCTGTACGAGTAAAGAAAACAATCAATACTATGTATTTACTATATGTGTACGTGGTATAAAGAACACAGTGCAGAACAGTTTATACACCTCATATTTTATATAAATATATGTGAATACGCGCGCGCGCACAGCGTCATGAAAGAGATCGTTATTAGAGATACGTTGGAAATAATAATAAAAGCGAAGACAAAAAAGCTACAAACGTCGTGTTTACATCGTATATATTATATGCCGAGAAATGTCACGAGACTAACTTTAACACGATACGAAATGTATAATAATATTACATTATTTCCGATACGACACGCGATCGTAAAAGTCGACCAGGCCGATAGAACGTTATGGCCGCGCGGTACTCCGAACAATGGCATTACGTAGCGTTAACAATATTGACCTCAGTGGCATCGAAAATCGGACTCGGCTCGCCGAAACGGTGCGACCGACTTCATCGGCGTCTCATTGAAAATAACTCGGGGCCAACGTTGAGATTTCGACGGTATATTAATGTCGGCAACAATACGGTTTGTTAGTAGATTTTGTGAATGTACTGTAAATTATTAGGTCGAATTCGATATCTATTATCGCTTCTAAACTTGAACGCGAGCCATATATATATTGTAGCTGGCCCTCCTACGGTATCTAGTCGTTTTACGATAACGCACGGCATCGCATACAAATCCTTCGACACTGATACCGATAATACGCCGGCGGTTCTCGGCCGAGGTGACATGTGATCTTCCGAATGGACCAAGTGTAGCTACGACACGATACTAAGACAAAAAAGCTCCCCGAAGACTCGCGAAAAGCAACCGTGGAATATGAGATCTGCCATAACCACTCGAACTCCCTCGACTTTGTAAAAACCACCCGGGGGTCTCGTTGATTTTTCGCCTTTTTTACGAGAGGATTTGTTTTTTAAGTATTTTTTCATATTCAATCGTAAAACCCATACGGGATCGTGTCTCGTGTTTCTAGAATGTTTTCTACCGTTAATGTATTCCGTCCGGACGAACGAAAAGAATCTGTTTTCCGTTGAAAACGAATTGTACTGCGAAAATACTCGTTGAAAACCGCTCTTGTTATATGAGTTTCATAATGTTTTATTTAAAGAAAGTAAACTCGATTCGATTGGTTGGAAACACTAAAACGGTAGTAGAAGAAATTAACCTGCAGCATCGAAACAAAACGATTTAACGATGGTGATTATTATTTATAAATTTAAAGTAACTCCGCGAGTTTGTTTTGTTTTTTGAAAAATATCGCGTTTTTTTTTTTACGGCTACTCTACACTCTATATTATGTAATGCAATAGACGAGTGAAATGTTTAAACGTTAACTTTTTTGAAAAACTCGGAAATATTTATCGTAATCTCGATAATCTGCGAACAGCTCATCAGTTGTAGTTGCTATCGAGAGAACTACTTGTTTACTACACATAATATCATAACATATTTTATTATATTTACGTGCCAATCTTGTGCATGAGTTTGTGAACATTTCGCATTTACATACCTGATTCGAATCGTCTGATAACACACTTGCATTTCAATCGATCGGAAGTGCAGTGGGTACCCGCTGTGGCGATGGAAAACCGACCTACATATTATCTGTCTCGTTACCAAGAACCTCCGAGTATTTTGCAACGCATGAGCGAAAACATTTTCGTGCCTATCAGTAAATCGTTTATAAAACATAAACCACTTTGATTAAAAATCTTAACCTATTCGAACGGAAACGTTATTACCGGCTTATATAAAATAAAAAAACCTTTTCCGCACAGGTATTGCGTTGACGTTGGGCTGTTTCGCCGTGGGACTCAAGTCGACGGTCACCAGACAGCACAAGTTGGGACAAAAAATGATGTTCTACCGGATCGTGTTCCAAGGGGTGGCGGTGGCGGCCATGTTTCATGACCAGTACACCCGAAAGCCGAACGACCGTCGCTGAAACGTCAAATGGAAAAAAAATAACCGTAAAGTCCACGTCTCTCTCGACGACTATATTTTCACCGACGGTGTTTTCGTAGTCAATTTTTCATTACATTATAATATTGTTGTACATTTGTCGCTTGGCGGTTTGAGTTTTTGAAAATTATATACGTTAACCGATATACGCACGTGATAGTTGAATTACAAAAAAAAACACCAATAAAATTGAATAAAAGTAAGCCGAAGGATTTTCAATATGTTTTGGTCATTACAAAACAAAACGAAAATATACGAATCGTGTGTATATAATTTTATACGTTGCACGTGTAAATAACTCCCGTTTGATCGCGTGGCCGAAAAAAAAAACCAACAATAATAAGCGTTCTTATGATACAGGGTGTCCACAGAAGTCTGACAAGCGCAATGACTTTAATTCTGTTTACAATATTTCAAAGTTTTCTTTTCGGAATCACTTTAATAATCATACTTCAGCCGTTATTGTAGACATATTTTCAAATCAATTTCAGTCATGTGACACTCTAAAATTAAAATACATTCCTCGTTTCACTCAGATTCTAAAACGACATATTTTGTTCCGAGTCGAAAACAAATATTCAAGATAGCCGTTTTAGAAACGTGATTTTCATCAAAACGTTCGAATTTTTTTATTTGATCGAGATATCATAGTTTTTAATCGACACTTTTTCATCTTATTTTATTACGTTAATATTGTCAACACGATGTTTCCATTACACCACCGATGGTTATTATAGTTGCTGCTCATGAAACATTTTCGTATTAAAAAACTAACGACTTTTCAACAATAGTATTTCTACCGTCAACATTTTCTCTAAAATCTTTTCTTTGGTTTTTATTTAGAATTTTCCACAATCCGTACGATTAGATGGTACAATGAGCGCGTGTATGGGACGATTTATTATTGATATACTATTGTCTACTGTCGCGCTTGAAAAAACTGTCCGTCGACAAAAGCACTTCTCTTGAAACTTAAATGGAAAAAAAAAACAGTTATTTCGAATGAATACCAATATGTAAAATAAAACGCAACGTAAAATATAATATACACTAACGGCAGTGCAACGTTCTTTTCTCAAAGAAAAGTCAGTTATATTTCATATTTTATTATTCGTTTTACAAAGAACGCAGCAGTTATCGCAAAAAAACCGATTTCAAACCATAATATCGAACACACGGGCGACAAAAGCTATTAGATTTTTCACGTTTCCGCGAAACACCCTGTATACGTTGATACTATAATATACACTCGCATATAGGTAAGTTCTTCGAGATGCGTATTTCATATATATTTATGTGCGAGCAGGTACCGTACGCCGTAAGTACCCGTCGGCGGTTACACGTGTATACCGTATACGATGGTATTATTATTATTATATTATTATTATGTATACGCCGTGTGTTTATTGCGTGATGCGTACTCCTCTATATCGAAATGTTCGCGAGACGTGCCTACTCCGCCGCCGCACCGCGGTTCTCGTCATCACATTTGGACAACGTCTCGCGCGCCGGTTTCCGAACGAACGTAATAATATATTATCAACGAGCGGTCGCACGTCTCCGCGATTATTGTAAACTAGGATTCACACGCGACCGCGAATAGCTGGACTTCTCGGTCGGCACAACGCGGTACGTACGTGTGCACGATAATACTGCGCGTCAAGATGATGATGATGATGATGATAATAATAATAATATACGTCGACCTCGAACGACCGAAATCGACCAACGCGATTTTGTTTTTTTTAACAATATTATGTTTGGCTATTGTTCGCTATCGAGTTCCCTATCGAGGGACCAAAGAAGAAACCATTGTAACGAACCAATGGAGAGGGACATCCTCGTCGGCCATCGTCGATCGGCGAACGGTTCACTTATACTCGGACAAAACATAAGGATAAAGAAAGGGACTGAGGAAAGAGATTTTTATGTATGGTGGTGTTTAGAGGTTATTGTTTAATAAATATATAAAATAAGTTCCGCGTGTACTGCCTGACCACTCGTTTTGTGCCGGCCGTCGTCGTCGTCGGGTAGAGCTGCGCGGATGCCTGCAGACGATCGGTATCCAGGCCGTCACTTTGTATACGACACGACTTCACACTACATTCGTCAACACTCTATACGGGCTTATTTCATTTAACCGTTCGAATAAAACACGTACCCGTAAGAAATAAGCCGGATCGGTATCACGAAAAAAAAAAAAAAAACCGTCTGTAAATAATAATTCATTAAAACGTCCAACGGTACAGCAGTAAACACGCGTACTTTTGAGAGAGAAAAATGTATTATTCGTGATGGGACCATAACGATTGGAATTTCCGTCCGACCAGACGAGTTTTACTGGGTCACATATTATTTCGTACTCGGCTGAACATTCTAAATTTCTAAGTCACAATTTATCGATCGAGTGTACGTTGAAACATAATTATAACACGTGCAAATAGTGAATACGATATACACCTACTCAAAAAAATAAATAAAAAAATACCTATACATATATCCCGTTTGTGATCGTAAATATCACTTGCTATCGTTTTGACTTTCGAGTTTGAGCTTCGACCTTGACAACAATAACAATATAATTGTGGCCGTAAAAGTGCATGATTCACTATTGCGGTATAAATGAACAATTTTCGTGGAAAACAAAACCCCTGGGTTTTAATTATTTGTTCTTGAATCACGTCGAACGGTTAGATAGAGATTTGTTGAAAGAGACCTGAATGCAAGTGCGTTAAAAAAAAAAAAAAACTTTTTAAAAGAATCAAAAAAATTACTTGAATCTCGATCAAATAACACATTTAAAAAAACTTATCGTTGTATTTCCAATTGTATATCATGACAACAAAAAGAAAGAGCAAAAATGAGTCGAATAAATTTCAGTTTTTCTATAAATAACAGCCGAACACTATAGGTGTCACTTGTCTCTTTATGAATTCTAATATTTTTGAAAAAACATTACACGAAAGATTTTTAGGCTCTTTAATTAATTAAAAATTTTAGATCCGAAATTTTCAACTCGGATAATTCCGAAACTACGCTGGTTCGAATTTTGATTGAACTTGTGAGAAAGTTAAAAGAAAAAAAAATCGACCGAATGATTGTTGTTTGCGTCGAAAAAAAGAAGCTGTTTGAAAAAAAAAACAAAAGTCGATATTATCACAGGATAATCCTGGGAA
Organism: Drepanosiphum platanoidis; assembly: GCA_948098885.1. Taxonomy (NCBI): domain Eukaryota; kingdom Metazoa; phylum Arthropoda; class Insecta; order Hemiptera; family Aphididae; genus Drepanosiphum; species Drepanosiphum platanoidis. Next base: position 8,622,724 of record OX402531.1, read on the forward strand.
ATAAAGTCTTTGGAGTACGCGATAATATAGATTTTCTGACAATAAAAATTGTATTATATGTCATTCACCCTGTATACCGCAGAAGTGTATAATGTATACAGATGGCCCGAGACTCGTATCGTATACACGTATAGTGTAAGGTCCGTGTGGATTGCGAAGAGGATTTACGTAGGAGAGCGTACAAGGCTGTTGCAGCAGACGACGACGACGCGAGTGAATAACAACGCGCGAGAGAATAAAGACAGTTCGCGCCGACAGTCGTTTCGCCGTAATAAGAGTAGGTATATTATATCGCGTGGAGTTAATTTGTCGATTTTCACGTCGTCGCGCGTGTGCGCATGTTATAATATTTTAATATTATAAATTGTATATCGCGCGGTGGCCGAGAGGAATAAGTCGCGACGCGATTGATACGGTTACATGAGCATTGGGAATTTTTGCGAGAGGAACAAACGCAATCCTTTCGTTTTGATTTACGACGTGTTGGCGGAGACTTCCAACCGAGATCGTATCCCGCGATATACACCTGCGCCATCGCGCGGATTTAGAAAAATTGGAAAATTTATGGTCACTCCTACGAAGGTCACCTACTGCGGTCATCGATGTGTGTAATTTATGTTTACGATCAAAACTCTATACATATTATATGTGTGTAGAGTCACTGCAGCCGTTGTTTAAAATAACAAAGTGAGGGTTAAAATCGTACGGTTTAAACGAGATGACAAGTGTTTATTCGGAATAATGGCGTATGCCGCCGCGATAAAAAAGGAGTTACAACAGGAATAATTAAGAACGACGAAGAGAATTTATGCGTGGCGACTGTGGCGGTAACTTACATCGGAGGAACACATAATTAACAAGAACGATTTCTTTAAAACTTAAAACCCCCCACCCACCCCCTTGATAACACGAACGGAAACGCATATAATTAATAACTATCGAGTACACTCTCGGTCCGGTCACATCCAGACGCAGAATAATGAGGCGCAATATCATTTTAAATTCAAACGTAAAGATTATAACCACCGAGAAGATTTTGTAAAATTCACGTGGAGGGGGACTTCAACTATAACTTACGTTCATGTTTATCAAAAAAATCAAAAAAATTATTTGACTGAACAGTGAACACCTACTATTATTTTTAAACGCGACAGTAAATATATAACAACTATTGCACGTCTTATTTTCAATGAAAATGGGTTTAACATTACAAATGCGGTCTTCAAGTCCAAGAACTTTGAAATGTGGTCTGATCTAATAGTATTAAAGAACAACAAGTCGTTTCAATGCCTATATCGAATATTAACGAAAATTAATAATCGAAGTATTATCAGGTTAATTATTATTACATATTAAATCGTAAAATAGTCGAACTAATCGATCGTGGAAATGTTGCGTTGTTTGAAAAAATAATTCAGCGGACTTGGCCAAAGTAAACGCTTCCACCGATTTCCGCCCGTGTATGGCGTTTGTAAAATAATTTCGAATTGATCTCGGTTTGCTCAAATGTGACCGTGCAAAATTTGTAAAGAATTCGCCAACATTGCTGGGCCAGTCGAGATGTAGAACTTTTGCTAGGATTTCTTTGACCAACTCACGAAATATTATATTACCTAAAAAAAAAAAAAAACATCATTACTATAAATTATACATAATTTATATAATTAGTTATAATAATAATATAGAATTACGCGTGATAAAATGTATTAAACAAAGAGTATTTAATTTTAAATCATTATGAAGACGTTTCGATCGAACTGTCGTCCACAAAGTTCTGGTCTAGAATTCTCTCTGAGATTTTCGGCAATGTCGTCTGGCCAATCGTAATAATAATATGTGCCGACCAACGCATCTGCGCGGCATATGAACGTACCTAATTAATCGCCTAATCATTAATTGATACTTACACAATGTACACTAGTATTATACGATACGGCGGTGTTTAATAAACTTTTATTTTTTTCATCGAACGTATGCGACCGATGTAAATAATCATATTAGGTTTCAACCGTCAGTCGTTACGTATTATATTATGAGAGCCGCACGAGGCCGTTTCAGATGGAAAAAAGAAAAAAAAAAAAGAAGCGCAATTCAAATCCAATAACGAGAGTTAATAAATTATTTACAATTCAGGGAATACCATTACACGCGCAGAGGTCCGTTTGTATTATGATTACAAGTCTGTGGAATAACGTACGCTCTTTGACCGTTCCAATGATGTATGCTAATCTCTTTAAACGTTTTCTGTTTTTTCTTTCGGATTTTTGAAACTTTATACCTGCTGCTCGCGAAACGTACGAGCGGAATATTAAATAAGAACAATAATAATCATAATATAATGGCATGAATAATAAATACATAAAATATAAAATACACACATGTATTATTTAATATTATTATAATGCGAATATGAATAATAAATATTGTTACCACGTGTTCCGGTGGCGGCGGCGGTGGGAAAGCCGACGAAACGTATTTAATTCACGGCGTTCGGATAGGTCTTGCAAATGCGATTTCGTATATTATAATACAGCACACACACACACATAATCGACTTAGTAGAGAACGGACCACACAATGAAGTACAATATTATACGTGTGTATTATACTATACAGTGTGTGTCTTCTTGATGTATCGCTAAATTATTGCTCGGTCGAATTGAGTAGAAGTATGAACTTTTAACGTCTTGTTTAAAATTTTAAAAAAAAAAACAGAAATAGAAATTAATCGCTTTTTGGAAAAATCTTATTAGAGTCTTATTGTTTTCGAATCTGAAACGACCGTAACTCGGTCGATTTTATGAGACCCGATCGAGTCCGGTGTCGAAATTTGAAGATTCTTAGTAAACACCTTCGTCTGTCAAGATCGAACGAGTCGAACGATTGAAGTTCTCCTCAAAACTCATACTTCGGCGAACCGTATTTTCGCTCTCAGGTCGTCTCGGTGCAGAGATATTTACCGGTGACGAGACGCGCACGCTGTATACCTGTGCCATAATGATTTTGATGTACATAGGAAATGCTCGTGATATAAATGCTGCGGCGGCGGCGGCGGCGGCGGCGTTCATCGGTCCGCGAAGAAATATGCGAGAGAAGACGACGGAGGATGAAAGAAAAAAAAGAATATAATAATAAAATGTAATAATATCAAATTGCATTGGGTTACACGGCTGTACGTCGGCGGCAGACGAGTTTTTATTTCCCGCCCGCGTTCGCCTATCTATAGATATTATATACGTATACGTAGTGCCGCGCTCGCCGTTGATTTATTTACGCGGCAAACGTACCGCAATTAACGACACCACACGCAACGTAATTTTTTGTACCGCGTGTACGACGTATTATAAAACGACGACGGGCTCTGGTTTTAAGTGCGTATATAACGCGTACACTATTACGTTTACGGTATTAAAATAATAACAATAATAATAAACGAAAAGGATAGAGAAAGAGCAAAAAAAAAAAGGAACGAATTAAATCCGTTCTTAATTAGCAGCAGCAGCAGCAGCAGCAGCAGCAGTCTTCTCGTATAATAGGTAGTGGTAGTAGTAGTAGTAGCCTGGCCTGGCTACAATTAGTCGCGTAGGACTATTAAATTATTACGCACAAACACACACACACTGGACGTGGTTCAAGGACACGATTAAACGTGCGTTTTTTTTTTTTTTTTTTTTTGCAGTGTGCAGCCTACGATGACGCGCATTCCGGAACGCGCGACGAACGGGCGAAACGCGCGCGACAACTGCACTTCGGAGCATAATACGATATTTTATTACCCGACTGGTTTCGCGTCGAAATCGTCATCGATTCGCTATTATTTGTACGTTTTCACCACTTTATCACCGAGTGTATATGTTACCCTTTTTTCCGTCGGCCGTTTCCGTCAAATGTGAAACATAGACCGCCTCACGTTTCCACTGAAACAATTATTGCCACGTCACCAATGTATATTGTGTCGATAAAAAAAATAAACGAACGGAAAAATACGGTCGGTATATTTATACAGATGCGATTCATTACCCTTTGGAATTTCGAATTCGAAAGCGTTTGAAAAAATAGTCATCATTTTTCGTCTTGGAAAATCAGCCGGTAAACGATTGATTTAAAACCAAAGATATTATTGTTTTTCAATTATTTTCTTAATTGTATAGTTTTTTTTTTTCCACTCTGAATCGACGATCAGATTTAATGAAATGACTTTTTTAAATTAAATTACAGGTACTTACTCGTATATAATCAAAAACATTTCGAAAATCTAAACTGAAAACGGTGAATGCGAAATTCAAACGAGAACGAAATACAGTATACCAGACGGGGGATTGATGATGTCGTCGAACGTTCTTAACGAATTCGAAATCATTGGTAAACGTATCGATAGTACATTTTATACGAAAAAAAAAAATTGATAGAAAATTATTTGATTTCGTTAAAATGTTGACGTAAATTTGACACATTTTCCCGGTCGTCGAAATATTTTAATTTTGAAAAACTCTGAAACGTTTACGTTTCCGAGCGAAATAGCAACGGTTTTCGCCATTGTTGTTTACGTGAAATTCTCGCCGAAAACGATAGTCACCGATAGATCCACGGCGGACCAGCGCGAAATGGGAAAAACTCGACGGCGACCGCGCGCGGAGTTCGTTCGAACGCGGCCGACATATCATTATTATGTATGTTTGTGGGCCAACCGTTAACGCGTTAGCCGCATAATATTGTAATACACCACGCGACGGTGTCATTAGTCATTGGTCACGTGGTGTGACGTATGCAATATATTCTATTACGTCGTCGGCCCTGTTTATATATATTTACAATTAAAATACGAATGGCGGAAAAAAATTTACGACACTATTATAAATCGACCCGTCGCGCGTCGTCGACGGCGACGGCGCGGATAACTGCAGTCGCCGTCACGTGGTCGTATATTATTGTAAATAGCTCGACCAGAATAGTGCATTTTCGTGTCAAAATATTCGCCAGCACAACGCGCAGCGTTTCGATTGCAACGACGGACGGACGGAAACGAGTCTCTCGGATATCTTCCCCGTAACGGTAGATTTAAAAAAAACATCGTTTGCGGGGGAGCAACGGTCGTTAAAATAATAACATTATAACGGCACGCGAGTCCGTCGGTGGTGCGACTAGGAGAGGGCGGGGGGGGGAGCAGATTCGGTATCTCTTAAAATGTTTTTTTTCGATTGACCGGTGAGATTGTTTTTGAACGGATTACTCGGAGAGAGCGAATTGTTTTTAGAAAAATATTGACTCAAATTTACTCGAATTATCGAGACTACCCCGTTTCAACCGTAACGACGGAAAGATCATTTACTAAATTGAAAATAGTATAATATGAAAGAGGTAGTGGATCGCAGTTATTTTCAAAACGTTTTTTCGTCTCATTTGTTGAAATCGTCGTCGAACAGGATCGTCCAAACGGAATAGTACTTCTAAGTTGGCAATTGTGTTGTCAATCGTCTGAACAGTACTGTTGTAGCCGAAAAAGCCGGTGTAGACCCACCGTTTGAATAAAACATTCCAAATAAAATCATACGAACAATGCAAGCTGTTCGCCGCGTTTTTCTTCTTTTTTTTTTTAATTGACTCGATATGATAATGAAACGCGCTACCGATTAAACGCCGTCGCAGCAACTACGCGCACACTACGTTTATATTATTTTATCTGTTATCTCAAATACTTGCGACAAGTCAATGTGGAAAAACACCGCGCATTAGTTCGGCAGGTCGACTGTTTTTATACCAGTTAAAAACCACAAGCGTGTACAAGTCTGCGCGTAGCTGTTGCTGTTTAATGATGTGTAATAGTAATAATGTCATAAAAAAACGGCCGATTGTTTAATGATAAGCAAACTACGAGCTTGTAACAGTGCGATGGTAATCGCGCGCGCACGTGACAACATTCAGAACCGAACCGAGCACCGCCGAGCACGGCTTTATTGTACGTTATCCGTTAGGATATAGACGATGTAGTAACGATATAACGGAAAGGTACCGAACATAAAATGAAATGTAAATAAAACGCAACGTTTTGCCGTAAAAAAAAAAAAAACTTTCGTGGTATTATTAAAATACAGGTTTGGTGATTGATATTGGCGAATATTTTCCTCGTCGACGTTTGAAACCGATGTACCGTTGCATTCGAAAAACGATTCTGATGGCGGGATAAACTCGGCCTCTATATTTGTGAATTATAATTCAGATTATTATCACTTCGGGTCGGCAAAACGTAACGCCCTGAAAACATTTTTGCCTCTCGAAACACGTAACCTTTGCCCTTAGAAACTAATAAATATATATATATTTACAATATATAATTACGCAGCGACGCGACGTCTAGATGTATAACATTTATTTAATAAAACCGTCATGAATTATAGTTTATCATCATCTCAACCGTCGAGAAAAAATAAAATACTTAGTGAAAAACAATAGAATAATATTTAATAACATTTTCAACTAGGAAATGGATACAATAATATTTATATCGCGTAGGCATCGATGGAAAATTATATACACGAAAATAATATAAAAAAACGTCATTTCAAAACCATTATTTTCCTCGTTCCGTTCGGAAGTTATTGAAAAACTATTACGATATCAAGTAATATAAGTATATAAGCAAGTAAACCCATTTATTACCACAAATCTATATGCATTGCTTGTATTCACCCATCGACTAGACTTACGATTTAAACCCATCGCGATATCGTACGCTGGTGACGTACATTTCGGTACGTCGCGGTCGTAAGATTCGAATTATTACGTTTTCCCATAATCGTTACAGAGTCTAATAGTTTTTCGAGGACGATTCGTTCGACAACGAGTTCGCACAGTTTTTTTTGTTTCCACGTTTGTGACTGTTCGAGGGGTCAGGAAACATTTTAATTTTCGTCGGTATAAATTTATCCCGGAATATATTGTAAATTATGAGAAAAAATAAAAATAAATACTAATTTATATTTCAATTTCCAACTTACTGTAATTACTTATTTTTAATATTCAGGTACTTGTATCTAATTATCTTTTTTCTATTTTTTTTTTCGTATCATTTTGATACACACGCACTGATTAGCTAGGTACCCCATTAGGTCGTCGTTCCGTGCGAAGAACCAACATGCGATATCCTTTGCGTCTGCCAATACAGTCGTTCCCATACTGACAGAAGCCACAAGTTTCATATCAAATATTATGTTGTGTCTCGTACGGTAAATGAACAGTGAAGAACGTACGTTTCGTCAAAACCATTACAAAGTACGAGTACGATGTTGACAAATAATAATTCGTAATTTCCATCTATTTGCTAAAGAAAAAATAAAATAAAATACGATTTGCGTATATGGACCGAGACGTATATCGATTGTTTTCGCGTAAAAACATAAAAACAAACACGTTTTCTCACGTTTAAAAAGAGCGGGCGCGAAGAAAACGTCTCGTCGATTTCTTTTCAGAGCGTATGATCAGCGTAATGATAATTCGACTTTTTAACTTTTGAAAATCCGCACTCCAATCGTGTTCTCGCGTACCAAATACGATAAAAATTGTATTATCATGTCATATACGGTTTCTGTGTTTTCCATTCCGCGTAACGTCTCATTACACACAGCGCGATCGCGTTAAAACAGTACTACGCTACAGTAATGTTGTATACGACCGTTGCGGTGTCGTGTGTGCTTATTATTATTATTATCATCATCGTCGTTTTCGGCCTTCCGTCACACATGTAATTACGTACGCACACCGTATTATAAATAAATACACATATAATATATATATTATCCACTCGGGAATAACTGTACTTGCGTACGTATTTTTCCCCCCGCCGTGTGCGGAGTTATATTATTATGGTACTATGTATATACGTGGTACTTTATTTTATTTCTTGCGTTATCTACACAGGTACTACTAATACACACGAATAATAATATACAAGTATGCATAAACCTAACTACATAATATTATACACGCGCGCGGGAGGAGCAAATAATAATTACGACGACGACGACGACGCGGGCGCTCGCGCGCGGAGTGTCTGCACGAGGAGCCAATAACCTCGTCGTATCACGTGTTGGCGCCACCGCGTACGCGATATTAATTTGATAACGTTAATATAATAATAATAATAATATTATTATCGTTTCGTCGGCAGTGCGAGAGAAACGGTCGTCGTCGGCGGCGGCAGGCGATTTAGAAACGCCGCGCCGCCGCGGGTCGAGAGCCGAGGTTTTCATCGTGAGCGGGGAATGTCAAAAGGGATATTATAGTTTAACATCGACGTTGATCGATTTAAAATCAAAACTTATATCTGCTTGTTCGCGTCTAGACGGGCTAGCGGTTTGGATGTTTAGGGAGGATCTGACGTGTGAACAATCGCCGAGTTGTTATTTTCGTTATATAGAAATCTTATAGAAAACGGTTTCGAACGCGTTCGATACCAGACTAACCAGATAGACGATCCAAATCCTAAGATATTTAATCTATAATATTAACGCGCGATAAAGGAATTTTAATAATGAAATGAATTCAGAAGAGATTTTTCACGATACACTCGACGTGTGTTCGCGGGAATTCAAATCGATATGCCTAGGTGTTTCGAATGGACGATGTACGAACTTGGCTGTTGTTGACTCATGATTTATACGCACACGTAAAAACACGGTGGATGGCATTTATTAGCGTTTAGACTCCGATCATGATACCATTCTGACGAGTTTGTGGCATGTCTCTGATAATCGTGTAGCGCTTTCCGATATTCGGACGCGGGCATCGAATAAAATTGTAGAAAATAAATTTATCCGTTTCTACAGAGCCGCGTCGAGCGCAGTTATCATCGTCGTCGCGCGTACGGTAAACTCGAACGGAACTGCGGAAGGTTATAGGATGTATTGTATACGTATATATAATAAGCTCGCGCGTTATTGTCGAAGTAAGATTTGCTCGGAAGAATGTTTTGATAGAAAATATTTGTACTCGACAAAACAAATAGTCGGGAAAAACAAGTTCTTCGTGCTATGTGCGCGCGCGCGCGCGCAAAAAGAATGCGGTATAATAATATTATTCTATTCGAAAAATACGCGAGGAACGTTTGTATATCGGTGTAGTATATATATATATACGTATATATTTTATAGGTAGGTAAGTATATATTATTGTACGCCGCGCGCACACTGCCGCTGTGTAGCTCTTAACGTATAAAATATATATTTTCCAGCTATGAATTATTAGGAAAATAAAAACCATATGTATATAATAATATACGACGATATATACGTGAGTACGTGTGTTTTATAGTTACCTATATAACCGTTGTACGGACAAACGGTTGACAATATCGGTTTTCTCATTTTAGACATCATTAAACTCGATCTTGTACTTGTTGCATATTATGCCACAACAGCGATCGGTATCCGACTGCGGTCGTCGGACACTAACCCCCTTAATGCTTTTTTTCCACGTAAGTTCCTATAAATAAATACGTATAATATATATATATATATACGATATAGTTTACACACGCCTTGTGATACACGTTACTTTCTTTTAAGGCAAATGTTTTTATTTAACCGACACAAAATATAATATCGGCCGCCGCCGTGGTATATTAGACAATACAAGTAGTTTCACATATACATTTATACAAAAAAATTCATAATTATAAGTTAATAATTTTAGTAACTGCTGTTTATCCCTAAAAGTATGTGCCGAGTAAGAATGTTTAAAAGCGAATACTTCTGATTCGGTATAACAACATAATTAGGTAATTTCGCATTCTACGCTATACATAAGAATTTCTAGGGTCAACGGTTATCCGTTTCAAAACGTTTGTAGAGTGCTGATGTCCCCAGCATAAGGAATAGTAATTATAATAATTAAGAATTACTATTAATCATATTATAATATATAAGCAATTTTGATAATTTTAATTGGACTAATTTAAACACTTTGTAAAATAAGACTTTTGGTGCTTAAAAATAAATGTATATTGTAACGGTGCACATTAAAGATACATTCCGAGGTCATATGAACAATAAAAATTATAATTAATACCAATTTTTGCGTCCTTTTCTAGTGTTATATGCTGCGTAAAACGCACAAAGAAATTTCTGATCACATGGGTATTGGATGCCGTTATTAGCCGTTCTGTTTAATCACATGCGCAATTTAGTAATTTAAGCATTTCAATTCACTGTGAAATCTGTCGATAAATACTTCAAACTCGTGCATGTTTTGATTAACTGTTTATACTTTGAGAATGACGTTTATGTTGTAGTTTTAAATTTCAATTATTCATTGAATGAATGAATTTGTTTTTTTAATAAAATGATTGCCAACAAAGTAGGAAAAAAAATAAACATCAATGATCTATTTTTTTTACCAATATTATCACTTGGTGAATTATGGCTTGAGAAAAAATCTAAAATCAATGGATATTATGTATCTATTTTATTCTCGGTCTGGTGAAATATGTATTTCATTAAAACTATTAAGGACCATTATTTTTTCATTATTGTTTTCCTCACTTATTATGTCACTTAAAAATATTCGTGATATTTTAAAGCAAAGCGATTAATTTTAAAAACATTTTTCCGAAGTAATTCCCGATCAATTTAAATGTCACCAACTATACAGATAAGAAAATAATGATTTACAAATATACGCAAATTTTAAATATTTAATTATTGGTCTATAATATTTATAAACCTTTGGTCTGACTTGATATTAACAATACGAGTATCTTACACGGTTTTTTTTTTTTTTTTTTAATCGTTATTGGTGAATAATTAAATTATTATACATAAATACATAATATAAAATAATGTGAAAAAATGTGAAAATTGTTTTGTAAAATTTGATTTTTGACGACAGTGTTTTCGTTGATCTAGGCCAAAAGGGCGATAGATAAAAGCTATTTGAAAGTTTATGCGATAAACTGAAGCGACACCTAATCAGCGGTGTAGCTATGGCGGTGCAAAGTAAGACAATACCGGAGCTCCAGAGTGCATAAAACTCGAAAATCTTTGTGCAATTCCGAATTTACTTATTTGGAATACTTGAACTGAATGTAACTAATAGTAAATATTCCAAATCATGTTGTTTTTTTTAAACGAAACGTCGACAATGAAAATAAAAAACCCTATTAAATAATAACAATAATAATCTGATAATTATAATTTTTATAGTGATAAACTTTTACCTCTTGACTCCGTAAAGTTGTTTTTGTTTATAAAATCATTCATACGTTCGATGAAAAACACGTGACGCGTTACGTTACTTTAATTTTCACGAGGATAATATTAGTCAGAAGACTCGGTTTATTAGTAGGGCAGTATATTGGATATCAATGGATAGTAAACAGGATCGCCTTAAATAGAAAAAATGCCCTAGCGTTATCTAAAGTAACCGAACGTCGAAGAGCTGCCCTACGCCAACAGATTAGTATAAAATACAAACGCCGAAACTCGTGAAAAAATTAAGTTCAAGAATTTTCAATAGTACAGAGCACGGTTTGAAAATCAAAAGTAGACAATAGTAAAATCTATCTAAAGAATAATCTTAGAATAATAAGGGTCATAAAAAATGTTCGGACTTTGTGTACTTAAACATGATTTTCCATGAATAAAAAAATTAAAAAACATTAAACTTCCCTCATTACCCTCACCAACCCCTATCGCCTTACCAAGAGTAAGGTCTGTGACTCGGTAATCATAAGTATAATTATAAAAACTCCAATCAATTGATTAGTATACAAAATAAACAATAATAATGGACGGGTATTATCTTTTTGATTATATTAAATAACATAAATTGTATATTGTGTTGTGCAGTCTTTCACATACAAATTTGAAAAACCACAAGTTTCTACTGAATTTGAAAAAAAAAATGTTTCGTTCACGCAAGTGCCTATTATTTTCTTTTCTTTCGAAGATTTTATTTAATACAATATTATACGAAAAAAAAAAAATCCGGATAGATAAACAAAAGAAAAATGTATTTCGCTGAACTTTTCTATGAAAAATATATTTAAATATGCAAATTTCTTCAAACATATACATTTCAAACATATATATTTTACTTTTTCAATGCATTTTGTTCGATACAAATCGTCGATATTTTTCTTCGGTGCATTGTCTCGGTAAAAACATGAAACTACATACAAATCCGGAGGACTCCTTTTACAAATATAATAATAAACCTCGAATCATATCGATTTTCGAACAACTGCGCGATAACACGTTTTAAATCATTATTTTTTTCACTTTTCTATTTATTAATAGAACTTAACCATAATATAATATTATGTGCACATCTCAAAGTAATTGTTAAATTATTTCGTTATTTGTTTTGAACTTATCAACAAATGATTAACGCAAGCGAATAAATACTCAATCAACGTTTGACATAAACGTTTTTTATCGTGCACAGTGCATTATTTCATTTTCGACTGATGTCTAATAATTGAAATAATTATTGTTATTATCTCGCTGTGCGCCCATATATCTCGGACACCGAAGGCCCGTGTGCACATCAGTTTGTTCGCATATCGACACCGAAGAGGACGGCGCAATCGAAGTGACTCGAACGTTTCAAACACGAGTTCGGCGACAATGTCTTACGTAAGAGAAAACGAATTATTTAACTGTTTTGCCTTTTGTCGCATTTTCTTTTGGTCCTTCTCTCGCTCACGAATAAAATTGAAATCGATTTTCAGATGACCGCGGTTCTGTGCCTGATGGCCGTTTTACTCGCTTCGACCGCAACGGCCGCAACTATTAGTGTCGACAACGATCGCGATATGCGATCATCGTTTCTGCACGACTTTAATTTCGAACTTTTAGCCAAAATATATGAATTCGTTCAATTTTTACTATCATATATGAACAGTTAAAATGCTCAATTTTTCATGTTTTTAATTAATACGTTGGCGATTAATTTTATTTTTTTCATACGGAATATAATATGAGTACGGTTATATTAACCCTGATAAATATGTTTAATAGTTTGTATTAAAATAATATAATATATTTAATAATACGTTGTAATTAAAAATCGTAATAATTGTTGTAAAACGATTTTTTCGTATTAAAAATTTACTCCATCATATTTGGCTTTTGTTTGCGTTCAACTTTCCTGAAATAAATCTCACTCGACGCGCACACTTGTCCTCGGACTATAAAATAGTTGGACATGTGAAATATCGAATGATTTCACATATCGAGTACTCTGTCGGCCGGCAGACGCGTTACCGAATAAACTACTTCCGGGCGACTAAATGGCCGTCTCGAGAAAGAAACACACGTGTATTGAGCATAGAGCATTCGTTTTTCGTCCAATTATCTGGTTTTTCATCTGCACGTGTTACGCGCGCCGACGAAATAATAGTCGGTGCCGGTGCTATTTTCAGACCGAAATATTAATCATTCGAAATGTCTAAAACGACTGCGCGATGGGGTGTGGGGGCGGGGAAAGAAACTCGCGGTCGCTATTTCCATCGTGAAGCCCATTGTGATTGATAATATCCGAAAATACGAATGCGTTCCAGCTTCGTTGATAATTTATCGTTATATTTTTTTCGTCGTTTTGTACGACGGACTTTTCCAGTCCAAATACTGGTTTTACTACCGTCCGTTTAATAACTTACACTGCGGCGCGGAACTCCGACAACGTTTATTACACGTTGCAGTCTTCGTATACCTACACGATATTATTTATATACACGTCTATTATAATCGTGTATATATATTGTAAAAAAAAAAATATTATGGTTAATGCATTTCCCGAGTGCGATCGTTTAAAAGACAGTTATTTCTTCTTCTTCTTTTTTTTTTTCCATCGCGTTCTTCCGCAGTGTCTGGCAACCGTACACTTCAACCCATCGAAATCGACTCGCCGCCGCTCGGCGTTGTATTTTTATTATTTTCAACCGGGTTCAATATACGTAGATATTTTATAGTCTTCGGCTTCTCCCTTGAAAACCAGCAAAGCAGCCGGCAGATATACATATACACATAGGCCTGGTGGGCCCGGGCCCAATTTCCTGAAAGAATAAATTTTCAAAAAAATCCTTTAATCGTTAAACTCGAGTATTGAGGTTCGCAAAAAGTTTACAAGAGCTGAAATACGGTTACTCGAATTTACTGTTTTGATCGAGAGAGAAATAAATACGATATTTATTTTGTGGATAAGCGATTTGCCGCAATCGACTCGTAGTACTTTGGACGAGAAATGGAAAATTTGAATTTTTTCTTTGAAAACGATTATCCTACGCAGTCGGCACTGTTTTTTCACAACGAGCTCGTCATTTTTTACTTATTTACTATCTGTCGGTTTCGGGATTTTTTTTTTGTTTCTTATTTATTTTTACATCTATCACAACAAATAGTATGATAATACACTCGTGTGTACATTTATCTAAAGATTTATGATGGCCATAACTTATTTGTTTTATTCTATATTGTTACATTGTAAAAAAAAAAAAAATGCACGTGTAATGAATGTATGTATGAGGTATCAGCTATTTGTTTTTATTTCGATGAATGAAAAAAAATCGTTTATACGTATTAGGCAATATTGTTGATATGTTTTTAATAATATTTTTTTCAACACATCGCGCATTATTTATGACCTATGAAGAATGTGAAGAGCGAAGATACGGATCGACGGGAGAGGAGTAAATTTTGGAAGCACTTAAACACTCCGAGAGTTCTAAGTGGTTTTCTACCTGTGATTGTTATGTTTCGTACGTTTCGAAAGAATATGCAGTTCGAAACTAAATAGAATCAAACTTGGAGAGAAAAAAAACTATTTTAATTTATCACGAAATATTTGTTCTCGCCGTCCGAAGAAGTACGTTTTCATGAAACGAACGTCATCGCGACTAGCCGAGTGCTTCCCACTAACTATACTTTCATTTTTTTTTTTTTTTTTGAAAATTATTTAAAAACATCTACGTGTCGTTATTTTAAATTTTAATCACACGAAGCCGTTATTTTAGAGAAAATGATTTTTTAGAGAAAAACATTTTCAGTCCTAACAATAATATGAAGTACTTTATACGTTCAGTGACAGTATTTTGGTATCGATTCTGATCGGTTTTAAATACAAACGGAGTATGGTTTAGCCGGACCCCTGAAAACCACGAGGCTCGTATAGGAGTCTCTACCGAAATGCGAATATCAGCCTAACGAGATTCGCGTAGATTCGGCGTGAAAAAAGTACACTCCGAAAATGGTTTTTGTATACTTTTTGTTCAATCGACGACGTTGACCGGCAAAAATATAACGCGCGTAATGCTCGCGTACGGTTGAGATAAAAAAGAAAAGAAAAAGTCATTATTAAAATATAATTTGAGTTATGCACGTCGCATGACAACATATTATCCCATGCCGCGGTGTTTAACAACACGAGATATCGACGTGTTCGTTATAAATGTTTAATATGAAAATAACGCGAACAATCGAGTAGAACACGTGTTTTCGCTTCCGCAATTAGTTTCGAGTGTTCGAAATCGTATAACGATCTGGCGACTTACCAGCTCCGTCCGACGAGGGGTAAAAAAAAAACCCCCGCGCCGATTCAATCGAAACGTTTTATTTCCTTGTACAGACCAATTAATACTTCATCCATCATCTGGCGTCTACAACAGACGTCTTGAATTTATTATAATTTACATTTTACACACTGTGTAAACACATTACTTTATTAACACGTAGTAATTACCGACTGCGTCCTAACTGTGAGAACTTAATAACAACGTATAATAATATTATTATGTATTAATTTGCATTTCGCATTTACATAATATTACGTGCGTGTGTTTATTTTTATTCGCAGCCGTTTTCAGTAATAATAATAATAAATAATAATAATAAAATGTTGTGCTTTTTTTAATTAAATTTTTTTTCAATATCAATAATAACAATTTATTATTATAATAATGCGTCTTAAGAAGAATATGGTACGAAATGTTGAAATCGAATAAATATAACTTACTCGTAATATATGCGCGTGGATATGGTAAAATATTATGCTTCGTTTTCAAGACGATCGATGGATAACCGTCATATTTCTTTTCGAATAATCCGCCTTGAGCGTTGATACTCTCTCGATACGATCATCTTATATCAGCAAGGATCACCGACATTTTCGGACGAGTGAGCTACACAGGATCGTATTTAGATTTTTTGCGCCCAAAGAAACTCAACCTCTCTTTTGTTAGAGGTGGGGGGAGAAGTTCAGTATCGAACAAATCAAACATTTATATGTAAAAGTATAAAAATCCGAAAACATCTAAATTTAAAATATTATTTTATTCTAAATATTTGTAACAGAGCTAGGCTAACGGTTCGCTGGCGTAATCGTTACCGTATTGTAAAATAGAACGGGATTTAATTTTAAGTACAGACGTCCTACAAATATTATGATGATTAACTTCGGCTTTAAACTCTTGCGAACAAATCGACAATTGAACGATACAAAAAAAAAATGCGAAGAAATTTAACGCAACCCTACAGTTGCCTGTCGCGTCCCCCTTAAATACGGATCTAGAACTACATCAGACCACTTCCGTATATTGAGGTACGTATAATGAAATGTTTTATATTATTACATTACGGTATGTATACAAACAATTCATATGATATTATTAAATCGAATTTAAAAAAAAAAAAAAAATGAAACGTTCTTTTATAGTTTGAGTTTAAAGAATGAGACGTCTGGCATTGGTTTTCTGCGAGTTTCGAGGTCAATTATGACACGCAATTAGAACAAGAGCCGTTCAGTTTAAACTGGAATCCGTAATTTCGTTTGTCATTCTCGACCGATATAGGTAATATAGTTTGGTCTCGTAAAGTAAATCGTACTCGAAAACGTCGACTCACGTACGGGCCGGCCAGGCCGAGCCGAAAAAAAGGAGATGACGTGCGCGCAGAACAGTGTCCCGTAGGTTTGGGTATTTTTCGGCACAGGATCGTCCTTCGATCGTTATTGAACCGGCCGCGTGAAGTCGCGTTGAATTCGAATAAAATGTATTTATTTTCGTTGGATTACAAACGCGTTCGTCCGCTACAACGGCGTAATTAATTATTTCTATCGACCTATATTATATTTCTCTAAAGATCGGCTGCTGCAGTGACTCTTGTCCCATCATCAGTATATTATCCGCGGACGCTGTGGTTACTTTTGACTTGCACGAATTCCCGTCGAATGTAGTATAATACTGTGCGGACGCGCTTCGTCCGGAACCTGCTCGTTTCATCAAGAGAAATATAAAAAAAAAAAAAAAAACGGTCGTGAGACACGAAATACAACATTATTCGCGATATACATAATAAAACTTACCGTTTGTCGCGGCGGCGCGATTATTATAAAATATAATATCGTTGCGTCCGTGTCGTATTTCGCGATTCACCGAAAGTCGCAAAAGAACTGCGAAACAGGTTTTTGTTGTCGGGAAAACGCCTGTCGTACACCGCCGACGTTTATCAGCTGCCAGGCTCCTGCCAAGCCCTATTCTATAGACAGGACGACTTTTGTTGTACGCGTAGGCACGCCACGTGTTCCGTTAGAAAAACGGAACATCTCTTGACGGGAACCGATTGAAAGCGGTCTTTGGATCAACCTACACGCGTTACTCGATGTCTGGATGTGCGATTCGCTAATTTCACGCGGCGAAAATACAACGACCGCGATATAGTGTGTGTGTCCGGATACTGAGCTGCGAATGACAGTTCTGACACTGCGCGGTAGAGACTTTAGCAGAGTGCGGCCGCGTTGATAAAACCACGCCGCGCGAGAGTTATAATAGATTATAAATGCCTCCGTGACGTTTTCTTGGCAACGCCGAAACGCTGAAAAGTGATAAACGCTTAGAGAGACGACTTGTTCGCACAGCATACGAACTACATTAATATTATAACATGATGTTCAAACGCTTTATAAACGCGAATAACAGATTATCTGTATTATTCGTAAATTTTGAAACGTTATTATTTTCGTTCTATTAGTTCATAAAATGTGCGATAAAATAAGTAAATATAGGCAAAAATAAAATATGTTATAAATAAAAGAGTAATATTATTTGTATACGTTTTATTTGTCATTCCACGACGGTATCTAAAAGTCGAAAAAAATTAATGAATATTTCGAATTGTAATAATAGATACCACAATATATCGGTCAAGGAAACCGAATTTTTCGTTTCGTACATTCTGAACATAAATCACAACAGGAGAGTGTGTGGAGCGAATCACAAAATTTCCGTTTATTTGTAAAAAAAGTGAACGTATCGAAATTCTCAATTTACTGATAAATATCTCTGAAAATGACGGACAAGTATAAAAATAATAAAAAAAAAAAAAGGCTGTTCGTGACATCCAAATAGAGCACGAAACGAATTTCGCACGACAGTGCGGGATGTGATCTGAGATTTACAATAGAAAATCAAATGAAAATATTTGCAGACGCTTCGATCTCCGAGCTCTCGCCGCTCGTCACCCAGACAATTTCGACTCGTTATTATTTCGAATTACAAAACGCGATAATACGGATGCGGCAAAATGAGAAAAGAGTAATAATAAACGAGTAGCCGAGTAACAATAACTATTTGTTTTCGGTACCGAATAACGCGAGTGCGTCTGAAACATCTCTCGTACAATTATTATATTCGTACGCACGCATCGCACACGCTGCATTATTATTATTACCATTTCCGTAGTTGAATCCATTACAGCGCTGCCGATCGCGATAAAGTCCTTCGCGCGCCGACCGATTTTCGATATGTTTTCCCCCGACTCGTTATTTCTCTTTCTCTCGTTTAAATCTATCTCGCCGAGAGATACTGTCCGTCCGTGCGTGCGTAATGATATACGATTTTTCTTTACTCCTCTTATCCTCCTCTCTTTCTCCGGCAGCCGAATCTCATTATCGCGTTCTCGCGGTTTAAAGTATACGCCCGCAACACCGTATCGCACTGGACCGGCGGCGGCGGCGCGCGTTAGAGGCACCCATATTACATTAACATTTCCTCGCGAGCTTCCCTCTGCTGTGCACGGGCACCCGTGGTCCCACGGTATAAGACCCCTCTCGTACACGTCACGTAGGACCGCGGTATACAGTTATCATAATATTATTATCATCGTCGTGTCGTCATCATCATCGTCATCTCAATCGCCGTTGCCGCGTCCATTTGTGGTCAACCGAGCCGCGAGCGATACGATATGCGACTGTTTGAATGCGCACATACGCGCGTGAACACGATGACCAAATTTCAAAAAACTTGCGATTGAATACATACTTTTAATCTGATATTCAAATCGTATGTTATGTATAAAACAGAGATCGCAATTGAAAGGCGATAATCCAAAACGTGGTATTGCCAAAAATCAAAATGTTCACATAAATTAAGAAAATCTATATCGCGTCTTACGACATGTATTTACACTTTGAATTGGCTTATTCAAATGTAAAAAATGACAAAACAACGATTGGCGGTGTCAAAATAAATCTATTTAGAGTTTAAAACATAGTTGTAATACTTTTAAAAAGTATTAACAGGCCAAAATGTGGTATTGCCGGTAATACCACGTTTTGAATTTATTATTTTTGGTATAAAAATAGAACATAGTGTTCTATGGTATAAAATAGACTATTTGAAATAATATTGATTATTTTTAATCATATTATTATTGTTCAATAAAAATAAGTTATACTTATAAGTTTAAATAATGTAGAATGGCAATATCACGTTTTGTTATGACGTGAAATGAGACCCTATACCAATAACATGGGCAATACAGCGTTTTGGTTTGAACATGGCAATAGTACGTTTTGACTTGATATAAAAATAGGCAATAACACGTTTTGAATTGAATGGCAGTTTTTAAATCGATTTTTTCCATAGAAATAATCGATATAAATTGAATTTAAGGCCAGATTTGAATTCCTCGTGTTTTTTTTACATTAGAATCGATGTTTATCTCGATTTTTAAATTTTTGGCAATACCACGTTTTTAATTATCGACCTTCAATTACAATATTTAAATCGCGTGCCAAAAATAGTAATTTGAAATCCACGGAAAGCCCGACAAGACGATCGCAGACATCGAGTAAACTATCGAGTCACATCTATGTGAAAACGAAAAAAATAAATATCCCGCACTACGGTAAATCAATACATTTCTGGTTTCGCTGCCCGACGACGTTTGCGAGATACTTGACCACAACTACACACCATTATATTATTATTGTGGTCCCACTCACCCCAAAACACGCGTGTCTCGCTGATCCCTTGTCACGCCGTCACCGCGTCGACGTTTGTGGTACCACGAATAGGGTACGATTCGGAAAGGACGACCGTGCGAGATGGGATTCTGCGAATGACGAGTTCGCAATAAGGATGTTTGTTTTTTCACAACAAAAGCTCCGAAATTTAGCGTCGGAAACGTCGATACCTCGTTGCCGGTTGCTATAAAACTGAAAACGAGTAATTTTCTGAATTTGCCGCCTGCGGTTTCTCCGACTGCTAGCGCGATAGACGTCCGCACGTACGTCGTGTAATATCGTTGTGTGCGTTTATTTATTGCGAACATACGCGCACATAATATAATATAGTGTTACTGTGGTTTATTATGTACATTTGTCCGTGCGATAACGGTAGGTGTACACGTCGCTAAATGGTTCCATTGTCCGCCGCTATAATGCCGTACACGCACTGCTTGCGAATTTATATATTACAATGTTTTATTTGTTGTCTATTCGTTCTCGTTTCTAATGCCTCCGACGACGACGACGAGTTCAACTCACGAAATCAAACCGCTCACAGGGATAACAAGTATTATTATTATTTTTGTGTTATACGATTGTTTTCATAGTATTACAATCGTTTTACGGTTGTTAACGAAACGTTTGTTGATGAATAGTTTGAGCTTTCGAGCATACACACTATGTTAGCGCTGAGGAGAGCGCATGTACGTCAAATAATAATAACGAACTACTCCGAAGATTCGGGACGCCGAAACGTGTGCGAACGTGCAGTTACGTTTCGGTTTTGTTGGCAAAGAAAACATTTAAATATTTAATAATACAATAGTAAGAACTGCGAATGTATTGCCCCGAATAAAATGTCTTTGTGTGACCTTAAAATTCAAAACGATGCATTCGACTTTGATATTTTTATAATTCTCAAACAGACGAAATATTTCGTTAGTTAAAATGGAGTGTCACGTTTTGAAAAACACCAACAATTCTACATTTTTTTTTTTTTTTAATTCTCTGACATATAATACAAATGTTGTGCTTGTAAAGTATTACTTTAGACTTCATAAAAAGAAATTAAATTTTTATTTAAATCCTCTACGTATTGTTAAAACTTATTGTCACGTGAACGTCAGTAGTCGGGGTAAGTTAGGATTACTTGATTACTTCTCTGCAACCTTAAACGGCTGTCGGAAGTGATAATACATTTCAAAATCAACGCGCCAACCTAAGGACGAAAAAAACCTTGATAATTATATTTTTTATTAATGGTGAGTTAAATTATTACATTACGTACTTGTTGTGAGTTATATCGCATTAAAATACGCTGACATAATATTATTATTTAAACACTTATTCGCTGTGGTAAACGCAATTAAACGAGGTTACGCCTTCCGAATGAATCGCTATAATACCTCAGGCGTGTATTGAGAATATTTACAATATAAAAAAACGTCGAACGCGATGTGAAACGCATCGAAAGCCCCGACGACGATCCAACCATATATTACCGCCGATATTTCAACATGTCGACGGCATATCGCACTTTGCCCGCGAAATAACAGACGGCCGATGATATTGCAAAAAACGAACGACCGCAAGTATACGGATCGCGTCCAGTACACCGGTACAGCGACGGAATATTAAGTACGCGTCATGTCGAACGATTTTTTTTTCACATGTCGCGACGACGAATCGATACGAAAACGATCGCCAATTAATTGAAATCACAACGGTACAGAGGCGACGACGTGAAAGAGTCTCGTATTTTCTTTTATTTTCCGTTTCGTCTGTACGCGCCCCTCAAAAGCCGTTTTAATGGTCTTCTCGTTATAAAATATATTATAAATGTGCGCGTATGCAGGCCGCACTGCTGACGTCGCCGCCAACTGACACGTTAAATTTGCATTTCGCGTGCCAATTACATGCGTTTATGCAGCAATATATATATTATAGGGTACGTGCATTACGTACGGACGCGTCATTGCCACCATCATCGCGCCACGTTTTAATTGAAACCCGACGACGACGTCCGCCGAACGAAATAATAATTTATAACGTATTATATTGTATCCGCGTGAAATCATGAACGACGACTGTGTAATGGCCTCACGACGGAATCACGCTTCGCAGTCACTCGCGCATACGTATTATTATAGACATTGTGTTACGCGTGCACATTTTCATACGTGCGCTACTCGCATAACGCACGTCGAAAGACGTTAATAATAATATCAACTCTAATGATATAGTTGTGATATGCGCGCGCGTTCGCGATGATTCGTTCGGCAAAGCTTGTCGGACGTTCGCGAGATTTATCCGTAACGGTAAGGCGAGAACGATAATATTTCAAATCGACCGCGAGGTTTTCGAGAAGCGAAAAACACAAACCTAATGAAATCCAACACAAATACGAATAACATGAGCGTTTATTATTTATACCGTACGGCGACGTATTCAAACCTACGAGTGACGACGAGAAATCGCATTAGACCGGGTCGTATATTCGTTTGACGTATCCGCGCGCCGAATATAGAGCGATGAGCGATCGTAAAAATCGAATTTCAGACTTGCCCGCCGGCCGTTGCGTGGTTTTCGAATGATTATATTACTATAAACAAACGGACTTGTAAAGTATTTCACAACGGCATATTATTATTTTGTATTTGAAAACGCACAAACCGAAACTCGTATTGTTTGGTAAATATGTTATGTGTGTATACTTGGTAAAATTGAACGAATTCGTACGAGACTTCTCCGTGGGTATTTACACGAACTCGAGAGGAAAACGGTGGATTTTCATGATCACGCACGAGGTTACACGAAATTACAATACACGCGGAGTCCTCGTAAATCCCCGAAGACCCGAATATTTGTATGTAGATCCGAGCAGGATTCGATGTGCCGTACGAAGGAATGAAAATAAGCACACGTGGATTTGCATAATTTCCAATAAATCCATAAACGTTTTAAATGGAAATACATCGGTCTACATCGCATGCGGATCCACGTGAACTTAGTGATATTGGCTTTATAAATTTACGAGAATCTATATTTTTACCTTCGATGTATTTAAAAGACAAGACTAGATCTATAAACCATCGGTCGACATTACTGTACACAGATATGAGTGGAAAAGCGTATATGGATGAAATGCAGTAAGTATTACAAGCAGTGTTGTGATATGCATTGTTTTTGTTTAGGAGCAAGTCTCACCGTTGACGGCGATGTTGGTCTGAAATAAAACGAATAATTTATTATTAATTTACAGGTAGTTGAACTTATATGGAAAAAGACGTTTCTACGGTTGGCCGAAAACTTTGGAAATTCGAACGTTTGGAACGTTGTGAGTCGTGAAAGGGACGATTTCAATGTGAAGAAACAACAAATGATCTGAATCCAATAAATTATGACGAACGAAACGTCAAACGACAAAAACAAACCTTCCTGTCGTTTAAAAAAATATTTCTAATTATTAGAAGAAAAAAAACTATCATTTAGTATATTAGCTACGGAAAAATCAATTCGATTTTGTTTTCTTCGGACGCTACAACAGTTTCGAGAAAAAAATTTTCCAAACGAATGCCTAGTTTTTTTTTATCGACTTGTAAGTGGTGCAGATGGGTGACCGGCAATGAAAATTCTCGCATCTCGACGGTGTTTTTCGTTAGCCGCGCGGCACCGAGGTCTCGTAGCAGCGTACTCGGGGATGACGGTTTCGTTTTCGAGGCGATATAGATAACGCGCGACTTACGACACGAATCGATGAATGTCGCGACGGGTCGCCGGCGAGACCGGCTGTCCACACGTGCGGATGATAATGATAATACATATAAAATACGTCTATTTATACGGGTCATAAAAAGGGGTTAGGCCGGACACATATTATTATACGCGCACGCGATGTACGCGATAACCGCGACGACGACGATCGTAATATTATGATATATTATACATGCACGTGACGTGTGGTACATCGAGCGGCGGACGCTGCGCGCCGCGATCGTACGGTAAGTACGTCGGTGAATAACCTTGACGGTGAAGGTCACGGACGCGCGGCGCACTCGAGTGTGCGGCGGCGGATATCGCGGCCAATTTTCACCGTCGACGTGCCCTTAGAGATCCACAAGAGGGCAGAAAGAAAGTGTAAAGAAAAAAAGAAATCGAACGACGACGTCTCGTTTTTTTTCGCGCGCGTCGTTTTTGAGAGCGTGACGCGGGTCGAGAGCTCGGTGACTATATTCGAATCCGACGAATCGACCGCCGCGTATTTATCGTTTTCGTCTTTTCGTACTCCGCGACACGTCCACGATATGATATATCGATTATGAATATTAGTTTTCGCTGTACTAAATTGTTTTATTTTAGGACAGACGTGGCAAATTCAATTCAACGTGGAAGCGGAAATTTTTCAAATTCGGTCTTGTTCGTACGCGAAAACATCAAAGCATCTATACGGCATGTCTATGTGTATTCACGCAAGTGAAAATAATTGTTTTAATTTATTTATCTTGTCTCGTTATAGGTTTAAACATACCAACAGTCATCGGAGCGACTTCGTAGCCACTTGGTCTTTCGCGCACGCTTCGCAAACCGTCCAAATCCCCCAACACTCGCGCTCGATTCTCACATCGTCCCAGGTAAAGCTCCTCCGGAAAAGCTAAAAGAGAAACTGGCGTCGAGGTTTGGCTCGAATTGAAGAATAAAAATCTAGTAAAAAATGTCACTACGGGGCAACTCGAGTCGCATCGATTAAAATATACCAAATACGCGCTTATGGCAAAAAAAAACCAAAAATATATCGCGAACAGAACGGACGGACGATTTTTTTCTCACCCGACAACGGAGTTTGTAGATCATACGCGTGTACGACGGTTTTCAGCTCGTTTCGGCATCACGCACCTACGTCGGGTGTATCCATAATAGGCGTACGCCAGTGTTCGGACACGGTGTATAAATCCGCGCTCGGGTCTCCGTATTTACGGGTTCGCGCGCCGAGAGCTATTTCCGTATAGCGACCGAGTAAACCGATACGCGGGTACGTACATAATACGGCCCGAGGCGAATGCAATTATTATCGCGCCGCTACTGCGCAATTCGTATATTTATACGCTTTTTTTTTTCTTTCACCGCAAATTATTGCCCGTATAAATGTGCTAATGATTCCGTAGGCGCCATCGTTCCAGTCGCGTTGGAAACAACTTTAAATTGCGGGATAAAAAAAAAAAAAAAAAATAAACGACCATAGTTATATCGCGTTATAACGCGGCGGAGGTATATAAGTATCGATTCTGGAATATTTGTTTTTATTATTTTCACCAGTGGCTGATTCGCGCGCGCCCAGTCGGTGCGCACATAATACCGCCCGAGCGCGCGCGCGCGTTCATTATAATATTATAATCTCAAAAAGAATTTCTCGCGCGCGACGTAAACATAATTACAGTTATTATGAACTCCGTACCCAAACGCCGACCGGCGTATTGCCTATATGTCATGTTACTACTCTACTTAACGAGGAATTCGTTACGTTTCATTTTATTTTTTATTTATAGTTACGGAACGGCGACGTTTATTTTTCATCGGCTACATATCCGTCGTCGTCGTCGCGATCCTCGTATATACCGCGCGTCTTGTTCGTACCGATTAAACTCGAACCGTTAATACGATCAAATACGATTGTGAATAGTAATCGATTTACAGATGTGAAATTTATGTTTATTTTTTATTTTTTTTTTTTCACATTCTCGCCAAACACGGTGAAATCGCGTGCGATTATTGTGCGCCTCTGCTGCGCGTGGCGTTCGACGTCGTCGTCGTCGGTCGGACGAGCGGGGTTCGCCGAGGGAATCTTGGCGGGTCGCTCTCGATCAAAACGAACGTACGACGACGACGCGACGTAATTTCACTGTCACCGCGGAAAGTGTCGATTCCCACAACGTTTAATTTTGAATTCCGTACGCGACGCCTTGTGTAGTTGTATCACGTATTCCAGTTGGCATGGAGAGGGGCGTTCGGTTGAAGAGACCACAACCGAAGTATTTATTTTTGAAACCGCGTTATCTGAAATACTATCATAAAGACGTACACGTCTGTGAACGAGCCATAAAGTATGATTTTTATAGACGTTAAATTAACGCGAAATACTTAACGTCGCGCAGAGATGAAAAACGACAATTTTTTTTTTCTCGACAAATCGCACCATAAAGCACACCAGCGCTGCCAGAGCAAACTGAAAAAATGAACGCGGATGGTAAATGTATTTGTAATATACACATTGAAATGTTTGTTATTTCTAAAATTGACTTTATAACATTATTGTATTAGCTGTCAAATCGTTTCGTTTTTTCTAGGTAACTATTATGTGATGTTTTGGTAACCGAAAACGGTATGTTTATTGAATTTTTTGAATAATTATGGTTGTAAACACCACTTTTTAACAAGTGTTTAATGTTTGTGAAATTTAAATACAAATCGTAGAATTTAAACATTTAATTGCGAATAAATAATATTGCAATGGTATAGGCGATTTCATATCACACGTTTATCAATTCAAAGTCTTGTAATAAAACACGAGTGGAGATTGCCAGCACGCGAACGAAAAGGGATAATTTTGTGAAAACATCGAAATTATAATAAATTAAGTAATAAATATACTCGAGTATAAATAAATTTCACGCGAGAAATAAAATAACAAACGGGTATTTTCGCTCGGAGAAACGCGATATCGGGAGAATCGTAAATCTCTGTAGTAATTGAATTCGTCGTGGCACATGATATACTGCATTTTAAGGCGTGTCTTAATGTTTTGTCCGGCGGTGCCGTCGATGTAAAACGGTCAGCTCTTGCCCGATTCTACGCGTCTGCGATGTGTTTCTTGACCTTTAACTTCTTCCTTGAGGTACGCGATGGATAATCAATCCGGTTTTTTTTTTTTTTAGAAAAAGGCCTTTATTTTTTTCTATCTTTTAATAAGCCGTACAAGAAGAACTTCGGTGTTTTTTCTAATATATATTCACGTACGAAGATGCAATTTTTCCTTTTATTTTTTAAACGGTAGTCGAAACACGTTATCTTCGATTTTATGTGTATTTCATTATGGGGAGAAGGAAGAAAATTACCGGCTCCGGTCTAATATCGGTCAATTATGTTGGAGACTTGAACGCGGCAGCAGCGTAAAACGTTGCATTATATAGCGCATAATTTGATGCCAGGAGACTAAACGAATACGTTTTTATGTCCTCCGGAACCAATAAAAGTAAACAATTAAAATAAAAGCTTTAAATAATTGCTCCCCATCGGTGTATAATAATAAACATTAAATAATTGCGCGTGCTATTTATACACACAGACACTCTCACGTGCAGCGCGAAACGATGACCGTCTGCGACCAGTCGTCCGTACGCATAATAATAATAATTATTCTTAATAATATTACGAGTATTATTGACGAGCAAACCGACAAATCGTCTCCTTCGGCATCGCGGCCCGGGTAGGCGAGTGAATCGGTGGCGAGTCCAGAAGGAGTCTGCAGGAGCCTCGTTACCCCGGCCATCGGCCGCTCGTAATAAAATAATGCACTTTCTGCATTCGTTTTTAGTGCGTTGCCACATGCGGAGAGAAGATTTTCCACATTAAAACGAGTAAAAACGTACGTCACGAGAGAAAGATTAACCGTGTCTACTAAAAAAACATTAATAATAATTAAATGTACATAATATATTACCAAAGCTAACGAATTAATAACTTTGAGTTACTCAACGAGTTAAACGTTTTCTATTGGAAGCGTTTACTAATACGTTTATTTATTTCATTGTTACGTTAATTTTTTTCCACATTTATTATTTATTTATATTCTAAAAACGTATCTTTATTTCAACTATTGAATAAACTATGAAATCAGAATTTATATATTAAAATACGTTTACCATTGTACACCGCTTTCAATATTAGGTTGTGGGTAAAAAATTAATTTATTAAAAACGCATGTTTGTTTAAGTTGTATTATTTTTTAAATTAATGGGTGCAAGTAAGTAAAGTAATTGATATCAATACTTATATTTTTCTTAAAATTTTATGATATTCTTCCTTATTACGAAATTAAATAAATACATTTATTTTTCACTAAACATAAAAGTGTATAACTGATTATTAAGCTATTATTTTTCTTATTTAACTTGCAACTTATATGAGCTTTAAAAAAAATAGGTAACTATTGACTTTAAATCGATTTATATTTTTTCGTACAAACTTAATTTAAAAAAAAAAAAATAATAACAATTTATTATTACTGTATTGAATTATTAATATCCAATATTTTTCTAATCTAAATAATTTACCTTATTAATATTTTTTAAATAATCAACTTGTCTAATTATTGCATCAAAGTATCTGATAAATATTATCGAGCCATGTCGATCGAATATGTTGTTTACTTTTTCAAAACCGTTTTTCTTTTCGCTTAATAGAAATTCTACCGTTGAATTGAATTCGTACCTATAATAATACGATAAAACAGTAATTCGTTAATTTGTTTAAAATAACAAAAAAATAAAATAAAATATATTAACAAGCCTGGCCGATTGAAAATTGAAAAATCATTTGTAATCAATTACGCTCGTTCGATTATAATAATATATAGTAATTGCCCGAGTGTTTTATGGACGTAAAAATCTATGTCCCGGACGATTTTCAGGGTTCGGATCGTGGACGAAACGGTCTTCCACGGAAAAATATGAACTCGCGATCGCCCCGTCGTCGTCAGCGATGTCAGCAAATGGCACACGTTTTCTATTGTAACGTCCAGTTCCGAGCAGACGGACGCGACGGACGAAATAGTAATAATACGCGTGTGCTATAAATGTTATTATAACGCACAATGGGTCTGGAGACACCGTGGGTCGTGAGAGAGAATGCGCGCGCGCGTGCGTATATTTATGCAAATGTATTGTTATGTTATATATACTAAACGTTGATTGTGATGCGCGCCTTGCTGCGGGTGTCCGTTTGACGAAGACGCGACGGATGGCGGCGACAGCTTAACGATCCGGTGGATAAATTTCAAACGAAATCGTCGCGAAATCGCAGGTATACGTCACGACGTGTAGGATGCACACGTGCGATTGTGCGGAGGAAAAAAAAAAAGGAAGAAAAATCCACCTCTAATGGCCGGCGGAACGAGTCGTTTCGCGCGAGAGGGTTTTTTTTTTTTTCTTCTTCTTCTTTTTTTGTCTACTCCGTACGATGCCGCCGGTCGGTCGTCTGCGCCGCCCGCAGGTATTATAGCGGCAGCAGCAGCAGCAGCAGCAGCGGTTATTGTCGCGGGACCTGCGTGAAAATGGTGAGAAATTCACAAAGAAAAGTAAAAACAATACGAGTGGGTTTTGTCCGTGGCAGGCGACGACTACTGAAATCCCGGGAATGTCGGCTCATCTGCATTGAAACGCATATAGAGAGATTTATTATCGCCCTGACCGCGGCGGCGGCGGCGGCGGCGACGGAGAATAGTTTATACCGCGAATGCGTATTATACGCGCCGAGCGCGAGTCGCCGGAGAATAAAAGGGATTTTTGTTTTATGCACTCTTATATCGCGCGTACCTATGATAATATATTGAATCGCGCGACTCGTTCGCAAGCTATTAAAACGCCATGTTATTGGTGGCTGCCTCGATGACGCGCGGCCATTCAGCAAAGTGTTTGTGAATAATTTTGTGTCCTGAAAGTATATTGAAAACGATCTTCCTTGTCCGGGAACAATAACTGTTTGAAGTGAACGACGTTTTATCTCGGTCTATTTAGACGCGTGCCGATACGTCGCTGTTATGCGTTTGATTAACACCGGCGGTGTTTACGACGCGTTACCGTCGTCGAGGACGATCTGCGAGCGAACAAAACGAATTTCGATTTTCATCCATCTATAATGTGCCTGTCGGAGGAAAGACGATCGTTTCATTACGCGGTATTCGAGTACACAGCCGGCAGTATTATTTGTAATTACTTATGAAAATATTTGTAAAAGTTTTCTTCAAATAGTTCTACCAATTCGGTCGCATCAATACAACATTATCACATAAAACCGAACAAACAATTTTTCGCGATCATATTTTTTTCGAATAAGTGCTCATATGCAATGCCCATAGATATGTATTATTATTTAAAAAATCAAGCTCACCGTTTCTTATTATCCGCCGTTGGCCTCGTGACCCGGCTTTAAAAGAGCACATTTTTGATACTTTCAGCGCCTATAAATCCGAATTGTAATCGTAACGTTACACGTTCGGCGATTTCCGAGTAAAACCAAATACGATTTTAAGAACGAAATTTAATTTTAATTAGTTTGATAACAGCCGCATGCGTTATTCTGACATGTGTATTACAATATATGTATAATACGCAGTGCTGCGTGTAAACGATTAGCTCCCGCGGGCGTACATCAAATGGTCAAATAAAGAGATAGAACGCTATAAAAATGGTCGCCCCGAGGTATTATTAGTAAATTTCTTTCCGAGTCGTGTACGCACGATGAATATATTATTATACGTTGTGTTTTTTTTTTTTTAAATTTCCATCGGCCAATTTGTTTTCAATTTTAAATCATCAAACACACGGCCGTGCATATTATTTTATAACATACTACGCGGTGTACCTATTATGCGTGTACACGCCATATATCTATCGCCCCGTACATAGAGATAAATTTATAAAATTATTTAGTCTCAACGAATTTTAAAATATTATAATATTGTTGTTGTTTTTTCAAATGACGTGCATAAATTAGCTCGGCGCGGTCGTTATTATTATACGCGCACGCTGTGCTGACGAAAAAAAAAAAAAAATAATGATTAAAGGCGTACACAAAATGTAGTGGTTAATATTTATTATAAAGTCTTCCGGTAGGTCGTTTAACAACGTACGAGTATAAAAACTCGGTCGCGCATATACGAGTATTATAATAATAATACTCGTATTGAGCAGGACAAGGACCCGTAACGGAACTTTTCTTACGTCTATATGACGCGTACATGGTAGAGGAGTACACAATGCCGGGCGATATTTTATTTATATTTTTTTATCGTCCTTAAAATAAAACGCGGTGGTGCGTTTGCGTCACACGAAATAATAATAATAATTGATAGTCGTAGATACCGTTAAATTTTTAAAAATTACCCGCCGCCGCCGTCTCGGACGTCTCGACGTGAACATAATATATTGTCTAGGATTTAAACTCTTATATTATATAATAAATACGCGTGTTAAGCGTAACATAATATTATGTAACGCGACACGATCGCGCATTAGACATAATTATTTAAAAAAAAAAACGTTCGATCATTTGTTTACGGGAACGTCCGCGGGAGGTCCGAAAAATAGTTTAATAACTATATACGTATTCTATACGATAATTTAAAATTTTACATTTTAATAGTCGCGAGAACCCCGCGCTACAGTAATAATGTTTTGTTTTATTTCGTTTGAACAAAAAATTTAAAAATTAAAATTTCCACTCGAATGTCGACTATATATTATAAAAATACAAGGAGTCGTTAATTTTTTAGATTTTTTTTGAATTCGGGAAAATCTGAACGTTTTTTCACCAGTGGTAAAATGGTTATTGACTGGGCAATGGTAACGTTGATTACCGATGAAAATGTTTCGGTTTTGACAAGTTTCGAAAAAGGGTTCGAAATCAGTGTTTGAAGCCTTGAATATTAAAATACGAGTACGATGATGTTTTTCTAAAAATTACGTTTACGCAAAACTACAAAACTTGATTTTATTTTTTCTTTCGATTAGAAAAAACGTCGAGATTCTCCGTTGTGAATTCCTCACGACGACGATAAGACGGTATATACGTATATTTAATAATTATTTATTCAAATAAATATTTAAAAAAACCAAGATTATTTGAAAACGAGAAAATTTCAAAACCCAAAATAGAACTCGATAAATCATAGCATTCGTTAGATCTCCGTGGGACACCCAGTTTATCGTGAAGGTATGCGCGCGCGCGCGTCTCTAAAATAATATCTAATCGAACGCTGTGTACACTAATAACGACGGTAATAATATAATGCGGTGTGTTACGTCGTGCATTAATACTCTTCGGGTTGTACGAGACCCGCACAGGTCGTCACTATAAATAATGTTGTTTACGTGTTCTATATACGTATGTGGGTAAAATTAAAATCGGGCGGAAAAAAATAAAATAATTCGTCAACCCGTTTTATTTTTATAACCGACTAATAAGCTTATTTTTTTTTTTTATTATAATTAGATTATTCACCATGTCGATCGGTGTTATGCGTTAGCGTTTCCTCGAATACACGTTTTAAGTCTTTTTACACGAAGTCTGCTGCAGATTGTCGACGTCGTCGTCGTCGTCGCGAGCATTCACTATTAAATTAATAGGAAAAAAACTGGATTTAACAGGACATATACTTTTAGTGTATATATTTAATAATATATTATGTATACATAAGTACATATATATATATATATATATATGTGTGTGTGTGTGTGTGTGTGTATTATTAAAGCGATATCCTTTATATTATAATAACAGTTAACTCTCTGCGCGTCAGACATCGATCTACATCAATACTCGATAATGTATAATAAACATGACCGCAGTTTTACTGCGCGCGCTGTTTTCCTCGAGGATTTGAAATTTATCGCGCTCGATATCGACACACGGTTATTTAAAATACCAAAGCGTGAAAAATATATGATAAATATTACAACTCGGCGAAAAACGAGCGTGTATGTCTGGAAAGCGTACGCGAAGAACGAACACAAATGATAAATAATTTTTCAATGTCCTACGGATTTCTATCGACAGCCAGTCTCCTTCGTTATTTTACAAAATCGTTCGTACGACCGCGAAAATCCACAAGCCAATGACATGATCGTAGACGCGTTTTGAACGAACTCGAAAGAAATATCGTTTGGATTTTAACTCGTTTAAAAATTTGAACTACAAACGTTTTGTGTAGGTCCGGTTTTAATAATAATAATAATAATCAAACTAAATTGTTAACTGTAACGACTGCTGATGAAAACGTGGGCAGCTAATTACCATAGAAAAAAAATAAAAAAGTTTCTCGAATTAATGATAATTTTCTTCGCCGCTGTGATCGGCCATACTACGTAGTTCAAAGAATATCACGTGTCTACTTCCGTGTGGAGACGACCTATTTTTATTATTTTTTTTTTTTTCTAAAACTTTTGACTCACACGGTAAAAATTCAGTGCTCTCGAAACTATTTAAATTTTAAAATTGCGTATGAAATAATAATTATGATATTGTCGCGTCTAGATGTATTATTTTATCTGTACACATTCATACCACGTCACGCTTTATATTGCATTTCCATAATTTTGAAACAAAGAAAAAATAATCCGTATGATTTTTGTTTTTTAATTTCACCATATAAATGAAATACTATAATCCAGGCGATGCGATTGTAAGCACGATAAAGGTGAAGAGTCCTTCCGATTTTTCCGTCGAACAACAGGTGTTCTCGATGTTAAACTCATATTACGTAGTAGAAGCAATTCGTATAGTTTAGTCGATGCGAACGAGGGCAAAACGCACGATTCGAATGTGTCGATAAAAAAATAATCCTGTTGCCCGCGGGGAGATAAAAAAAAAAAGGATTTAACATTAACTGCCCAATTAGATGAACGAAAAATCGAATTTATTTTCAAACGATTTCGCTGTTCGTTACCGTTCCGTCTCTATTTGAAATAATGACGACGATTTTCAAACTCGTTGTTCGACAACAAAACGCGTAACGCACTTAAATTGTTCGCTATTTTCCAAACACAAAATTACCGTCACAAATCATCACGCCGTTGTATACTGAACAGTGTCTAGTTGAGTAACCACTACTTGAGTTATTCCATAGAAATTAGGAAAGATTCCTTGAAATATACGAGGTATGCTGATTGGCATTTTCGGGATCTGAAATACCTGCGCAGTTATTTCGTGATTTCGTCATAATTTTCAAAACACCGATCTTACATTTTAAATCATTAGACCGCTGATTTCAAAAACATCTGGAAAAAAAATAATATAACATCTCACTTTAGACACGAACAACAAGACGTAATTTTACTGTTCCGATGACAAGTACGTCGAAATTATATTACCCTTAAAATATGTCGAAAATAAATTGTCATTGAGGCAAAAAATTGGAATCGTTGAAAATCGACCAAGCGATCGAATCGTTGTGACTATAAATACAAACTGCAGGCGAATCGAAAACCTAAAAAATAAATATTTAAAATTAACTACTTGCTCTACAAGTGTTGTCACTATAAATAATAAAGCAAATTACAATAACTGTAACATACGAGATGGAAAAAGTATACGTATGTGGAAACACAATATTAATATATGCGTACGTTTAATCGATAATATCAATATACTGCGCGTTAATAAAGATAAAGGAATTAGCGAGCGCGTTTTCGATCGTCTTATAAATTATGTATGTGTTTTTAATGAAATGATAATAGAAATTCCCGGAATGGTTAATGTTATTTAAATCGCGCGGATTAACACACACGGTTATTACGCGCATTTATACGTATGTTTTTAGGTTATAAGAAGTTGAAAAAAAATTTAAAAAAATAAGCTTTTCCTATAATATTATACGTTCCCGTTTTGCGGTAAAACTAAATTATACGCGATATCTACTAATCATCATTAAAAATTATGTGTGTACACGGTACGGCATAAAGACTTTTTTTTTTTTATAATGAATTGTGCGACGACGAAAATATACAACGCGACGACGGACGTTCGACGTTCGAATCGTATACAAGATATAATTTGAATACGAGTATTAATCTTATATTTTTTTTTGTTATATGTTTGTTTTAAAAGTCTCCGACATGTTGCCAACAGGTTTATATAGTTTTATTATGCATGCAACCGACTAAATATCTGTAATTAAAAATATAATATAGTCTTACCTATATTAATTACGTACATATATTATCTACATTAATTATTGTGAAAAACAAAGTCCGCATAACATTAAGGAGTACGGATACGGCGAGACGTTTATTTCTTGCCGATTTGATACGGTGGCGTTGAGTGTTTTGAAATCGACTAAACTTTGCCACAAATACAATGTAAACATCAATAAGCAACAATGCTTGTTAGATAATTCTAGTTATTGTCGTCGACGATGAAAAACAATGTACTTTCGATTTTTTATTTTTAACACGTCATATACGTTTTCGGGCTGGATACCAGCGTTTTGTTTCCTTCTTCCTCATCATCTATACTACGTCGGCAGTTTATATGAAATCGCGACTTCACCGAAACTGAAAACTATTTACGTTCGCGCGCAACAGTAACTATAAACAATAATTATATCGTGTCGTTGGCAGAGGAAAGACTTCAACGCACGTGTAGTATTATTAGCGCGACGACGTGTTACTGAATAATATTATATCATAGCATAGTCGCGCTGTTTTTTTTTTCTACGACAGTTTGAAAAAATACTCTTAAAAGAAACGTCCTCGACCCGAGCCGTTCAAGAAGGAGTCCACAGCGGCTTTTTTTCAAGCTTAAAGCTGTTGTTACATAATTATTTAGTTTTTCGTACGGTGTTGTCGAATAAATTAGTGAAATTAAAAACTGTTCGTTTATGTGTGCTTGTTCAATTTTTGAACGCGTATAGTATAACTCGCACGAGCGTATTTTTGCTAATCCTTATCCCGCGGTAGTCGATGAAACTGTAATCCCGAACGCTGGTGCAAATTTGAGCTGCGCAATGTTCCGACAGATTCTGTTTGTATTCGATTGCAATCGTTACGTCTGAATAATAATAATAATAATATATCGTCTCGTTACAAAACCTAGCGCAAAAACGCGTTTAACGGTCTCCTGCGGGAGACCTACTCGCAGTACGCCCGGCGACTGTTTACGAACGGAAACGGCGGAGAGCCCCGCGCGCGTCCGTTGTGCGCGAACGTATAATTTAATACTTATTATCGGCGCGTCGTAATAGAGAACCCATTACGGCGGCGTTGTTTGCGCGGAATATTCGGTACAACATGTAACGTTGCTTATAATAAATACGCTGCGAAATAAAACGACGCAGAAGAAGGAAAAAATAATAAAAATAACGCCGGTGATATTTAATAATATAATAACGACGACGACGACCACCGCCGGTATGCGGCGGCGGCGATCGTATATTACAGGTATAGTGTGTGTGTGCTATTGTAATGCGCGCGCGCGCGTAAAAATTTATACATTATAACGTGGTCGCGTACGTTGTATAGTGGTACGAAATTACTTAGCCGAGGGAATAATAACGATAAGAGTAGATGAAGAGGAAAAAAAAAGAAAAGAGTATATTACTATACGTAATGAGTGTGTGTGTGTGTGTCGGGCGCGCGTCGAGTGCACGCAACGCGTATAATAATAAACCGTTATATACTCAGCGGTATATATGAGCGCGCACATATTATATACGTTGCGAGCGTACGATTGCCGGTAGATGTTGTCTTGTACGGATTAGTTTGTTTTTCCTGT
Source organism: Drepanosiphum platanoidis (assembly GCA_948098885.1). Classification (NCBI taxonomy): domain Eukaryota; kingdom Metazoa; phylum Arthropoda; class Insecta; order Hemiptera; family Aphididae; genus Drepanosiphum; species Drepanosiphum platanoidis. Next base: position 8,659,540 of record OX402531.1, read on the forward strand.
CATCTTCTCTCTCCCCGCGGCTCTTCGTCCGCGTCTCCGTAATAATAATACGATATGGTCGTCTGCGCGATGGTGTATTGCTCGCGGACCGCGATTATTATTACGTTCGCGGACGTGAGAAAATTGATTCTGTACACGATGACGATTGGAATAAGAACAGAGAAGGGTTTTATTTCGATAGTTTCACGCGAGTAAAAATAACACGTACGCCAATAGTCGTATAATCCATCGTTATTATTATACAGGTATCGCTCGGAATCGAGTTGAGAAATAACGGTCTGGGTTGAGCAATTATACGTACAAATATAATATTTTAAAAACGACAAAAGCTTTTCTACGACGACGTGCGGGTCGGGTAGAACGCGATCGCTTTTCGCGACCACCCGAGAAGTCTGGCTCGTCTTTTCCACGTTTTTACATTGTTATAAATCACGTACGTAATAACATCTACGTACGTGTGTACAACTGCGGCAGGATAAAAAGTGCACGTTTTTTTTTTTTTTCCTCTTCTCATTATGACGTGCGAATGATCTACTGCGATTTTAATTTTCGAAACGATAACGATAACGACGTATTAAATAATAAAATATTAAAATAAAATTATAGACTCGCCCGGATCCGTTGAAATTACACGTACTCGTATGCATCTATTGCATAATCCAATGCGTTTTTCAACGTGTCCGAGTGTGCAAGTGAATTCTTTCGAGAGCTTTTGTGACATTGAGAGAAGCTGAAAAAAAGTAATTGAATTCACATTCTTGTTTACTAAACAACCGCAGCAGATTACCAAGTGTTATAATAAGTGTACCGGTACAAACGTGGCTGAAATTTTTCTTTTTTTTTATCGTCACGATTGCACAATATTTAACACTTGACGTGTATACTTTGAAATTCATGTTCTCCTTTCTCTTTACTAATCATCAAAAAGCGTTTAAAAAAAACAAAATTTGATTTCAATACCGATATTAACTATAAAAACGTGAATCCGCAGTATTGAGTTGGTTTAAGTTATTCTGCGCTTGGTCGAAATTTAAAACAACAAATAAAATCTAACGATATTGATCGACGATATATTTTCATTGGTTATATTAACATCGGCCAAATTCAATATCAATTCAACTCGGCCAAGAATGCAGTTGTCTGTTATGAATATTTACGATACTCATATTCACAAGTGCGATCGATACACCTGTGATTATAAAAATTGTAACAGGTGTTATTATTACGGGTAGTTTTATACGAATTCATTTGTATGCAGTTGTCGTATCACAGCGATCTTTGACTTTTTTTTCAACGTTTAATACATACTTTTTATTTTTAACCATTCAACAAAACATAAATTATAACGAGCGTCTTCTTTATTAGTTATTGTCTGGTTGGTCCTAGTGAGCTTTTAGGAAAATATCTCGAGTTGAGCATGATTTTAATCTGGATCAATTGGGTTTTATCGTCTATTTCGTAGTTGTTTATTCGTCTTAACAGATTATAATAATATGTAATAACGATTAAAAATCTTTAAATAAAATATGTATTGTATAGTGTATGGAATAAACAGTCGAACCGCAGTAAATACCTAGTAAGACGAACATTTGAATCGAATAAATTATGCAGAATCGATGACTAATCGTTTTAACACCGAGTGCTCGATCGTAGTCCACTCGTCACACGGATCACCGGCACATTTACCTCGGTCGAAAACGATAAAAATAATGTCCCCGGCTGCGTTGACGCGACACTCGTGCGTTCGACCTGAAAATCGGAATCACGAATGTAGAAAATCTCGATATACATACAAAAATTTGACTCTCGTACGTACAACGTGACATTGAATTTCACACGGAATCCTTGAAAATTCTAAATCTCTATGGGTAGTTTTTTTTTTCCAAGAATTCGGGAAGTAAGCGTTATCTTCTGGCCCCCACCCCCTCCCCGTGGTCTAAAGTCGCCGCCGTCGGACGAGTCCGACAGATCTGAGTGGGCTCTCACGACGACGTTGGAGAAATCGTTCGGTAGAACTGTCGTGGTATCGCTCGACGCGCACGACTTGGTCGTCTTGGCGACGACTCTGCACTGTTTCTACGGATCGCGAGCGCGCGACGAACGCCGGCGGAGAAAGCCGCCAACAGACCGACCGACCGCCGCGCCGCGCCGCCGCCGACGTCTGTCCGTCTGAAGGTCGTGCTCGTTTGGGGGCATCGTTCGGCAAGGTCATATTGTGTACAGAGGCACTGCGGCGGCGGCGAATGCATCACGCCCGCCTCCCTGCCTACCCACCCCCGCGCGCGTCCGGCGAATCGGAAGTCTTCGTGAAATTCTATTATTGAGATGGATGGAAAAAAAAAAAAAAAACGTTACTACTGATCGGTCTTGTAATAATTATTCGAAAATTAAAAACGTTTGGACGGGGGTTTTTTTTCATTTTCGCGTACTCGAATATGCTGATTTCATTCAAATACGTATTCCGAGCACCGCGTGTCTCGAATTCGAACGATTTTCGCGTAAAATTTCTCGTATTTTTTTCGACGACAGTCCTCGTAGGCCGCATAAACACAACCCGAAACGATCATAATTTATGCGCCGCGGCTGCCCATCACCGCCGCCGCCGCGTTGGTTTTATCGCCGCCGAGACACTCCGCCGTTTTTATTATTATTATTACGATTAATACGTGCGAGGCGCATTCCTCGTCGTTTTTTAATCGATCGCTGGTATAATAAATGCTCGCCGGGCGTAAGTACCACGTGTACGTTACGAGTTGAATATTCATTCGAAAGACGCGCGTACGCCGAGCAACGGCCCTTATTATTGTTGTTATAAACGTTTAAAAAACCATTTTGTACATATACGTATATAATAATATTATACGGTCGTGTGTGCATATTAATTTATTGCCCATCACGTTTGCAAATTATAATCCATCCCGAGCGCACACGTTTGCCACTATCCTTATAGCGTAAGTACGTATAATATGTATTATTATTAATCGCAGTATATACATTCGAATTCCGGTTGTGGAAAATTTTACCACGAGTGTATACACTTTGGATGTTGTAACTTTGAAGCAATTACACATTATACTACCGCCGCCGCCGCCGCAGAAGCTTGTGTTCGTAGAAAACACCGCGGTTTCTTGTCACGGAATATTTTTGTTGTTCACATTTAAACGTAACCCAACGCAGGGCTCACTGAGAGTTACCTAATAATCTCTTCGCTTTTTAGTGGTTTTTTGTTTTAGTGGTCTAGAATGTTCAAAAAACACGTTTCTGCGCAACGAACCGAGATCGCACTTGACGGGACGACTCGAATTACTATTGTATTTCTAATGTAAACGAATTCGTAAAACTGCACTTTCGGAACAACGCTCGGTTAGAAATTCAATGATATCGCGAGAACTCGTGTTTTCGGAGACGTCCGATCGATTTCGAGCACAATTCTGAACGTCTATATCGAATTCTACAACACGTTTATTTCCAATACGTCTTATATTCTGGTCGACCAGATTTTCGAATTCCCGACATGAACGTGAACTCGTGGATAACTACACGCACTGCACACGCATAGCGTAGCTTTAGGTCATCAATAAATATAGGTATACGCGACAGACCAACGGGTAATGAAATGTTATTATGCAATCACCGGAACAATAAGTAGAATATCCCGTTAAAAACATTATTCAGCGATCTCGTCTTTTTTTACGGGGGTTTTTTTTTTTAATGCGCCAGGATTCCGAGAAAGACGTTCGCCTGTTTCGGAGATACTCGCGAGACATACGTGAATAATCGGCGCATCGAGTCGATATTGAAAACGATAAACATTTCAAAAAAAAAAAAATCACTCATTCGGTGACGTTATACGTCATATTATTAAATAATACGTGTACATTTTCATTTTTGAACCATACAATATGTATATTTTATGTCAATACATACCGTTTTTACGATCAGTTATAAAACGATTATAACCGAACTTTTGAAATAATCGTACCGGAATGATAAATTCGGTAAACATATACTGTTTTCAAATATTCGTGTATTAAACAATAATTTGATGAGAAGCATGGTGTAGTAGAGCGAGGATTGGCGAGATAGCCGTCATTGTCAACAACACGAAAAAGGTCGATTTACTTTTAAATTCGTCCGGATTCTTTTTTTCTAGTCAATTACAAACAAATTACAAAATGTATGACGGTCGGTATAACTTATAACTATATACATTTTCGCCTCTACTTCCTCGCATTTCCTCTTCGATCACTAAGCGACCGTGTATAATAATAATTTATCTCGGTGATATTCGATTTTTCTAGAGTATATGGCACGAGTTTCCCTCGCCGTCAAACACAATTCACAACCCTTTTAATCGTAAGCACACCGTGTCTATGGTCAACGAGGGACGCGTGAAAAACTTGAGAAACTTTACCAAAACGTTGACTTTGCGACGAATCTACAGAAGAAAAAAATGAGCTAACGACTCCCTCATAAACATATTATATTAATATAAAATTACACGAAACGTACTACTCGAGTATACGAATTTCGACGTATCTTTTGCGCGGTGTTTGCAAAAGTACTTGATATTTTGTATTCGATAGCACTTGATATGCTAATGTTTTGTGTTTAATTCGAAAAGGGACATTTTCTCCCGTTCTTTTGTTTCGTTCGATCTAAGCGTACGTGTCAAATTTTAGCATTAGATCGCGGCTGCAAGACAAAGCGACGAAGATCTGCAGCCGCAGTGCTCTCCCTCTCTCGGTTTTGTTCAGTGTACTTCAGTACATTTTCATAAACAATAAAATGATAATTTCTACCCGAACCAACCAATTGTTGATTTAGTACATCATAATTCTCCAAGAATGTTAAGGACGTCTCGTTCAACAATATTCCTTTGTTGTGTCTGCAACGCAATCGTCGACGAAGACGCGGAATGAAAATATAATATATATTATATTCTGTTCGTTTTTCGATGTATCGCGCGATGTGACGTTCGACCGACCTGCACGGCTGCGTCTAGACTGACTTGAAAACCATTCGTTTTGAAATTCCATATAAGGTCAAACAGAAGAGTCATCGATTAATTTCGAAGAATTAACAAAACGCTCGAATACGATATTACCGCAGTGTTTACGCGAGTGTACCGCGCGCGTTCTCCGACGTAGGTATAATACGTAATCGGTTAAACCGAGACGAAATCTTACACGAAACTGAAAAAACATTTTACTCGTGTCCTCGTGACTTCAACGGGCACGTGCAAAATATTTGTACGGTAAACGGCGTTGTTGTTTTCGAATAGTTTATTATTGTGTAATAAATAATGCCTATATTTACCGTGAACACTATTTTTTTTTTTTTTTTTTTGATGCCTTTTCTCGCGGTCCGTAATATTGTAAATATTAGCTTTGAAAGGCTTATAAGCCTCTGACGTGGAAATTTAGACTAATTTTTTAGGTATGTCTAATTTTCTTTCCTACTAAAGCTTACAAATAACTAGACACAAATTCACACGACCCTTAAGGCCCTGTTTTGTTTTAAATACTTCTGTTCCCACTATCATAAATACCTATTACCTATAACTATTGTGCAACAATAATAAATAAACACAATATATTTTCGATTGCAGAGGAAAAATCGAAAATGTATTTAACTCTTTACCGGATTTTTCTTAGACGAACGGTTTTTTAACGTAACAGTAAACAAAACGAAAATTTTAAATTAATATTCTGGTGTCCACGTGTCTATCACCCTAATAATCACACGAGTGAATTTATAGATAATAAAATAACAAAATATTACAGTTTTTGATGATGATAAATGTAATTTCATATTATTCAAAAATAATTTAATTAATAAAATAATAATCGAACTGATCAAACGTGTGGAAATGTAAAATTGTGAGGTCTGAAATTATTTAAGGGTAATACGACCCTCCCCCCCTCTCATCTCGATCTCCTCTTATAAACTTTCTTACGAGATCCGATTGAATAATGGGAAAATTATGAAAATATAATCAAACGAGATTGTAATAACAATAATAATTATGTAACTTAAAATTCAATTACCTTATTAGAAATTAAAACCCGACAACCGGGAATATGTATAAAAGGTATATTATTTTGATTGAGACGAGATGATAACTTTTTATTATTCACCATTAATGTCGAGTAATTTTTCAGACTGATATAAAAGCGTGTAGTATGGCCGGTGGTACTTATATGCAATGCGTATACGACTTATTGTCGTGATTTTTTTTTTTTTTAAAGAACACAATATAATAATAGAATAATAATCCAATTTCGTTCACCCGATTTACATATTACTTGGTATAAAATATTTAAAAATAATACAGTTATGAATAATTTAACATTTTTTTTTTTTTCAATTCCGTGTGAAAATCGTACTAAGCGTGTATATAATTACGAAATGAATAATAAATTAAATATATTAGTTCTATATATAAACGTAGTACTTATGTATTTAAAACCATATAAACATAAACGTACACTGTGTACACCGCGTACGAATATCGAATGTATATAATCAATAAGCTTAAATTAATTTTCCCCGCGAATTTGTAAACATTAAATATAACGTTTCGACGAGAAATCGTGCGGGGTTAAGAGCTAATTATTGTACGGGCACAGTGGGGTGTTTTAATACTATTTTGCGTCCGCTGTTGCAAACTATCTGATTAACTCTTATTAGACAATAAAAATAACTGTTCTTTATATTATTGTAAAATAAAACATATGAATAATTAATGTCGCCGATGAATTAGAAATTGAAAAAAAAATGGAAACCTATCGTTACGAACGAAATGACACTACTATATTTTTGTCGTATTACATTCCCGACGAAATTGCGGTTAACTAAAAACTAATCTGATAAAAAAAATATTCTCGTGACGTATCGAGAAATTAAAAATAGTATAAATAACTAAGTATACTCGAAACTTAAATATCTAACTGGGTATATAAATTAAATGACGTCCGGTTGCTCGTATTTTTCCATATCGCCTACTAATTTAGATACGACAAGAAATTTTAGAAATTTAATTACGAATTCAAAAAACCTCTACACTTCTCGATGTTCGCACTTGTAAGTAGTTATTATTTTTTTTTTTAATGCGAAAAGTGTGTCTTATATTTCTACAATACTTATATTTAATTCGTCAAATAAATCATTAACTTTTAAAATAATCGTTTAACTTTTTTTTTAATTAAAATAGTTACTAAAATATTTTAATCACGAGCGACGCTATCGATCAACGGTGTTTCTCTCCAAGGCGTCGTAAACACAGATTGTAGGCTGAAAAAAAAAACCAAAATTACTATACCAATACTGTACCGATAAAACGTGCTATTACGTGCTATCCGATGAATAATATTTTCCAACATTAAATTCTGACCGAGCTGTGTCGCACGAGTGTCGCATGAGGTGTATAATCTGCACTTGTAAAACATGCAAGTGCACAATTGCACAATTGCAACGTGAAACATTTCTAAGAAGCCGACGACGGTATCTTCTCGCAACGCCAAAAATATCTGAATATTTGTCGGGACTATTTCCATAATAATACGTATTATAACATATTATTTAAAAAACAAACACGCGGTTCTTCGATCAATGTTTTCTCGCTGTCGAACGATTCGACAAATGTTTCGGGCCAGCGAATCGAGTAATAATAATTGATCTCGGCCGATTAAAAATAATTCGGCTTACGTGACATTATTGTTGCTCACGATAATAATAATAATAATAATAATATGTTCCATGTTGTCATTACATAAACTCTGACCCGTGGCGATATCGAACGAATTGAAATCCGTAATTATTATTACGCGCGCGAATCATATTAATTACAACCGAACTGCCCTCCTCCACACGCACCGTCGTCGCTTATAACGGCGTAAATGTATACATATTATACAGGGTGGGGCGAAACAGGCAGTGCAGTTTTGAAAGGCTATTAAAAAAAAAACTACGCAACTTACAGAAATTATATTTATTTCATTTTCTTCAGTACATCATGCCATTTTATGTATCACGTTTTGAAAATGACATGAGAAAGATGATGGCCGCCAGCAGCGATACATTGATGAAGGCGATTTCTGCCACATTTCGACTGGTATAGCGCCAATTTCCTCCCTAATTCAGTCTTTGAGTTCTTCCAAGGTGTGAGGCCGATGTTTAAAAACATTTTCCTTCAGGTGGCCCCACAAGAAAAAATCACAAATGCTCAAGTCCGGAGAGCGCGCGGTCCGCCTCACATCACCCCTCAGAGAGACGAGGTGCGTAGGAAACATCTGTCGCAGCTTAGTCATTGAAACTCGAGCAGTATGTACCGTAGCCCCGTCATGTTGGAACGAGATGTCCCCCATATCTGTTTCTTCCATTAGCTCTTCCAATTGAGGTTCAAAAAAATTGTCCAACATGGAAACGTAACGTTTAGCACACCACAAGGTCACTTTTGGGGAATGAAGAGGTCTCTTGTGAATTTTCCGTGGATTATTTTCTGCCCAATATAGCGAAAATTTTGTTTGTTCACTGAGATGAAAGTGAGCCTCGTCACTACTGAAAAATGTTGACCTCACATGGATCCGATTTCAGAAATCACCTTCATCAATGTATCGCTGCTGGCGGCCATCGTCTTTCTCGTGTCATTTTTAAAACTTGATACATAAAACGGCACGATGTACTGAAGAAAATTAAATAAATATAATTTCTGTAAGTTGCGTAGTTTTTTTTTAATAGCCTTTCAAAACTGCACTGTTTGTTTCGCCCCACCCTGTATTATGTATATGAAACATATTTTAAGCGATACTGGGCCGACGCTGCGGTAGTTATGACACCGGCAGACACGTCGTATATAATACGCCTATAAAACGACGACGACGACGATATCGCGTAGTGCATACAGGGTGATTCGTTTGTCTAACGACATTACGAAAACGATTTTTCGTTTTTGATTTCGACGAATATTTAAAACACCGCGTTTATTCTATATTATAATATTATAAACTATCCTTCCTTTTTCTTTCTTTTTTCACTAACCTAACCGATTGAAATTCCGTCGGGTTTTTCTTTTCGTGAACTTTAGAATTATTGAAATGTCTATTTCGCACTCGACCCGTTGTTATATACGGCTCGGTTTTCGAGCAATCAATAGCAAGCTATTTCCCCCGACGAATTCGAAACGAAGGAATTCGAAAAAAAGTCCGACGCTTTCCGAGAAATCGAGGATTCATCGTCGATAAAATAATCGCCCTGTACCGCCACGGTATGCGGTAGACACGTGATTTATATTATACCCGAGTGACCCCGCGGGACAGGTCAAGTTCAATGGGTTGATTTATTTTGTGTTCGTAATTGTCGTAATTAATAATAACTCGCTGTGCGGGTGAATCGTATAATGTATGTAGATAAATTATCATCAACAACAATTATAAAGGCGTATGACGAAATGTGTGTTCTCGCGCGATCTGGGAGATTGATTTTTTTTCGTTTTTGACGTTATGAAACGTCTACTACTATTATACTCGCTCGTTTTCGACAGGTTCGAATTTCGGACGTTCTGAGAACTAGCTTTTCTACACGAAAATACAGAAGAATGCAACGAAAAAAACACTCAGTTTTGTCTAATTTTTTTTGTAAATTACGCCTATTTTCTAGACTCTAATCGAAACAACGAATATATTGATTTCATTATAACGCGTGACTTTTGTATTTTTTACACATGTGATCTGTCGTCGCGGTTTCCATTAGAAAAGAATCGATCCTCTTTTCAACTTCAAGGATGGTTTCTGATAACGAAAATGCTGTCCTGTTGGATCAATTTTTCAAAATTCTTTCTTCGGTAGTTTTTTCCAAAAATTTAGAAAAACCAGCAAATTGTATGGAATACCGACTTTTGAAAACATATAATTTCTTTTTTCATCGTTACATGAATTACTGTAGAAACTTTAAATTCACACAGATTACTTGTTTTGTCATTCTCTAGAGGTGATGTAATGTTCAAAAAATTTGAATGTCTTCATTCGGAATCGTTTTTTGTTTTACGTCTTGTGTTGTCAAAATTATTTCTTTTTCGTTTTGACTAGACCGAATATCTTTCGAGTTTAAACAGCGTGCGATATCGCCTCAAAATGTTATTCTTTTTTGTTTTATATTTATAACGTATTTACGTTATTACGTCATACAATTTACGTATCTAATTGCGCTAATCACCGATTAATTCGTTTTTTATATATAGAGTAATCGAATGACTGAACTTCTGTTATTAAAATCGTTGTATATTAAACCACGCGTTACTATTTAGTTATCTGATTAAATTAGAATATTTTTTTATAATTCGAGTCAAGTATTAATAATTACTATAGTGTATTTTGTTAGATTTATTTATTAGTTTGGTTGTGTGTCGAAAATTATTATTTCGATTTTTTGGCAGGAAAATCTGGTCGAAAGTCTGTCCAGCGCCTTCATAGTAACGTAATGTTAGGAGATGACACGTTATTGCTCTATCATATAATATTACCCAGTGAAGGGGTTTCGATTTCCTTTCGAATAGCTATTTTCCATAGACGACCTTCCCTCCTGAAAAAAAAAATTAACTCTTGTTTCGTCTATGAATAATAACTTTTCAAACTGTAACAAATTACAAATGTTTAATTTATTTTAAGCATTTAAAAAAAAACATGTAGTTCAATGGAGGCATTATCTATCCATTATAAATTTATAATAAGGAAAGTAATTTGGGAGGAATGTATGGGACAATACGTCTAGACAATATGCCTTTGATAATTATTATAACACTCCTAATATTGAGATTATTAACATAATTGTGTACAAGTATGTCACATCGCGTGGAGAGAATTTTTTCAAATAATTAAACACTCTGCTGATATAAGTCAATTAACGATATCAGAGGCAGCGCACTTATAATAATGATATCTATAAACTATGAACGTGTTATTTTCGCGTTAAAGACTTGCGTGTGTGAGCTCGGATTTTTTTCTTTTTGCGTCATTCCATATTTGTGTTACGCCATGGAACAAAATAGCGGACGGAAAAAGCGAAAAGACTCGTTGGATTTTTTCGTGACGGTTTACACGAAGCGTTGTTTTTATAATACTTGTGAGTTATGAAGATCGACATTTAAATACGACGGCTTTTTCATCGTGTACGGCTGAACGTAAAGTCGACGGATTTAAAAGTCATTTCTATTTGTAACGTTTTTTTATCCTAAAAGTATTCTCGCCCATGACTATTTATAGGATAGACTTACTTTTCCGTACACGAACCATTTTTGTAGGTCAATACTACTTGACTGCAAACGCATACGCTATCGCTGTTCCGAATATCTGAAAAAAAAAAACGACAACTAAAACTCTATCTACTTTGAAAAACGACCCGATCAAAACATTTAGTTTGCCATTTTGGCGTAAGGTCATTCAAAACAGTGTAATACCCCTACATTAAACGCTAAGAAAAGTTTTCGATTTTCGATTGCGATTACAAGTAATAAGATTTCATTATTTGTGCATTAATCATTTTCTTTTTCGAACTTGTTGGCCACGTTCGGCTTTCGTTAATCGAAATAAGATTAAGAAAGGAGAAACAACAATAAAAACTTCATAATAGAAATATTGCAAGGGGTAGAAAAGTCCGTATAGGTGCTCGTATAAAGTTTAGAACTGTAGCGAGCAAATGGCTTTACTCTATATTAAGTATTAACAGTATGATATATTATTTTTTCGTTTTGATAATGTTTCTTTTATTTTCGTAATATAACTTTTCCCTTCCGCGATATTTCAAAAAAAAGTAATAAACCCGACTTTCTACAACACAATAGTTATAAATAATTGTACCAAAGCCTCGAGAACATATAATAAACGCTATGGCTTTATTTCTAAAGCTTACCTGCTATTATTTATATTCAGATATTTTGAAAATTTACGAATGGACGAAAAAAAATAATAAAATAAATAGCTTTATAAATTTAATTTAGGTGTTCGTTTTTTGTATAATATCAAACTGATTAATAGTAATAATTTATTGTACGCGTGTATATTGTTAGTAATAATTTATTACTATTATGCTGCTTTTCACAGGGTGTTCAAATATTCAGAGGTTACCGAATATCTTAGTACAATTTATATAATTTATATTGATTCAATAGAATTGTTTGTTATTCGTAGCATTTTATTTTAGAGCTCACACGTTCCTATAGTTATGAGTTGTGAATCTTTTAAAACTACATTTACGAGCGCGTGGAAGGAGGTTTACCGATCAAGTCACCCTCGCGCGCTCGTACCGGACGTACGCTTGTTTAAATACGTGCGCGATGATAATAATAATATACAATAATTAATAACAGTAATGGTAATAATAGTATGGCGTAATAGGTGTAAAACGAGTGACGAACGGGGTAATTAATTGCCGGTGCCACGAGTCGATAAATCATTGACGATGCGGGCGTCCGTTTTTTTAATAATTCGATCGATCGGCCAAACGGGTAATAATCAATTATTGACGCGCGCGGCCCAGCGATATCTATACGTATATAAACACGCGGTTGCCGCCGGTGGTGCGCGCGCTGCATCGGGCTGCATCCGCGGGTGAATATCCGCCGTTATAATATATGCACGATTATAATAATATATATATACGTACACAGCACAGGATCGACGTTTATAATGCACAGGTGTGCGCGTTCGTTATTTTTAGACGTTCGGCGGAGAGCGCATATCATTATTTCGGACGCGCACGCTATTTTTATCTCACGCGGATTGCGTATATGTGTAATTACGCGGCATCGGTTCGCGTGTGTGTTGAGAGAGAGAGAGAGGTAACCCGCGAGGAAATCTTTTCGGCCGGTGTAGTAGGAATAAAAAATTCGATATCATATTTTTTACGTACGTGTATCGTGTGTGCGAGAAACGAGGAAATCGACGATTATTATTATTATCGTAACGCGCGGACGCCGTGACGTCGCGTCGCGTCGTCCGGATTCTGGGTCAAGGAGACTGGGCGAGAATATCGAAAATAATAATATTATGATGAACGCGCGCGCGCGCGCTCCCATTAAAGTCTTCTGCTGCGAGACGGTTAACGGGAGCGCCGCCGGTTTTTAAGCGCGAAACGAGCAGAGAATCCGAGAAAGTACGCAATAGTAAATAATGAGTTCTTAATAATAATAATCATTCGTCGTGTCCGAACGAGAACGCGACGACGAGGCGAATTACAGCGATAATGTTTTCCGACAAACGAGATTTCGCGGCGTTTACGACGGGAGTTTACGAGTCGAATTATCGACTTGTTATTTGATCGGGGTGACTCGATTAGGCGCGGAAACGAGACGAACAAAGTGCGTCGGTTAGCCCCGATTACGGTCGCGTCGTTACCGATCAATTGTAATTTGCGACGTTTTGAAGTTCGTTGTTTCGATGTGTTATCGGACGAAGTAGGTTTCGAGCGGGTTTCGTCACTCAATTTTCAAAGCTCCCCCGGCAAATACGGCAGACTTGGAAAATCGAATTGTTTACTCTTTTTCGTCCACGCCAACAAGAACGTCTACTGGTGAAAAACAATGTTATGCTCGAGCCGTACGATTGTCGCCGACGTATCTGATATTGTTTATTTCGCTATATGATTTGCCGCGGCGTGTGTTTTCGACATTGACATATTGAACGGTTATGTGATAGAATATAATATTGTTTAATTACGGTTTAAATGGTTTTGCGGTTTCCGTTCGTTGTACAATATCTTCCCTCGAAACGCTAATATGCGTTACTTATAACCGATTTGCGGAAAGAGGCACAGAAGTGAAAGGATTTACGAGGATTTGTGGATGACACCACAGCTGCAAACCATTTGATTACTAGCAATATTACCATCAGACATATCTATATATGTATAAATAAAACGTAATAAAGAAAAAGAAAAAATTCTACTACTATTTTCTATAGTGACTCGTTTTTCAAATAAATATTATGAAAAGCAAACACGTCGTATGAAATCTGTTTCTAAATATTAAATGTGAAAAATTGTCATTTTATAAAATGCCTATTATAAGCAAACAGTATACATAAATTCCATTTAAACTATCCTTTTTTTTTTTTTACTACTCGCGTGGGTATTTAATGAAATATCCGAGTTTACTATCCATCTACAACGAGAATACGATAAAAATAAATATTCTAATATTATTATACACAACGTGTAGTGCGTGAATAGGTATATTAACATGACAAAATATAATATTCGCGACAAATGATTCTGTTGCACGTGAAATAAAAATACGTTTTACTATCGTCTGTAGTAGTGAGGACGATAAATTACTTTTAAGTATAAAAGTAAATAAAACACGTATAGCTTCTTTTTTCAATTTTACTATATATCTTCTTTTTTCTTTTTTGTTTACTTTCCGATAAAAACATAAACAATATAAGAAACCGATTCCGACAGTGAAATAAAACTACTCTGCAGAAACTGCAAGAATGAAAAACGTTCGTACAACTATAACTGCACGCATTATAGTCGTTTTCTCTATAAATCTTTCCGAGCTATTGTATCCCCTTCTGGGTAAAATATAAATGCCTGTACGTCATAGCTTGAGTTAGGTTAGGTTAAAACGTTTATACATACACAACATAAATCCTTAATTTCAACATTGTCACCCTGATATTATTACAATTCAAACCCACATTAAAATTGTTTAATTTTTTAAAAAACTCACTAGAAAAAATGTTAAAAACGTGACAACGATTGTATTTTTCATACATTTGTTCTCGCTAAAACGAATTATTGTATCGTATTGTCTAAAAGATTATTCCGATTATTAAGATTTCTTGTGTACCTACTGCTCGTTCTGAATTTTTTCTTTCAAATTCTAAAAACGCTTTTTCGACTAAACTGCGGCTCGTACTCGGTTCGTTACGTTTTTAAAGCAACGTATAAATCGTGCAGCATATCCACTTGTAACTTATGGATTTTCTTCAGGCCATTTCCCAAAATGTTTATTCGACATTGTGTAGTTCTAATATCGTAAATGTATGGCGCTAAATTATTGGCTAAAAATCTCACGTCTCGCGACCCGGGGGTCATGCCCCCCCCCTCCGTTTGGCTCTCCTCTTGATTCGGACTTGAACGTATTGGTAACAACGCCGGTGTGCCCCTACGGTCCTACAAAGTCGCCTCGGCGATTCGTCTACGCTGTTTATGTAATTATCGTCGTGCGCCTTATATAACCGGGTCGGTCTAATAAATCGTCGTACGATCGCCCGGAAATATCGCGGCCGCAGAATAATCATACGTTATAGGCGCATTCTGACGATTTATCATAGTCGTGGAATTCGAAAATGACATTGATTTATCGAAAGGAAAAAAAAACCGTACAATAAAACGCCGCGTTGACGAGGAGAGTGCGCGTACAAGTCGCGGGAACGGTATAATAATAATAGCTGCTGCTGCCGCCGCCGCCGCCGCCTGTTGTAGTGATATAAGATTATATTATATGGTAAAGGAATTTCTCCGCGCGTACACTTCTCCTCCTGTCTCGCAGTTTAAATACCCGCGCCCAAGTCGTTTGCAGAATCCGACGCTGCTGCGGCGTGGTGTGCCCACGTACGATACACGTCGCTTTTGAGCTTTGGATTTTCTCGCCGAATCGTCTGTTATGTTATGTTCGACCGTTGCGGGGTTTTGATAATATCTATATCAATGGCGCTGAAACCATTACACGCTCGCAGGGGCGTCATCGCAAACGACAAATGGGCTTTAAATGATTTCAAGGTGATAAGAACGACAAAATATTTGGATCGTCTGAGGCCATCTCCCCGACACACGATCCGTATGCCGGTAGACGTACAAATAATTAATTATTAATAAATATATTAATTATGATTAATTATTTAATTAATAATTAATTAAATAATTAAAATTGTTTTTCTCGGTCGTTTTTCTTTACCATAGTTTTAATTCGACATTCAATACCACGTGTGTGACGTTGTGTCGGTATGTCGCTCAACGTAGAAGGCCATAATCTTGCAAATATTCAACTGTAGATTCTTCAGTTTTTATAAAATGCTATACAATAATTCTGTTACGAGCATTTGAAAAAGTTGCTTACTACCACACTATATAGTATAAACGAGTTATGCGGGTATCCCAGAACATAAAACATTGGTAGACTACGTGCACTCATATTTATAGTTGAGCAGTACACGAAACGGCGGTAGACCACATATTATAACGACGGAACAAATTAAAAATTCAAAAAGAATTATCGGACAAGCACTCTATCGTCACTGTAATTCACGTGAATCCTTGCGACAACAGTAGTACGAACGTGGATTTCACAAATTCCAGCACATTCGACAGATCAACATGTGACGGGTTTCGATTCTGCAGTACGTGCACGATGTACATCAAATATTAATACTCGCACGATGGCTAAACCGTGTCGACGCGATTGCCCGAGTGTCTTTGAAATATTCAACAGCTCGCACAGCGCGCGGGCGCACGTGTGCTCGTCTATTATGCTTCGGCCGCGACACGAGAGGCGAGAAAGGGTGCGTTGTCGTCGCGTTGAAACAAAAACGGACCGTCAGGTCAGGCATACCGCGCCCGCCGACTAATAATAATAACAGTACGGTCGTCACGCGTCGAATATCTCTCCTCTCACATCTCTCCGTCGTCGGCCGTTATATACTTATACCGAAAACCGGGCAAAACGGTCGCGGAAGGGTCGCGCGCGTTCAAAGCGAAAATCACAATCTCCGCGCAGAGTGCTGTGCATGCATTTTTTATGCAGGCAATACGTACGTCGCCGCGGCCGCGGTGTCATTGCAGTCTTATAATAATATATATAGTGCACTGAGAGAACGATTTTCCCCGGTGGCCGTAGATCCGAGATATTAGGTATTATTCTCCTTGGCGACGACGACATGACGCGTTCGCGTACAACAGCGCGTTGTGTGTACACAGGGCGAGTCGAATCGTCGGATACACGGCTCGACGAAGCGTAGGGTCGTAACACCGCGGCGACGCGTGTTCTATACCGAAACTACCCGGGAGAATATTTCTTATTTCGCCAGCCACCCTTATGTTCGATTTTGAACGTAAACGTCGATTTTTCGAATCGGACGCGTAGACGTTTGAATCGCTCTGTATCGCGCGCGTCGTACAACAGGCAGCCAGAGTGGTATATTCTCTCGTATACGCTCACGGTGTTGCAGCAGCATTGGAAACGACTCGTCATCGCGGTGTTCCGCAGAAATCGCCGCCGCGTACAGCGGGCAAATGGTACGCGTGTGTTTATATACGCATGTTATAGTCGCTTATAGCCATAAGAGCTTTAAAATATTCTGCACGAGCATCGCCGCCGCCGCCGCCGTGCGTGCGCCTCTTCGCCCTCCCCGCATCCGCGTTTGGACATGCCGGCAACCGTTTTCTCCTCCTCTACACTCTCGTCTATCTCTCGCCATCTGCGTATCCATCGGCTCTCCGCCGTTTAACCTCTCTTACTTCCATTCAATCCCGCCAACTCTGTTCCACGAGGATTTTTTTTTTTTTTTGTATTTCGTATATTATTATTATTATTATTATATCTCGCGTGATGTCAAACGACGCGTCTTTTTACCTCGCGGAGAATTCACTCGCCGACCTCTACCGCCCGTCTACTCACTATTGTCCTCTCTCTCTCTCTCCGTCCTACCCCCTATCATCGTGACCATCGGATGCGCGCACACGCACACGCCGCTGCATAAATATTTAAAGGTTTATGCGAATAGTTTTTTTTTTTTTTATACACACGGAGAAATGTGTGTGTGTGTGTGTGTGTGTGTGCAAGACGGGCACACGACGTGCGTACGTACGTGTGGTGTGTGTATACAGAGCGCGCGCGGACGAGACACCGGTCGAAAATGGTCCAGCAGCAGCAGCAGGAATCCCTGTAATGCGCGCCGAGGTCAACGCACGCGCACGGCAGCCGTCTATATATTATATTATACGAGACTCTTCCGATCCGCACGCGTAATCCGCAAACGTAACCTTCACAAACCACTCCTCTCCTCGACCTGCCCCGTCGCAATTCCCCTTCGAAAATCGTCGAAATCCACTGCGAAAGTATTTATTTATTTATTTACTTTTTTTTATTATTATTATTATTCCTTTTTTTTTTCTTTTTTTTTTTTATCGCCTCGACCGTGTTTCCCGTGCGAATTCCTTCGCGGCGGACGTGGTGCGGTCTACTCCAATTAAAAGAAGGGGGAAAAAACGAACATTCCATACGATTATTATATATCTCGTACGAGATAGGTACGATACTAATAAATAAATCACGGTTCTACAAAAACAATCGCTTTCCGAAGTCTCCAAAACGATATGTTGTCATTAGGTACACTCTCATTATAATCGATGCCGTACAGGAATTTACACGTTCTCCGGTAGAGTCGACTGTATGTGTAATAATATCAAATCGTTTATTCTTTGATGTCCAGTGCGATATCAAATAGCGCGCGCGATCAGAACATCACGTCATATATTCCCCAGCAATACGGTTTTTTTTCTTTTCAGACCGCTTATAATTGTTATGCTTTCGCAGAGTTTTTAAGTTTCAAAGTCTTCGTAATACATATATTATGTATGTGTGTATGTTTAACATGTTATATTGAACTGATTATACTGGCATACAAATTTACAATCAATAGTTCTTTTTTTTCGTTTTAAAGTGAAAAATAGTTCTAGTAACTATTATACGATAGTGTTTCGATGCTATTAAAACGCTTCGTTGAGAATCAAACGATTTCAAAATACGACAAAACACATTGTTTGCATGTTTAATATTAACAAAAATATCGTTCTAATTTTATTTTATTTTTTCTTTCGACATAATAACAAATTATCCTGTGATCTATGGTTTGTAAATTAAACCAAGAGTAATTTCGCCGATAGAGTTTGGTAATTTTGCATTATTTAACCCGGTTTTTCGTCCAAAGGTTTCTGCTCTGTTAAATATGTATATACAATAGTTATCTTAACTAATTTCAGCGAAAAAATATTAATTTTAAGTATACTTACTCAAAGTCTCCGAGACTTCAAGACACCACTTGAACTCAACTTATCGTGTCTTTAGCAATTTTTGTTTAAATTAAAGCGACACTCATACATCGTGAGTCGATATCAAAGTTTTTCCTAAAAAAATCAAATCTAATAATAAATTATAATATTCATTGTCCACGATTTGTGGGTTACCACATCATATTATGAAAATTACGTTGACGTAACATACCGAGCACCCGGTTTAATAAAAAAAAAAAAAACAAAAAAAAAATGGTATGGCCCGAATGACCGATACGAGTCAGATGACAAAATGTACATAATAATACGCAGAAGTCATTGCAGACGATAACGATGATGAAACATTGCTGTTATTTGCAATGCGAAACACGCGATTCCCTTTTCACCGCGATTTCATTGCATCTATAATTATACGCGTCATACGAAATTCGCCAAGTGCTGAAACTCGGTTAGTCGGTTTATTAATATCATTATCGTAACACGGTCAAAAAAACGTGTTTACCAGTTAAATGTATTTGACATCTGACTTTCAAAACGGTCGAAAACAGTTTTTTTCGTTGAAAAAAAAAAACCGTTTCACGCGAAACGATATAATTATTACCTATATTTAATGAGAATCATTGTTATCGGATAATACTACCGTATATTAGCATAGTTATTAAGCTACATTAGGAGATATTATCTTCTCGAGCTCGATCTAACTAAAACATAATAATTATTATTAATATAAGTTTTTTTTTTCTACGTAAAAGTCGCATCAAGTGTACCTTACTTAAAGGATAAAGTTATACACGCCGGCCGTAAAGTCAACGAATACAATCAATTTTCGATTTTTCATACTTCACGCCGTTTTAAATAAAACTTAGTCGACAGTAACGTATTGAGTTGAAGACGGACCTCTTAACTTCTGCAAAAAAAGATTTAAAATTATTATAATAGTCTAGCTGTCCCGGCAAACGTTGTTTTGCCATATATTTCTAGTGAATTTTGAAGTATAGAAAAATAACTAACTTGTTGTAAGTATGTGGCGACGGCGTCTACGATTGAAAGAGGAATGGAGCGCGCACGCACGCACGCAATTTCGGTGAATGATGTGTAATAATATATGACGTTGCGAAATCCATACCTTTTACGTAAACATCGTCGGGTTTTCGCTTTTAATTGTATACAATGTTATCGAGCTTATCCGACCAATGGCAATAGATTGTATTCGTATTCGACCGTCCAATGAAAAAAGTTCTATTGTATTCGTTCTATTGTTCGTCGCACGCACGCGATTTCGCTAAAAAGTTATGTAATAATATAATATTGCAAAATCAATACCTTTTGGTAAAGATCGTCGGGATTTTCGATGACATAACAATCTATAAAATGCAAATTACCACGCACTCGCTGCTGATCGTTGCATCTCGAAATCTAGCCCGTGAAAAGTTTTTCCCGGTACGAGGGAGAAATAACGTTCTTCATTTTCAACCCCTTTAACCCCCTTAGGGGTTGAATTTTGAAAAATCCTTTCTTAAGGAGCCTCTGCTATATAAAACAAAACTATTGACTATATAGAATACCACAAAGCTCCAGTGGCTCCAGATTTTTTCCATTTTTACCCCTTTTTAACCCCCTTAGTGTTAATTTTCTTAATTTTTCTCTCTGTAAGAACCATCCTCGTACTTCAAGGAATATTGTAAAAAAAAAAAAGAATTAGCGAAATCGGTCCAGCTGCTCTCGAGATTTGCGCTTAGCAACGCATTCAGCGATTCATTTTTATATTATAGATTATTGTGAAAAAGAAATTCCATATAAAACGATATTACGTTTGTGTAGGTACAAAAGTATAAAAAATTCCGATTGAAATAAATTATATATACTCGTATGTATATATTCTACGATATTTAATAATTGGACGAATTGATGCGAAACTAATTACTAATACAATGAAATTGAAATATTATTAGCTATTGAACGCCATAGAAATTCGCAGAACATACACGGTTTTAGGCCCTGCGTCTGGCTGCGGTCTGTCTGCCAATTTTTCAACGTGTAAATCGCTGTTGAAGTCTACGGTGGTGTGTACGTTTTGAATTCTATTTGACTTGATAATTATTTACGCGCCATTATTGGTGAGCAAGCGGTTTTTCTAAAGATATATGTATGAGAAATACATATACAACAATAACATAATAATTATATCATAATAATATAACATATACAGCGCGCGCGCGCGCGTGTGTGTGTGTGTGTGTGTGTTTGCATATTATAATTTCGAATCGTTTTCGACGACTAATTAACGGCAAAGATCAATGACCTGAAATCGTGAAAACCATAGCTGCGAGTTTTAATATACGTGTGCGTAATGTTATCTGTCCATTGACCACGGGGGTTAGTATCAGCTATCAGCCGGCATGATGATAAATGTCCTTATGATCAGTCAACTTGTACACGTGAAATCGATATGAAATAGGAATGAGTTATAGGACGCGCGCATGTGAACCGCGTAAACGTCGCCGCCCCGAGCCGTACCCCGACTTTGGTTCTCTCCGACACATTGTTATTGTTACGCCGACTTCCAAGGATAATCGCCTCGCGCGCGATAATAGACTAAAATGTTTTCAATTCCGAAACGATAATACGACTCTCTCCGCCCCACCACCACCCCCGGCGGCCGCCAAACGGTTCCGAATACATCTACGGATATAAAAATAACTAAAACGACCCGTTGGTAATGATTTTTTTTTTTTTTTATCGCTTTTTTCAACGTTCAATTAAAATCCCGGTGCGTAATTAGACGTGAACGCTGCCGCACCGTGTATATTACAACAACGCAATACGCAACAGTCCACCGACGCTGCGCTCTATAAAAAGCTAACTATTTGGAACATAAAAAACTCGATTTTTCTTCTATCCTTTTGCGTATAAGCTGCCACGCTTGAATATACGAGTATATACGTATACATTGTATATGTTCGTTTAATTTTTTTTATCCTAATCCTTTACGTGCGTCCAAGCACGTATACCGTCGTCCGTGTATTATTTTTACCCCTCGCGGTGTGCCCGTGTGTTTGTATTTTTAAGAGCATCTGGTGTATATTAAATCACTCCGTTCAAAGCCCACCCATTGTGGACAACACAGTAACACAATTATTTCTATAATTACATTGAAAAAAAAAAAAACGTCTTCGTTGACGACAACAACAACAACAACAATAATAACATAATACTGTCGTGGAAATATTATATTTTACTAGCTGTCCTCGCAAACGTTCTTTTGCCATTTAAAATGTTGTATTATGAAAAATTACTAACCTATTGTAAGTATGTATATGTATGTGAAAAGTATATGAAACACGTATATTATATATTTTAATTGAAAATGATTCGCAAAAAAATGTATAAACAATGATAATGGTCACTATGATTACAGTATAGGTACATATTAATGGGTTATATGATATAAATGGGCTGAATTTTACCTATAACCAATAGCAACCATTTATAAACAAAAATTTCAAAAGTACATCACAAAATCCCCGTTTGAGCACCTCCCCTAATTGGATTTTTCGAAAAATTTGTTCGTAAAAACCTTCTCCTGGCAATTACGAACAATTCAAAAAAAAATTTGAGCCAAATCGGCCTCTCCGATCCCAGCCGTTCTCAATTGATGAATTTTTAAACATTTTTGGCTCCGTTTTTATATATATATATATAGATAGAAAAAATCTGCGCGCACACACATTACACGCGACGTTGCATAAAAACGGTCATAATTACCAATATTTATTATTAATAGTATTGTGACACCGAGCGTGTCCGCCGCTCATTGAGGTTCGGTTTGGTTTCGGCGTGGCGCTTTCGTGTCAAACGTTTTCGAACGAGCGTTTTTTTTCCCCTTGGGGATAGCTTTCGCGTTCCATAATTATTGCGGTTTCAGCTCACAGTGCCGATTGCTAACGACGCTTTACGAAAATTTGTTTACTCCGCCGTATTGCGATAATATATTTTAATGTTGTAATTACCGAGTCGTAATGGCGCAACGAGTAAATTTAATTACGAATAGTTTTGTTTTCGCTCACTGCGTCGTGGTCGCAAGCCAATAAACAATATACACATTATTATTGGGTTTTTATTTTAATTTTTTACGCGATAACGCATACCTCGACGATACGCCATACAATCACGACTATAGAAATATATTGGACATGGGACGGTGACAGTTATTTAAAAAAAGAAGTACTAATAACCGATAATAACTGTAATTGATCAATTTCATACGAACTAATTACGATAATAATTATAACGATACCGACAGTATTGTAATTGATACGATAAATAAACGTCTTAATTCAGTTTTAATTAAAATATTTTAATGTGTTCATGCTCACCCAGCGACTGTGTTCTTGATAAAGTCGCTTTCATTCAAACGTCAGCGTGATCTGTATTCCTCACGAACCGGGTCGTCCTTGGGACAGGGACAAACACAAAGTCTTGAAATGAGATTCTTTCTCGGAGTCCTGAAAAAGAAGAAGCTCCGGGTTAAAAAAAAGCACACATAATTAAATTATTCAGCGCGTCTCGCGTAATGTTTTCGTCGTCCTGGGTCTCGCGAATCCCGAAGACAGCCTCGCGCATACACACAAGCACTGCGTTTACGTTTTTAGAAAATAGAAATCATAAACTAATCAATTCTCGTTTCAATCGAACACATCGGGGAGGGGATAGTCGCCCCGAAACCGAGTTATTATTCGACAGCGAATTCCCTAGCAATAACTCACGGTACACAACAACTCGGTCGAGGGAAAGAAAAACCATCACCACCGCGGAGAATATATTATTATCACGGTGTTTCTCGTCTAATCCTTAGGGTGTATAAAAATAAACTGTAAACTATGGAAATCGTCAAAAACGTATTATCGCCTATGTACATATATAAATTTATACGTTTTTATAACTCTCGCGAACCCTCTACAAACGATATATAGTATAGGTGGTACTCGCGCGCTTATTAGCCAAATCCCCTCGCCACCGTGGCCGATCGCAAAACCACGCGCGGTCTTTCAAATGAGCTTATCTCGATGAAAAAAAAAAAAAAAAACACATTCTACGCTATTCTCTCGCTGCGCCGATTCGCACCCCATTATTGAGTGAAAAATAACCTTCGCGGCGCGTTAGGGTCGTGTCTTTTATTAGCGCGTGTCTCGAAACTTTTAAGCGTACAACACTCCGATAACGCGATTTACGTCGCGACGTGTTTTCTGAAAACGATCCGGGAGCGGAATATTTGAATTAATTTGGTTTTTTTCGCTCACGTTCGCGCGTCGAACTGCACACGGATAAGGGGAACAAAAACAAAAATATTGTGCATCGAGTTGTGTCTAAACCACACGAATCGCGTTTGTTTTCAACGACGTACCTAATAATATTCTACGCCCCCGTTTCGTCCGCGATGTCAATCGAATTACCTATGGCAGGTACCCCCGTCCCCTCATTCGACACGACATTCTTCTTCTTCTTCTTCTTAACAGCTTAGTGGACCATGTAAGTCCATCGCTGCCACCATTATTTCACTGGGCCTTCACATTGGGCCTTATCATTCGCATCTTCCATTTTTAAGTTATCATGGATCATTTTTAGATCTTTTACTATTACATCCTTCCATCTCGTTCGGGGTCTTCCTACAGGTCTTTTCCCCACAATTCTTCCTTCTGTAACTCGTTTTATAGTTTTCCCCTCTGCCCTCCAAACATGTCCAGCCCATTCTATCCTCTTGCTTCTGCTATACGATAATATATTTGGTCTTCCATATAAATTCTGTAGGTCATTGTTACGTCTTCTTTCGTATGTTCTCGTTTCTATATTGTAAACTGGGCCAAATATTTTTCTCAGCACTTTTCTTTCTGTTGTACATAACTTAGCGTAATCACCTTTCGTAGTAGCCCATGTCTCACATCCATATGTCAACACGGGTCTCAAGTAACTTGTGTATAGAGTTACCTTCGATTCTCTCGATAATATCTTCGAGCTGAATAGTTTAAGTAGGCTATAATAACATCGGTTCGCGCTAGCTACCCGTTTTTTTTTTTTCTTCATGTACGTTGTTTTTGCTGTTTATGTTTATACCTAAATATGTAAACGCCTCTACTTTTTCGAAGATATAAGGAACAACTTTTACATTTAAATCGACACGACATAAATAATATTATATGATTAACGCGACGCGGACGTCGGATGGCACGT
The DNA here is from genome assembly GCA_948098885.1 of Drepanosiphum platanoidis. Classification (NCBI taxonomy): domain Eukaryota; kingdom Metazoa; phylum Arthropoda; class Insecta; order Hemiptera; family Aphididae; genus Drepanosiphum; species Drepanosiphum platanoidis. The sequence continues at coordinate 8,684,836 of OX402531.1, forward strand.
ATATTATTATTATTACGCTCGTTATATATATTTTTTTCACCGTACGTTTTATGAACAAATAAATAACATATTATTTTATTGGTCGTCGCGCGCAATATTAATGATAATATATTTTTTTTCTCGAACCGGAGAATATCATAACAATATCGCGGCAGTGTTTATATGCACACCTAATAATATGCATAATACGTATACCATATACCGTCGCGTTATGACACGCCGATGACAACAAATAACCGCCGAGATCGTGTCCGGACGATATATTATAATTACACGCGCACAGCGTGCGTATAATTTTTATATACTGGACGAACGCGATATATTACATATAGTGCGTGGCTACTTGTGCGCGCGCGCGTATAAGACGGTGTAAAAAAATATTTTATTTACGAACGTTTATTATAAATAACCGCCGGACTCCGGATATCGATGATGATAATATAATAACGATAATCGCGAGGTTTATTTTTTTATCCGCTTCGTTTTCGCCCGTCCGTCGCCCCACGTACGTGTGACGCGCATTAATAATCCGATTTGAAATCGTCACACCCCGAGCCGCAATCTCAGGTGTTACTCTGCGTACCCGCTGCGGCGTTATATTATATGATGATGATGATGATGATAATAATAAACGCATACACGCTGATGATGTACTTTGCAGCGTGCACGCCTACTATAAATTATCGCGTCCAGTTGGCGTTAAAATCACTTTAACGCCTACTATAATATTATTTTCACATTGGCGCGCGACGCACATGCGGTACGTAATTTTCACGACGTCGTAACGAGAGGAGTATGTGGATATTTATTTTATTTTAATTTTTTTTTGGATCGTTATTATTCGCGCGCGTGACCGACAACGGAAGACCGCCGCTCGAATCTTGACAAACGGTTCGAAAGATGAATATTAACGTGTCAGAAACTCGCAGAACTCGTATGTGAGATACGATTTATGTCCTCGGTTTTTATTGTACGCTTTTCAAACGTTGTTATTACCGAGGTGCCACTGCAACCTGCAGTCCTGCACACCGGCTGCAGGCTTCGCTTTGGGAAGGGTTACTGGCGGAAGTGGTGTCGGACACGTACTGAACGCGCGATCAATTAATCGTGCACACTTATTACGAGAGCGTATGATTTTAAATTTTTGTTAATATATTCAATCTATTTGATTTATTAAGAAATCACTAATAATATTATATCAACGGTACATTGGTTTCGAGTTTATAAGAATAACAAGAATAACTCGTTAATATCAATCGCTCGAGTCTTATACAAGCCCAGGATGAAGGTTTCCGATGTCAACTCGAATCGAATTTTTAGAAGACCCGAAATAACTTGAAAAAAGGAAATCAAAATTGTATTTTTTAATTTTTTCAAAACGTATTGAATCTTAATTGGATTATAATATTTTCCTGACTTTTCCTGTGGTGAATTGAATATTGTGCCATCCTTTATGGATTTATTGTGTGTAAAATATTTTTTTCTAACGCAAACATCATAAATCGGAAAATACATTTCGTGTACCTAGATTGAGTTCAGAATTTGTTTTTAATTCTTTAAAGTCTTCGCTTCCAATTGTTCGGCAAAACAGCTTGAACTTGGGTCAAGTTAAATATATATGTTTAGAGCGGTGGTGTACAAATTATGTAATACTTCAGTTAATAACATTATTAAAAATATTTAAAAGTTATTTAAAAATAAATAAATATATAAAAATTAGAGGTCACTAAAAAATATTCTCGACTTTTGTGACCCTAGGATAAGTGCCAGGTTTAAGATCCGAGCTTTGGTCGTGTATATTATATTATTATTATTTCTATTTCCTTTTTGAAAGGGCGAAAAAAGTCGTTGGTATGTAAATGTATCTCCGGAATCAAAAATATTTCCAAAACGCGTGGTTCCGGCAAAAGACTGAGAACCTTTGACCATATTTTTTCAACCGCGTTTTTAATTTTCGATGATTGCTTTGACTGATGTCAACGGCATCAAGTCTAATTGACAATGTGCTTTCTGTTCGTTTATCTGACACGTTAAATGATTCGATAACACATACACGAGTGTTCATTTACACGTTATTAAATATTAATAAACACACTATGATTTCGACAATTATTATATGTGTGATAAATTTAAACAACGCGCTATCAATACTTAATGCCAGTGTATTATTTAATTTTCAAGAGTTATCTAGTTGTTGTACTTATAATTGTTACTTTTTTTGTGCACCGATACTTAATCCAGACACCGAAATCTGGTGAGCTCCACAGTTTGTGCGTACATCGATACCAAAGAGGACGGCGCAATCGTAGTGACACGAACGTTACAATCATGGGTTCCAAAACTTTGTTTAACGTACGGGATTATTATTACATTTATTAAACGTATTATTCGACTGTTTTGTCGGATAAATATTATATTATATTGAATTTTCTGTTTTTTCTCAGTTCCGATAAAAATTAAATTAATTTTCAGATGAACGTGCTTCTGTGCCTGTGCCTGTTGGTCGTTCTACTCGCGTCGACCGCAATGGCCGGACCTTTGGAAATCACCGGAGACAATGACTTGATAAAGATGGACGAGTATGTGAAAGGAGGAAATTTCTTGGAAAAAGCGTGGAAGTACATTGTAGATTTCTTTAGAAATTTTTTCTAATATGCGGTCTCGTCAGTATTTAATGTTTTTAATTAATGCATGTTCGCGGAGACCATTCTCTTTTGGTATAAAATATTTGAATGTTCATAGTTGTAAAATGTCGTGAATAAATGAATATTGTTCAAAATAATCAATTCGTGTTTCATCATTGTAAAGTAGCGACTAAAGTGACGATAAACAGTAAACGAATCACACACGCCGACGTCGGTAAAAATTAATTTGTACGTTTAAATTGTATATATTTATTCATATTGTGTGTTTGTGTAATAAACTATTAAATAATAATAGCAGTCAGCTGATAACGAGAAAATGTCAATTATTATTATTATTTGGGCCATACACATTTTTATACTTAAACCCGGCAAATACGGGTAGATTCAGCTAGTTATTTATATGTTTAATAGTTTAGCTAAATTAGTTTATATTTTTAAAAATACTTTGTAATCATATCAGAATATTATAAGTCGTATTATATTATACCGACTATTCGGTTCAGGACTGCAACAATTAAAAAAAAATAAATACTTTTTCGGGTGGCTGAATGATTTGAAAATGCAATTTCACATAATATATTGTTCTTAATTGGAATATAAGCTCTCTAATGATCAACTATTAAACTGACTTTTACATTGTTCTTGAATTGATATTACGCTAAGTAGTGTATAAAGTTAAGTAAAAATTATACATTTACGTTTATCGATAGAACTTGAGAGTTTTTTAATTTTATTAAAATAATTATTGAACTAACAACTTTCATTTTGTTCTTGAAAAAATGATGTAGCTCACTCATTTTTCGTTTTTTTTTTGTTGAGCCGTTGATATTCGATTAGATTATTTAGTTGCGGTTCCAGCTGTGATTTTTGAGTGAGATGACAGCTCTGTAAACATTACTCGTCGATTTTGTCGATAAAATGAAATAATTGCACAATTTTGTGAAATGACGAAATAGAAATAATAGTTTTATCTGCTGTGAGTGATAATTGGTTTGTATCCCTGGGTGTTCAACGTCGAATCTACTTATGCTGCAACAACACTACAGTGACGTCCATCACAATTGGATTCGTAATGACAATTATTAAATTTAAACGTTTTACGTTTTTAAAATAAACGTAATAAATCGTAAAATAATACAATAAAATCAAATTTTTATCAATTTTATTTAATAATCGTATTGTCGTTTGGTTATATTTTCCGTTGAGTTTTGAAGCAATTAAAAAAATAAGCACCACGCTCTTCGGTCGGTCTGTTTTCGATCCTACGCTTAAAGTATTTGATTATTCTAGCATTTAGGATCATCTTAAAATCAACCGATTCGATTATGTAATATAAGCACTGTTTAAGAAAGTTTCGATTGTTTAATTTTACTCAAAAAACAACAGTATGACGTATAACACGCGTGCGTTGTTCGGAAACTAAAGCACGTAAGCGCTAACTCGACGTATAACATTGCGATCGAAATCTCTAATCATTTGTATCGTCTCGTCGGATTTGGTTTCGTTACGTCGTATTTATAATAAAGACATATCTACGACTGATCGCGGAGTCGCGTAGGCGTCGGAAACATTTGTCGTAAAAAAAAAAAAAAATAATAATAACAATAACAACGATAATAAAAACGCGGTGTCCTCTGTTGGAAGAAGAAATTCGTTGGAAAAATCTCGAAATACATCTCGAGACCGCGGCCGGAGACTGACGCGTCGTATACTTACTCGATACACCACCGCGAGCTATAGACCATAATCGTACATTTCCGTTTACACGCTCTCTTCTTCGCTTCGTGTCTTATGAAAAAAGTTCTCACGAGTAACGCGTGCACTCCGCTTTTCGGCCAAACGACTGAGAAGATCAAACGTGTACGGTTTACGTATAAATTAAAAGACCTTAAGGTACCCGCTATGATATCAAAATATTCAATTCGCGCGTAATCCTTCACAAACACGGTGGCGTTACGAACTTATAATTTTTACGTATACCGACCAATACGTAAGCAATATCAATCCACGCGCTCATCCGACCGCCTAAAATCTCAATAAAAAAAAAAACGTTGTGCGTGTATAACACGGAATACGAATAAAACACGAGATAAATTTTAAAATAAAATAAAATTGTATAAAAAAAAAAAAACGCTAAAAACTAAAGCGATACCGAGCGCTTTGAATCTTCATAAACATATATACAGGGTGTTTCAAAATGATTCATCCGATTTTAGTAGACTATAGGAATATTGTTCCTGTAATTTGAGGTAAACGAAACACCAACCATTTGAAAGGTGAGGTTATCGAGTTTTTATCGATTGCTGATAAGTCGCGATAATGTGCAGTTTAGTCATGTGGCGTAACTTAATTAGTTGTTATCGAAATGTCGACTGAGCAAAGGATCGATCGCTGTAGTGTTAATGACGCTACATTTTGTCCATCGCCGGATCTTACAATCTGTGATTTTTTTCTCTGGGGTTACATAAAAACCATTGTTTATGTACCTCCCCTTCCAAAAGATCTTGACGAATTGAAAAATCGCACTACAGACGCCATCAACTTGGTTACAGTCGACATGCTTCAACAGGTTTATGAGGAATTTGAATATCGCTTAGATGTGTGTCGTGCAAGTAAGGGGGGTCATATTGAACATTTATAAGCATTGTACCTAAAACTTAAAACAATCCATTAAAATGTAAAATTTATTTGAACATGATTAATCAAATTTTACAATAAATATGATTTTTTGAAATCGGATGAATCATTTTTGAAACACCCTGTATAATAAACGTAACATGTAGATTATATCAATATGTTATAATAATTTGTAACCTAAACATTATAATATTATAAATGCGGACCTCGACATTGGTGTAATTGCGGTGGTGCACCGGTGCACTTGCAGCCCCTGGTAACATGTAGCCGGCGGCGCAGAGATGTGCGTTTGGCACTGGCCGGAGCTGATCTCTAAATATTATATGACATTATTTTATTGACTTGTTGTTTTCGATAAAATTATGACCAAAGTGTGTGTGTTGTACGTCGTACATCTTGCGGATAAAATGACGTTGAACAAAATGTATGAACAAATAAGTTACGTCGTGTTAGAACCACTGACGTGTTACGAACGTGTGATTTTCAATTAACTATATATTATTATTATCTGTGCCTATTTAATTAGCTGCCGTACCAGATAATAACATACACCCGACGACGTATTCGAAACAGGTCGTAACAACATTAGCATTTTTTGCTATTATACTCCGGGAGTTTATTCGTATTTATATTGTTTGTATAATTTAATAGTTTTGATAAATCGTTTTATATGTTCAGTAATATTTGGTTATCACGTGATTCGATACAGATACACGAGTATTCGTGTTGTGCAAATTGCCAAACACTAATATACATAATATGACAATTAAATGTACGTTCGTCGCTATCAATTACACTGGCATTAAGTCGGAGCATAATTTCCTTTCGAGAGTTATCTACTTGAATTTATTATTATTGTTGTTACTACCGCTGTGCACCGATGAATCCAGACACCGAAGGCTTGTGCGCTCGACAGTTAGTGCGTATATCGGTACCGAAAAGGAAGACGCAATCGCAGTGACTCAAACGTTAAAATCACGGGTTCGGAAACATTGTTTAAACGTACGAGAAAACGTATTGACTGTTTTTAGTCATATAAATATCATTTTATTGGATTTTCTTTTCTTTTTTTCTCACTCCCGATGAAAATCAAATTAATTTTCAGATGACCGCGATTCTATGCCTGTTGGCCGTTCTAGTCGCTCCGGTCGTAACGACCACTACGAAGGACTGGTCGGACGAAATGGACACCATAACCGAAACATACACTATGACCAAAACATTCTCTATGACCCAGGAGACGGCCAGACCTGACACAAATATGACGCAAAAACCTGACGAAAATATCGAGGACCCACTCGAACACGATGAAACATCTGCATCTGTGTCACATCCGATGAGAGGAAAATTATTTTTAATAGTATGGAACTTCGTTATATCTATTTTCAAAACGGTTTTCATAACGGCGATTTCATCAATGTATCAAATTTCATTGAACGTGACGATTTAAAATTTTCGATTTAACCACATCGGGCAATTATAAGTTTTATTATGCGAGTTCGAGACTACAATAACTTAAAAAAAAATACAAATACTTATTCAGGCGAGTGATTTTAAAATGCAATTAATCACATAATATTACCACATAACATAATATATTATATTGTACTAGAGCGGAATATAACCTCTGTATAGTGATCGATTATTATTAAACTAACTTTTAGATTGTTCTTGAATTGACATTACGCCAAGTATTGTATAAAGTTAAGTACAAATTATACATTTACGTTTATCGATAGAACCTAAGTGTTTTTTAATTTTATTAAAACAATTATTTAACTAAATTTCATTTTGTTCTTGAATTTAAATTACTATAAAAAAGAGAAAAAATGATGCGGCTCATTCGTTTTTCGAATTTTTTTTTTCTCTAGTTGTATGTATGGTATTCGATATGATTATTTAGTAAAACGACGAAGTAGGAATAATTGTTTTGTCTTCTGTGAGAGACGATTGTTTTTTTTATCACAGGATTCTCAACGTCGAAACCACGTATGCGACTGTACAACAGTAGCGTCCATTACAATTGGATTCATAATGAGTAATGACAATTACATTTTAAAAAACGTACGAATTAAATCGATTAAACCTGTTGGGTTAAAAAAATCGTGTTGACAAAATGCAGACGATTTCATCCGACAACGTTCCAAACAAAACTGTGGCGATAGAGAAGTAAACGGTTGATTATCGTCCAAATCGACGTCATCTCGTTATCTCTATTTCCGGGTCTTCCGTCGTATTGCCAATCGTATCATTGTTTTTGCAAACGGTAGATGGTATAATGAAAACTTGTTTTGTTTGTCAAACTTATGAACTTTATCACTATAAATAAATACAAATAATACACCTTGCAGTCGAATTGAAAACAAACAATTAAAAATAAAATGATAAAAATAATTTAAAAATTGGATTATCGACGGAAGGCATAAGAGAGAATACTTGTCGAGCATTATTTATTCCGAAAATGTAGTTAAGTAACTAAAATGTAGTCGTACCGAGAGGACCGTGCACACGCGTTTTCAGACGGCGGCCGTCGTATTTGGAAGAGTCGGTTATTTTATAATTGTTCGTTATTATTCGCGCTATGTCTTCTTATGTCGAATCTTGACAAACGGTTCGAAAGATGTATATTAACGTGTCGGAAACTCGCAAAACTCGTAAGTGTGATACGATTTATGTCCTCGAATTTTATTGTACGCTAAAAGTTATTAATTACAGAGTATAATATAATCTGAAGACCTGCACACCGGCTGCAGGCTTGACTCCGGGAAAGGTCACTGGAGGAAGTGGAGTGGGACACGTACTGAACGCGCGATCAGTTGATCGTGCACACTAATTACGAGAGCGTATGATATTAAATTTTGACTGATGTCAAAGGCATCAAGTCTAATTGACAATGTGTTTTCTGTTCGTTTATCTGAGACACGTTAAATGATTCGATAACAGATACACGAGTGTTCATTTACATGTTATTAAATATTAATAAACACACTATGATTTCGACAATTATTATGTGTGCGATAAATATTTAAACAACGCGCTATCAATACCTAATGCCGGTGTATTATTTAATTTTCGAGAGTTATCTAGTTGTTGTAAATTGTAATTGTTACTTTTTTTGTGCACCGATACTTAATCCAGACACCGAAATCTTGTGAGCTCCACAGTTTGTGCGTACATCGATACCAAAAAGGACGGCGCAATCGTAGTGACACGAACGTTACAATCATGGGTTCCAAAACTTTGTTTAACGTACGGGATTATTATTACATTTATTAAACGTAATGTATTATTTGGACTGTTTGGTCGGATAAATATTATTTTATTGAATTTTCTGTTTTTTCTCAGTTCCGATAAAAATTAAATTAATTTTCAGATGACCGTGCTTCTGTGCCTGTCGGTCGTTCTACTCGCTTCGACCGCAACGGCCGGACCTTTGGTAATCACCGGAGACAATGACTTGATAAAGATGGACGAGTATGTGAAAGGAGGAAATTTCTTGGAAAAAGCGTGGAAGTACATTGTAGATTTCTTTAGAAATTTTTTCTAATATGCGGTCTCGTCAGTATTTAATGTTTTTAATTAATGCATGTTCGCGGAGACCATTCTCTTTTGGTATAAAATATTTGAATGTTCATAGTTGTAAAATGTCGCGAATAAACGAATATTGTTCAAAATAATCAATTCGTGTTTCATCATTGTAAAGTAACGACTAAAGTGACGATAAAAAAACAACGCACCGTATTGTAGTGTCCTTGTGACTATTTTTGATACGTACTAATATCATCAAAATTCTGAGTGGAACGAGGAAACGATTGGTTTTATTGTATTTTTTCTCTTTGTTGACATACGTATGTAAAGATCATTTAGACCAGTACATGTGAGTTATAATAAACTTATTTGTCAAAACAAAAAATTATACAAACAAAATAAATACTCTCCTGTATGATGTTGATTATTTTGATGTTATTATATTATAATTATTAATCGTGCGCACTAATTACGAGAGCGTATGATTTTAAATTGTTGTTAATTCACTCAATCTATTTGGTTTATTAAGAAATCACTGATAATATTATATCAACAATATCTATAGAGAATAAAATTTGAGATCAATTCATATTTCGCGCAGAAACGTTTTTCGATAACAACGGTACATTGATTTCGAGTTTATAAGAATAACAAGAATCAATCGCTCTTGAGTCTTGTGCAAGCCCAGATGAAGGTTTTTCGATGTCAACTCGAATCGAATTTTTAGAAGACCCGAAATAACTTGAAAAAAGGAATTCTAAATTGTATTTATTTTTTTTTCAAAACGTATTGAATCTTAATTGGATTATAATAATATTTTCCTGACTTTTCCTGTGGTGAATTGAATATTGTGCTATCCTCTATGGATTTATTGTGTGTAAAATATTGTAAATTTGTAAAATTTAATTGTAAAATTGTATAATATATATTTATTATTATTATTACTTTAAGTTAAAATGTTATTAATTATTAGTATATTAAGTGAAATGTGAATTTTAAAAAATTTAAACTTAGATAAGTCCTGAGCCTCCACGCGAGTCTCCTCAGTGAGGCCCAGTAATCTTTATAGATTCAAAATAAAATCAAAATCAAAATAAATAAATATATAAAAATTAGAGATCACTAAAAATATTCTCGACTTTTGTGACCCTGAGATAAGTGCCAGGTTTAAGATCCGAGCTTTGGTCGTGTATATTATATTATTATTATTTCTATTTCCTTTTTGAAAGGGCGAAAAAAGTCGTTGGTAGGTAAATGTATCTCCGGAATCAAAAATATTTCCAAAACGCGTGGTTCCGGCAAAAGACTGAGAACCTTTGACCATATTTATTCAACCGCGTCTTAAATTTTCGATGATTGCTTTGACCGATGTCGGAGGCATCAAGTCTAATTGACAATGTGTTTTCTGTTCGTTTATCTGAGACACGTTAAATGATTCGATAACAGATACACGAGTGTTCATTTACACGTTATTAAATATTAATAAACACACTATGATTTCGACAATTATTATGTGTGCGATAAATTTAAACAACGCGCTATCAATACCTATTGCCGCCGGTGTATTATTTAATTTTCGAGAGTTATCTAGTTGTTGAATTCATGATTGTTACTTTTGTTGTGCACCGATGAATCCAGACACCGAAGGCTTGTGCGCCCGACAGTTTGTGCGTATATCGATACCAAAGAGGACGGCGCAATCGTAGTGACTCGAACGCTACAATCATGGGTTCCAAAACTTTGTTTAACGTACGAGAAAAACGTATTATTCGACTGTTTTGTCGGATAAATATTATTTTATTGAATTTTCTTTTGGATTTTTTTTTTTCTCAGTTCCGATAAAAATTCATTTAATTTTCAGATGATTGTGATTCTATGCCTGATGGCCGTTCTACTCGCTTCGACCGCAACGGCCAGACCTAGTATTGAAGTCAACATCGAAAGTGGTAACTCGCCAACGATAGAATGTCCGTTCAAGGGAGGAGATTTCATAATATGGGTGTGGAAGTGCATTGTAACATTCTTTAAAACGTTTTTATAAAATGCGGTCTTGTCAATATTTTATGTTTTTTAATTAATGCATGTTTGCGGTGACCTTTCTTTTTTCGTATAAAATATTTGAGTAATAATAGTTATTAAAATGTCGTGAATAAACGAATATTGTTCTAATCAAGTCGTGTTTCATCATTTTCTTCCGGCTTCCAGCGACTATAATGACGATATAAAAACAACGCACCGTATTGTAGTGGCCACGCGTTCTCGTGAATATTTTTGATACGTACTAATATCATCTAAATTCTAAGTGGAACGAGGAAACGATTGGTTTTATTGTATTTTTTTCTCTTTGTTGACACATGTAAAGATCGTTTAGACCATTACATGTAAGGTTATAATAAACTTATTACTCAAAACAATAAATTATACAAACAAAATAAATACTCGCCTATTTGATGTAGATTATTTTGGCGCTTAACACTCGTATAATGATATCAAAGTGTTATTTAAATAATATATAAAATAAATAGGTCTTGCCTGGAGTATCATAATAAAGAGTGGATAAATTGTTACGACCGTATTCCGGACAAAATTCATCGTCAGGTACAAATAACGCACTCGTTTTTCATCTTAATTATTTTAAACAATTTTGTGAAATGACGATATAGAAATAATAGTTTTATCTGCTGTGAGTGATAATTGGTTTTTATCACAATATTTTCAACGTCGAATCTACTTATGCTGCAACAACACTACAGTGACGTCCATCACAATTGGATTCGTAATGACAATTATTAAATTTAAACGTTTAACGTTTTTAAAATAAACGTAATAAATCGTAAAATAATACAATAAAATCAAATTTTTATCAATTTTATTGACTAATCGTATTGTCGTTTGGTTATACTTTCCGTTGAATTTTGCAGCAATTAAAAAAATAAGCACCACGCTCTTCGGTCGGTCTGTTTTCGATCCTACGGTTAAAGTATTTGATTATTCTAGCATTTAGGATCATCATAATTTCAACCGATTCAATTATGTAATATAAGCACTGTTTAAGAAAGTTTCGATTGTTTAATTTTACTCAAATAACAGCAGTACGACGTATATGTACGTATAACACACGCGTGCGTTGTTCGGAAACTGCACGTAAGCGCTATATATTATAATTTACTATGCTTTATTATTATAGTGTGGCGGTTCTTTTGTTATCCGGCGTTGTATTCGTCGCAGCGTTCGCGCGTACGTGAAAATCATGCTCGTCCACTATCCTCCTTTTATCGGTTAACATAAAAAGGAAAAATAATAACGCTCGAGACCGAAAAAAATAAGGATGAAAATAATCAAAACACTAATGCACCGCCGCGACCCGCCGCCAATTACGGCGGCAGTGCACACGTGCATACACCGTGTACGAGTTGGATAATAATCCAAAAATATAATATACCTCTGCATTATTAGACGCAGAGGTATTAGGAATTCAAGATAACCAATACGCGCTCTGGTGGCTCTTCGACGTACTGCTCAACTTTAAAAGTAAAGCTCTACAAATACGTTTTCATAAATTTTAGTTTTATTTTAAAACATTTCAAGTGCAAACGTATGATCGAATGGTAGATGATCGATATAATTGTCATACTGCTGTCAATGCTCGAATAAACTACAAAGTCACAATGTTCCAAATTCACCAATACCTGGCCATAATAATCATGATATGCACGTTGTTTTTTTTTTTACACGGTCCTCTTCGGTATTTTTTGCACGTTTGTATAACTTCACTCATTCATTTTTCTGGGCCGACGAATTTTTTACCATAACACTACGTTAGTTAACTTTTTTTCTTTAAATGTATTCCGTCTAATGAATTTAGAAATCACTTATGATATAAATTATCCGTAGAAAATATAGTTTGAGATTAATCCGTCAGCTCTGATTCGATAGTAAGTGTCCCCCCCCTTTGGTGCCTCCTTAATTCGGTCCAGTGTCCAGTTGTTTTATGAATATTATTACATTTCGTACATATACGTACATATATTCTTTATTTGAAAGGGAAAAAGGTTTGTCGATTGGTAAACAACGTGTCTGTGAAATTGAAAATAATTTTTCCAAAACACGTTGTTCCGCGAAAAATTTGAGAACTCTTGCTCGAGACCATGTTTTTAATTCCGTATTTAAACTTTCGACGACCGCTTTGACATATTATATCAACATCGTGTCGCAATTATCAAGAAAATACATTTTCTGTTCGTTTCCCTGTGCAAAAGTGTCGGGTAATTGTTTCAATTTTCTCTACGACTGTGACCCGTTAGATCATTTGATACGTTTATAAATAATTATGAATTATTAATAAAACATAATACGTGCGATCATGACGAACGACATGTTATCTCTACTCAGTGAATCGTTTCGTTGTCGGCAATCAGTAGGAATTAATAGACCGTACGCTGACAAATTCAAACAATTTTGCGAGTGCTCGACCAGTTTTGCTTAATATAATAATATATATTACGATAGAAATAAAATCAATGTTTGACTTACGATAAAACGTATTGTTTAACTATTTTTTCGCGTGACATATCATTATATCGCTCTCGCGTTTGGTTTTTTTTTTCCCCGAGTTACGATGAACAATTTTGCTCTTCAGATGACCGTGATTCTTTGCCTGGTAGTCGTTTCACTTGCTTCGACCACGACGGACCAACCTGGTTCCCAACATCGTTACCCGCCTCGTTTAATCTTCGGCGTTTACGAAACGACAAGGGACGTGTCAAAACCACCGGGACCGCCATTGTGGCCAACACTTAAAGTTATTTATCATTTATCAATCAGCCTCTTAAAAGGTTTAATTACTCTTATGTTGTGTAAAGCGGAATATTATGTAAGAAGTTTCTTAGGTTTAGATTATTATTAAAATATTAGTATGTTAACGCCGGACGAGGTGAACTCTTTTTTACTCCTCTGTCTCTAAAAAACAATTTTTTTTTGTTACCGTCCCGAAATAATAATTATTGTAGTTCAGTACCGTATAATAAACGAATATTGTCCAACGCCCGGTCATGTTTCGTCATTGCCATGCGGCTTCCAGTGATCGTAGAGCGGCGAAAGCCCTTTGACGACTACAACGACGAGAAAAACAACAACAGCGCTCCGTATTAGTGCCACTGAATATTTCGAATATTGAATATAATTTCAAACATAATATTTATACATCATAATAAGTCGTCGATTATCGACGATCGGTGGATATAAGGTAAATATCTGAACTAAGAACTATCCGTACGTAAGGATAGATTAAACAAAAATTAAAATCATTTAGATCGAGATGAATATACATTATAACGTCACGATATAAATGATCCCCCCCGCCTATTTTCGATTATTCGGCTCGATCACTATTACAGACCGTCATCCACAAAACGTCCAACGGTAGAGTAAAAAGCCAGAGTCGTATGGCGAGAGAAAATATCAATATAGATTTTGGTGCGATGAATACACACTATATCGATTTAAACGTAATTATTGAAAAGAACGAAATTTCAAATTTACACGCGATGTACCTGGTCCGATCGAGTATATTTCTCGTCCGTTAGGCGAACGACTCGGCGGATTTTCGATTTTCGAAATACACGAGATGCGCGGGTATAGATGATGATGGTTTAACGTGACCGGGAGATCCTAGTGCACGGCGATATCGTGTACAGACGAAACGACGAATTTTTCGGTCTCGTCCCGCACCGGACCGGATTACGCGGTACCCACTAGCTGTTTTTTTACGAGCGCGCGCTCGGTCCATACCGCAAAACCACATTTATTTGATACATCCCACCGTCCTCTGCGTCGGAACGAAAAAACGCATTTTCGACGCACACGTACCGTAACAATAATATCCGTAATAAACTAATAATATTCACGCGAGATGTACGTATAGCTCCTCAAAACGGTATTGTCCGACGGCCCGCGACCTCGAGACACGCGTCCGTGAAATCACGCCCGAGAATAATTACCGTCTTCCCACTTCTCCTCTCTCCATCGTCGGCCCGTTGTGATTATGATAAAACTTGCGTAACGCATCGTCCCTCGACACTCATTTTGCGGTGGCGATCGTCACGAAATATTATGATTAATTCAGGGTTCGGATTTTATAGCATTTGCTACTTATTATAGGATGAAAATAGCAGAGTGGGCTATACATTTGTTTTGTGCATCAGGGACTCAAAATATGAAATTTAATTTTCCTATTTTCTGCATATTTGAAGAATTTTAGATTTCTAGTGCTATTTTTGAAGTTTTGGTGCTATATTTTGCTAATATACAACGCTTTATTTTGTATTTTTCATAAATCTCGTTTATATTGAACTAGCTGACCCGGCAAACGTTGTTTTGCCATATATTTCTAGTGAATTTTGAAGTATAGAAAAATAACTAACTTGTTGTAAGTATGTGGCGACGCGACGGCGTCTACGATTGAAAGAGGAATGGAGCGCGCACGCACGCAATTTCGGTAAAAGTTATGTCATAATAATATATGACGTTGCGAAATCCATACCTTTTACGTAAACATCGTCGGGTTTTCGCTTTTAATTGTATACAATGTTATCGAGCTTATCCGACCAATGGCAATAGATTGTATTCGTATTCGACCGTCCAATGAAAAAAGTTCTATTGTATTCGTTCTATTGTTCGTCGCACGCACGCGATTTCGCTAAAAAGTTATGTAATAATATGATATTGCAAAATCAATACCTTTTGGTAAAGATCGTCGGGATTTTCGATGACATAACAATCTATTAATATAAAATGCAAATTACCACGCACTCGCTGCTGATCGTTGCAAATCTAGCCCGTGAAAAGTTTTTCCCGGTACGAGGGAGAAATAACGTTCTTCATTTTCAACCCCTTTAACCTCTTACGGGTTGAATTTCGACAAATAAGTTAATAGATTTTTAATTATTTGATTTAAAAAATATGTATGCTTAATTTCAAAAAAATCTGAACAGAACAATTATGTATTACATTTTGAACACCTTTTACCCCTTTCAAGGGTTGAATTTTTAAAAATAAGTTAGTAGATTTTTCATTACTGTGTATGCTAAGTTTCAAAAAAATCCGATCGAGAAATTACGTTTTCCATTTTTAACACATTTTACCCCTTCTAACTCCCTTAGGGTTAATATTCTTAATTTTTTTTCAACCGATTTCAACCCTTTAAAAGCAAAATTTTGAAAATCGGGTGACGTGGTGACACCCAGGAAGGTATTTGAAACAATTCAGTGTAAAAAAAATTGGAAAAAAGTTAAATAGCGTCGTCACAAAATGGGAACATAAAAAAGGCCTGTTCTTTTATATATACGAGTATAAAAGAATGACAAATAGTATTGATTTACGTGAATCTATAAGGAAAATTCCCACATTTTCGTTTCATATTGAAAATTGATAAATTTCATTATACGTTTGTTCACCACGTTTTGTCTTTTACAGTTAATATTCGATATGGTGATGAAATCATTTACGAACACATATTTAGATAATAATAGAGATCGCAAAATATGATATTTATTTTATTATGGCTAAACCAAAGAATTGGCGGCATGTTTTTACGAAAACTGAAAAACCATCACATCGAATTTACCAAAACGTGTGATAATCAAACACGCATCGAGTTAATACCGTGAGGACCGAAGTCGACAAATTTAAATTATAGCGCGTTGTTTTATATAGATACCTGTTACGTTTTCGAAAACCGCGAAAACAAAATGTCCCACGAAAACCGCATTTAACTCCGTTGACGATCAGAGCCGGAGTAACGGGTGGACTAATGATGCCCAACCTTTTTTGTTCGGCCTGACACTTTGGTAAACAATCGTCTTTAAGCGGGCCACGAAATATAAAAGTACGAATAATCCCGAAATAACGAAGATTTCCTTTTTTTAAGAAACGTTATAATGCAAATGGCAACTGTATTCGGCTCGACGTATATTTGTGAACAATTATTTTCACGAATGAAACAAATAAAATCAGTTTATAGATCGTGACTTACGGTTGAACACCTACATTCAATTATGAGGATTGGAACAACTAAATTCGAACCAGATTTATCATTATTAGTAAAGCAAACTCAAGTTCAAATTTCAATTTTAACTTACTTTTTTAGAATATTTTGTTTTATTTGAAAATTTGTAACGGGCCACACAGAATACCTCCGCGGGCCGCGGGTTGGGCACCACTGGGGTGGACGGTTCCGTCGATTTTCGCGCTTTTCCGAAATGGCGCAAGTCTTACAAATTGCGCAATTTTCTCTTTCTGATTTACTGTAGTCCAGTCATTTAAGCTCTAAAATTGATTTTTTGAGGAATTAAATCGGAAAGTTTTGAAACTTTGCAAAAAGTTTGGTTATAGGCTCCTGATTAACCAAAAAAAGTCGCGATCCCTCCGAGGTCCGGAAGTGTCCGCCATCTTGGATTTTATGTGCGATTTTTCAGTTTTTTTAAAATTATCTTTGAAAATAATAAATTTATTTCAAAAATACCTCTATGCAAAAATGTAGCTGACAAAATTTTAAACATTATAAATATTATTTTATAACATTATTATGTAGGCACATTGAATATTTATATTTTACTAAATAATATGCGGTGTACTTATATAATTATAATATTTAAATTATTTATAATATATAAACGTATATCAATAATAATGTTTATCTGTAATATTTGTTTAAAATTTTGTCAGCTACATTTTTGCATAGAGGTATTTTTGAAAAAGATAATTTTAAAAAACCGAAAAATCGCACATAAAATCCAAGATGGCGGACACTTCCGGACCTCGGAGGGATGGCGACTTTTTTTCGGTTAATCGGGAGCCTATAACCAAACTTTTTGCAACGTTTCAAAACTTTCCGATTTAATTCCTCAAAAAATCGTTTAATGACTGCAGGACTACTGTTGCTCATTCACGCACGCACTGATCAAGCACCCTTCGTAGTGTTCAACAGTTTCTCTTAACCGTAAGTTTTCGCTTTCCCGTTTAGCAAGTTGACACGTTGTACGTTCAATGCGTTGTTTATAGTATTCCAGGATATCATTTTGCTCAACAACTGGCTTTTTATTATCATAATATTTTTTACATGACGGCTGCTTTGCCAAAATCATTGCTTTTTTAATCCTTTCTTTTCGTTCCAACTGTTTTACACGTTCAGCAAACTCATGTTTTTTCTCCACAAATACATGTATACGAGCTTTCAATAATCTCTTATCCTCGATCATATCTTCTATTTGAACGTAGAGTTTATCTATCTCGGACAATTGCTCTTTAATATCTGCGGTATATAGTTTATACAATTCGACACATTCGGCGTGATGGACTTTCAGTTTCTTTTGATAGTCTAAATTCATTTCGCGTTCAAAATTCGACAATCCAGTCTTCAATGTGTTTAAGATTACATGACGCGATTCTTCTATAGTATCATCTAACAGTAGTTTCGTCGAATGTAATTTTTGTTGAAGAGTTAAAACATAGTCAACTATATTCTGAAGTTCTTTTAATTCTATATGTTCGATCTTTATCTGATGGAGTTTGGTTTGGTCGATTTTCATTCTCCGAAGCGATACACATTGGTCGTCTAAATAGTTTTTTGTCTTTGCAAACGGTTCGCGCATTACATTTATAGCCTTCGTGTGTCTTATTTTAACTTTATGTTTATTATATTGGTTTCCAAATTTTGACGACACTATTTGTTTGTCGACGGCTTTTTGTAGCTCGTGTACTCTAACGGCATTACGTTGAACGACTACGTCTTGTTTAATCCCACGAACACGAGCTATCTTCAATTTTTTTAATGTCTGTAATGCCAATCTTTTTAACACTTTTCCGTTGGCCCGAAGCTTTTTTCTTTTTTTTCGTTGGACTTTGAATTTCTTATGCAATTTTATTGTGTACTTCTGCAACTCGCCCAGATCAAATTCACCGATATCTACACCGTCTAATACGATCACCCTTTTCGGCACAGGCTTGTTGAATGTTTTTCTAAACATTTAAAGAATTGAAATTCTTTTTTTCTTTTAAATTTTTAATTACTGATTATTAATATTATAAAATATCGTATAAATAAAACTAATGAACAATATCTAACTGTTTGCTATTATTTCGTTGTTATCTATAGTTAAATAATTAGTCGATCGCGCGTGGTAACCAAATATTTTTAAACACAATGAAATCGAAAGAAATATCGAAAAGACGCGAGTGCAATTTATAAAGTTCAAATATTTTTCAAATTTGTTGGAAATACGAACCGTGCAAATTATCTGGCCGTCGGAAATCAATTTAAATTTCCATTTCCGTTCACTAGACGTCAGGATTTTTCTCAAAGATTAGTCGTTCGTACGTGTACTATGGCAGAAAATCAAAGTATAAAGAAATTTCGTTAGATTTAAGTAAAAAATTTTACACGTGATGCCAAGTAATCGGTCGCTTGTCTTCTCTTCATTTTTGCACCAACGTTTTTGATCTAACGAGTCGCTTACTAGATATATAATTTATACAATCGAATAGAACAATCATTTTTAGCAACTGTTTTTCTTATTGATTATAGTATGTGTAGTTAATCTTTAATCGAGTTAATCAATAATCATTTGATTTGACAGATAGTTATAAACAATGGCTCGAGACTTATAGCACTAAAAAATCATGAAATATGCGCTATTATATGAACCGAAAAAATGTAAAATATGCGCTATAATATGCACTAAACATATGAAAATATGCTTTAAAAATTATTTATTTAAAATTTTTATTTAGACATTTATGAATTTAAAATTATTAAAATTTAAAGAAAAATTTTTATATATAATTTTACAGTTATAATTTTCTACAAATAATGACTAAAAACTCTTTCCTGTTCTCATTAATTTGTATGTGTCGAATTTTGTCACTCTGTAAAATATAATTATATCAAATCAATAAATCATTAAAAAGTAACTTACAGTTTGTACCTTCATAATTGCACTGTATTATTATGTGTTTCCGAATATTTGAGTATAACAATGAGTTTTATAACGTCCCAAAAGTGTCGATCACTGATGAGTGGCCGAAATATGTATTTTTGCAGGACTGAGTTTTCGATTTTTACATTAATTAGCAATAAATAGCAAAATAGTCGAAAAAATAGCAAAACCTCTAGAATATGCAAAAATATGCACTAAAAACTTTTGGTATCGAGTTCATTTTTGTCTGAAATGGATTTATTGCTTACTCTGCTATCTTTTCATAAACTACAAAAAAATATGCAAATGCTACAAGTCTCGAGCCCTGGACTTATAAAAAATGTATTGATGAACTTGACTTGACTTCTTCCTAAATGAATTGAACATAAAACAGTAAAACAAATGCAACGGCCAAAGCTCAGCTTTGGATTTAGGTAGGTAAACGAATAAATAAACGGAATAACAACCCACACATGATGCGTTGGACATAGAATTCAAGAACTTTTTTATTATTACAGATAACTTAAAATGAACCACACGGCGATTACCAAGTAGAGGCGGAACAATCATTACAACAGTATATTGATTTTTATAAGACGTGGTGTACACAGTATAATAAAAAAAAAAAAATCAGAAATAAAACATAATTTATATAAACATCATAATCATTATATGCATGGTTTGTTTTAACATAATATAAATACAATATTAATCACTAATCAGAGTTGTTTTAGAACGAATGATGATTGCTGCAGCGTGTGTGTTTGTATGGACCGAGCCGGTTCCTCCTCCTCGGGTGGCTCCTCGTAAACTATAAGTATAACGTTACATGATTTTTTTATTTATTTATTTTTTTTTTTTTTTCATTTTCTTTCTTTTAATTATTATCATTACAATATTCAGTTCTTTTTCAATGTTTTTCTCTTGGTTTTATTTTATTACAGAGCTAAAATCGATTTCACTAAATTAATATTTCCGAGAGGAAAACAATATTAATAATAAATTAACAACTATATAAAATAAACTAATTGTCGACAGTAGAACTAAAAGTAAAAATACATAATATTATGTAGTATATAATATATATATATATATGAATATATAAATATATATTTGAAATTGTACACTTTGAATACAATATATATTATACATACACACACATATAATATATATATATACATATTGTATACAAGACGGACAAAACAAAACGAAAAAAAAAATTACAAAAACCGTCAAATATCTAAAATAGTATGTTCTTTTATATTTTATGAAAATAAGGTACGAACAATGATACAACGACTACGTTTTAATAGTATAATAGTCTCCTCTAACGGCGGGGCGGGGATACCTACAGTTATATATATATATACGATACGTGCAAGTAAAAGAAATCTAAACTAAACGAAAGGAAATATAGGATAAAACGTATATATATATATTGTTACTACGACATCGTTTACTACATTATCGATAAGTATTGCAAAATTATGGATCACAATATTACTATGTTTTACGCCTGTAGAGTTAATCAATAATAAATCATTAAGGGGTACTACATGTTTTTGTTTTTTTTTTTTTTTTTCTGGAAAATCAAAAGAAAATATATAAATATATATTATTATTATTAATTATCACTATATTATTATTATAGTATCTAATCATAAATAAAAAATTAAAGCGCGTTTCCTGTGTGAAGTGTTATGTAAACACACATACATACAACGACACACGCGAAATAACGAAAAATAATATTATGTACACGATAATATTATGTTTTTTTTTTTTTTTTTTTACAATGATATAAAATAAGAGGCCGTACAATAAAATATTACATATATATATATAAGCGAGAAGAAGAAGGAGAGAACAGTTCTAAATTTATTAATTAATTTTTTATTTTTAAAATTAAAATCAAAAGGTCTAAACTGAATGAACGAGAAAAAACTAAAGGCAACCACCCTTGGTACATGTCTCTCAATTCCATACAACCGTGATGAATTATTTTGTAGGTAACGCGACGAATTGAATTTCGACGAGAACGACGACCAAGGTAATTTATTCGTTGAATTTAATTTCTTTAATATTTTTCGTGTAAATGTATTTATTATTTTACTCGTAAAACTACATTCAGCAGCGATTAGGCCGGGTGAGAGGGAGAACGGGGGGGGAGGGGGGTGGCAAGCAAAGACTTGCAATGATATCATGTAAACTATCCTTTGCGGGGTGGTTATTACACGTGAATATCGAGTATAAGTTAAAAATATCTGAAACGTTAGGTTACCGTAGGCATAGTGGTAATCAGAAATATTAAAGAAAATCAGCGAAAACATATTATAATAAATATCATTACGAACGAGAAATAAAATCGTTAAAAAAATTAAACTACAAAAAATGTCATTACTATAGCGGAGGAGCGTTTTCAAGAGACCCTTACATTTCGAAGAAACGTATTAATAAAAACACACGCGAAGGCGCAGACAGATTATTATATAAAATAATATAATAAAAATACAGTCTACAGATTCTCGTGTGTTTTTCTTTTTTCCATCTTCTAGTGTGTGTGTGTGTGTGTGTGTGTGTATTTTATTTTTTTTCTTCTTCTTCTTCTTCGTTTGTATTATACATTTTATACGTATTATGTACACCGCAAATATACAGCAGTAAAATATTTGAACATTATCATCTCTAAGTCGGAAGATTAAAACTAAAAACATTGGTCAGACTGTATTGTTAACATTTTGAAATGCGTGAGTGCCGCAAAGTAGACACTAAAGAGTTAAGTAGGCACCTGTGAACAAAACAAGCAAATACACGGGCATTAGTAATATAAAACGGTTTTAACAATAATTAAATAACACGAATAATATATTATAAAACAATACACAATATGTGATATGTAACATTTAACAAGACTACGGTAAAAAGACAAAAAAAAACTGCCGAGAGATACGGGACCGCAGCACAGGATCAAAACTAAAAACTCAAAACGATGAAAATAGTAAGAGATACGTATTTTACGATTTTTGTTTTTTTGTTTTTTAATTACTGAACAACGAGTCCGAATATTAGAAAAATAATGTTTTTAAAAACGCATAAATCTACCGAAATAAAATAACTATGGGTGATAAAAAAAAAAATCACCCCATATAAATGTATTCTACACCAAGTTCTTATTAATACGAGTACGACTATTCAAAGACCAATAATCCAAAGAAGGCTTTATATTTATAATAAATTACAATACACGGAAACGCGTCCACAGGACATTAATAATTTCGTTATGATTTCTATTAACACTAATGTTGTTGTTTTTTTTTTTTTTATTATTAAATCGTTTCGGATTAAGTTTATGTGTGCGTGTGTGTGTGTGTCTCGCCACTCTTTCTCGTCGGATATAAACTCGTTAAAATGACGGAAAAAAACTACAATAATCTACACAAAGGGGACACGACGACGTGTAATAAAAATATTAAATCTTAATACGCGTAATTACAGTATAATATTACGCCGTCGACACGAAACCGAAAAAAACGTTCCCACGCTTGAGTTCTGGTATAATATCGTTTTAAATAATAACACCTACTATAATAGGTCTCTCGAGTAGATTCATATATGCGGCGTGATTTCTCGAATAAGCGAATTATTTTAATTGCTTAATGTCGAAACAATAATAGCGATACAAACAACAATCGATGTTCTGATTGTTTTCAATTTTTCAATTTGAATGGCTCCGAAAATATACCTACTGCGGGTCCGAATTTCGACCAAGTCGCTTCGAAAGTTCCACGAAAACTAACTGAATAAGTAATCGTATGTTTGCGTGAAAACAAAAACGATCAAATCCGACTGGAAAAAAAAATAAAAATAAATTAAAACAAAATATTCGATATTGTCACAGCAGAAAGTACCGAAAATACACAATAACAAGCGGTACAGGAGAATTAGTAAAAAGAAATAAACATGATTAATAAATATCACTGTTATATGCACAGAAGAGATTTAAGAGTACGAACGACACAACGACGACGCTGTGCTCCGATCTCGAGATTGAATTTTTCAATCGAATTGTATTTGTTGTATGGGAACGTGGACGGGACGAATGAGGCCAGCGATAAACCGGCAAAGGAATGAAACTCTCTGCGGGTCCGAGATTTCCTCTCGTCGTTACCGATTCGATTACCCTCGACATTCTCATATTTTGTGTACTCCGGGGTGATCTCTCAATCATCGATATGAACTCGCAACACTTCCGTTAAACGCCATAGAACACATCGATATCACTTGTTAAAATTAGCATTCAATCACTATGATTACAGTGGCGCAACCAAGGGGGGTGTTTTGGGTGTCCGGACACCCCCCTTGAACCGTATAATAGGAAATTTATATTTAATTATATTCAATAACCATTGAAAAAAAATGTTCAATATTTTTTAAAATCTAAATCTAGTGTTATAATTTATAACTGATAAATGTTACCAAGTCTTTTGTCCATAGTTTATCGACAAATTCGGAACATAATCATGACTAAAAATAAATATAATATTATTAAAACATTATTATTAATACGATAACATTACATTATACGTTGGACGTCAGTAGTGTATTCAGAAATAATTAGGGCGGTGGTTTGATTCAAATCGTTTGAATAAAATAATATAATAGGTAAATATTTAATAGTAGTCGTGACGATTGTCACTTATATACTAACAAATTTGGAAATGAATTGGGAAAATACTGTATACGCTACTGGCGGACACCCCCCTTGAAAAAATCCTAGTTGCGCCACTGACTATGAACAAATGTGAAATAATAGATTTTACCCTGTGCGCACGAGATATGATTACACAACACTTATCTTTTTCCACTTATCTTGACGATTTGTATGGAAAAAGAAAATTCAATACTAGCGTCGGCGGTCACAAAATAAAAAATACAACTTTTTTCAGACCCCGAACCACCGCCTCCTGAAATGAAATATCGGCCGTAATTAGTTACTTTTAAATGAAAAAAAAACCTTTTTTATACTCTCCACGCACACACACGCTCTCATAACACCACCAAACGTTCTGTCGCCGTTATTTTTTTTTCTGTTGAAATTCGGGTCTCCGTCATTATATTGAATAATAAACGCAATACGAATAAATTATTAAACGAACGGAAAATTAAAAAAAAATATAATTCGACGACAACATTATGACTGAAACACGCAGCGTTACACTTGTAAAACAAAATCGCCGTCCTTAAAATAACAGTTACATGCGCGTCATTGAAAACCTATAAAAAAAAACAAAAAAGAAGCTGTTTCAAACGTTTTAACCGCCGCCGTCGACGTCCAAATCGGATATTATAATATATTTAC
Source organism: Drepanosiphum platanoidis (assembly GCA_948098885.1). Classification (NCBI taxonomy): domain Eukaryota; kingdom Metazoa; phylum Arthropoda; class Insecta; order Hemiptera; family Aphididae; genus Drepanosiphum; species Drepanosiphum platanoidis. The sequence goes on from OX402531.1 coordinate 8,709,978, forward strand.
TATGCCGATGTGTAATAGAATTTAATGAAACAATTAAAAATCTTCGACATAATGACTCATTCGAATACATGAGCGAGTTCTCGTTAAAAATTCGCACGAAATCGAAAGAAAAAAAAAAACAACACATTTCAATGCTATTAAAATGCACATATATTATACACCTAATCGGTTGAATAATAGGGAAAAAATTACACTCGTTCCCGTCGCCGTAACATTTACGTTTTTTATTAGTCACATCGGGTAACCTTTTATTTTGTTATTTTTTAGTTACGCGCGGCGCACGCCATCGTCTCCTATCACTAGAACGGAAAAAAAAATAAAAAAATAATGATAATCGCGTGTCGATTAATATCATTTACACGTCGTCGTCGATATATATTATTTTTCAAAACGATAACACGGCGATGACTTATATTTGTTCGACGACGACGACGACGGAACGCGGACCGCACAAGAAGAACCAACTGTAAACTATTTTAACATAATATTATACGAGTACTTCGAAATTTTTTAATTCGATTCATTATATTATTTATTCGTTTAAGGATTATAATTTTTTTTTTTTTTTTTATTACATTATTTTCGTCGATAAAATACGTTGGAATAAATCGTCTAGTCTCGCGCCCATTCGGATAAAAATTATGTCTTAAAATCATACTCATTACCTTTGTTTTTCAATCGATGAAAAAAAATAAATATTTTGAAATTTCATTATTTCATTTAAATAACGAAGTTTTTTTGGCTTTATCCTCCAACCATCATTGCGTTTGTCTCACAGCCAATTCTCTATCCGTCTCTTTTCAAATTCCAATTTGATTTCTGCATCCTAATGCAACTATTCTCCACGTATAATCTAATGTAACTTCCCATCAAATTTTTCGCTATCCTAAATGTCGTTTTGCCCGGATACACTACTCGAATTCTTAAAACGACGCAAACAACCAAGACAGTGCACTACTACGCCAATTGTGTCCTATAAGCTAAATTGAAATGTGTATACTAATACATAATAAGCACATAAATATATTATACATAGTAAAAAGGAAAAGAAATTTAGAGCCCTGGAAGTTTCAAGAAATTTTTAATGACTAATGAATTTCCTGAAATAATTAAATGGTTATAAAAACTAATGTTGTAAAAGATTTCATTCTCAAACAAGAATGAAATAATTATAGTGTTAAATTGTAAACGTTTCATTGGCCACCCCTGCTCTATATAGATAAAATTTTAAGTACCACCGTGAAATATTTTTTCGGTAAACATGACTGCCTATAAAAAGCAACAATTTTTCAATTGAAAGAAAGAAGAAAATTAAAAATGACTTGTTTCATATATACCGTTTGTATTCAATCCCAATCTTATGAGATATAAACATTTTCACAAGATTTTCTATCCCAAAAGTGTAAACAAATTTAAAAACTGGTGAATTCCTTGTTTAGTTCCATATCAAGAACCAAACAGTTGAACATGAGATAATATCAAAGGTAACTTCAAAAAATAACCGCACCATAGCACCAACACAACACGGCTGACAACTAGTATCGAGTTTTTATCATTTCTTTTTTAAATAAATTATGTATACATTTTTATGAGAAATTTATATTCGCGTGAAAACACACATGTTAAGTTGCCAGTTAAGTTGGTTTAATAACGTAAATTCTTAGAGTTTGAAAAAAAAAAGAAGCTATAAAATAAACCGTGTGTGCGGATGACCGGTAGCAAAATGAAATAGTCTTGCCCGAGTATCTATGTATTATGCACATACATGTTTAAATCAAACACAAAATGGTAAACAACGAATAATAAATTCAGATTTAATGGCGCTGCTAGTACATAAACTTTACTTCTACATCGTAAACTCGGATCGACCAACAAAATTAACATATTTTGAAACTCATAAAATAATACCACATTCTACATCTGTAGGATGTATAATAACTAATAAGTAATAAGTATAACTATAAACGTACAGTTTTATCGTTAAAACATAAATCATTAGATAAATGTTTGTTTGTTTTTTTTTTTTAAACTGTTATCAATTTTACAGTTAATTTGGGTTTTAGAGTACAGACATGATATAAATAATAATTGCAAAATGTTCACATCAATATCAATTGAATGTTTTTAGATTTTTTTTTTCATTACGTGTGTAGAACAATTTAAATATTTCTTGAAAAAAAAATAAACAATCTTTGAATTTAATTAAAAATATTACATTTTATTGTTGGTTTTAAATAATATAATACATTTAAATAAATTTTTAAGCTATGTGATTTATCATAATATGGCTTATTTGAATTACAAGTTTATCATAATAAAAATGAATTAATTATTTTCGGTAAACAAAGGTAAATAATGTTATTTATCATAAAATAAAAATAATAACAATAAAGTCCGCTAAATGTGATCACTGTAAATAGAGAATCAAATGTGTAAGAAGACCCACTTTCATGAATCCCACAGTAAATCATATTTTGCAGCCAATGACAAATATTACTGATGAATTATAAAAAAAAAATAAAAAAATATGGACAGCTAATAGCTACTAGAATTATTTTGGTAATGATAAATTCACAATATTTTTAAAGTAATATTAGTCAGTTTAAATACATTTTCAGTATAGTTTTGAGCAGCTAGTCATAAAAAAAAGAAAGAAGTTTTGGTGATTTGCAAAAAAAGTTATTATAGCCCAGATGCACAAATTATGAAATTACCGAAATTTAAAAAAAAAAATGTTGAAAAGTTATTATATGATTATGCATTAATTATTGATGAATGTTGGGAGGGAGAAATTTTGAACAAATTATTTGATTTTTGTATTTATTTAATTTTTAAGTTAGTTTTTATAAGTCATTTTTAAATAATGATAATTGTGAAATAATTTTTTTTTTATTAAAGTAAAATGTAAAATTGTCTTTTTAACTGATGTGATCACATTAAACAGTAGATAATTATTATACAACTTGTAGTCTTTTGCAGAGATCACATTTATATATAACTCATACAATAACAAATTCCTATAATATAAGTAAGCCAAAATATAAAACACCGTTTATAAACGATATAAATTAATATTAAATCAATGAAATACAACTAAACATTGATGGAATATTTATGCAATCAACAGAATTAATTAATCATAATACTTAGATGTTAAAAAAAAAGATATAAGTTATTCGTTATTCAAATTCAAAATACAATACTTGGTTCTTAAAATGTAAAATAAATTCACGATTTTGTTTTTAAAAATGTATTTGATAACCAATTTAAAAATCATTTTTGTAAAATTAACTTATTTAGAATGTTTAACTAAAATTACAGAATTTAAATTACGTACAAATATGAATATAGTACAATGTACACGAATATAATTCATATTTACTTGGAAATTTAAATTGAAATTAAATGTATCTTAAATAATGTGATGTTTCATATTTTAATCACGTTACTGTAATAATATATTATATATAACCTATATCACATTTAATATTGTTATCGACGATAAATTTATACGGTTAACGGCTAATGGTAACACTAATAAAAATAAATGATTAAATTATAGCTTATACGTACATCTCAAACCAAAACATTCCAAAATGTCTTACCCTGTATAATCAAATTCATTTAGTTCTACTAGATTAATTTAAATGAAATTATTTCCGAGTCAAATTAAATATGTATCATGATGGCCAAAATTAAATTATAGATAATTTTAATAATTTAATAATAAATAAAGATTGTTTTATAAGCACTCACCATAAGCAGTGGTATTTAAAAATCTTTGTAATTAGGAACAAAATTGCATTCCTAATGTAGTAATTGAATGGTTCAACTACTATTAAAGTTTAACCAGTTTATGAAATCCATTACAGCTCTGACGGGCATGTCTGACGAAAGAGCTTTTACCCTTAAATTACGATCTTCAGTCAGCAGTACGACATCTCTGTATATTTTTTTCGGTTCGCCTGAAATAAACAAAAATAAAATTAATAAGTTTTTTTCCACGGGATTGTTGAAAACTTTTGATTTACCTTCTGATTGTGGACTATCAACAGAAGATGGTGAAATATTTTTACAAAGACTTAAGCAAGTCGCCAATATTTTATCATCATTGTTGCCCACCTGAAAACAAACAGTGATTTGAGTAACAGTTTAAAAAGCTTTTAATTATATATTATCATAAAGCATACAAAATTGTTTTCTTCTTCAAAAAATGTTGTGGATTTAAAACTCGATCCTTTAGTTGTGACAAACTTAACAGCGGCTGAATCAATATTTTTTAATATTTTTAATGCTTGTTTAGCAGCCTCGCACACTGAATCTCTGACCCATCCACCTTTTGCTAATCCCTCCAGTTCAATGAGTACTAGAAAATAATAAAAGGCCATTTAATTTTTTTCCCCTCGTAAAATAATTATTTGATTTCTGTAGATTGTTATTATAATTTAACTTACCAACAGTAGGTATCATAAGAGTACATGTGTGTTCTTGAGCATGTGATGAAAATGAATACATTAACTTTTCCAGTTGTGGCAAATAGTCAATAAAACAGTTAGTATCCGGAACTACATAGTGAGGTTTGATTTCAATCTCAGTGCAGTACGAAGCCTGTTTCAATATTTCCTACAAAAAAAAATTATAACCGATTATAATAATTGTTGACTTAATTTACACTGTTATTAAAGTATCAATCGTTAAATATTAAATTTCATACCTGTACACGTTTCTGTCTTAATTCTTCATTCCGTTGTTTTTGTTCCAGCTCTTCCTTTCTACACAGAAGCTTTTGGATTTCATTCGAGAGTGGTTTAACATTTGATTCGCAAATTAATTTGTCTTCAGATTGTTTTGACTTAGAATTGTTTTCTTCATCAATCCAACTCTCAAAACACAAATCTTCATCTTCGCTCTGCCATAAGAGTATATTATTATAACACTTAATTCCACATCATATTTTATAAAATCATGCTTACATCATCTTTGGGACTGGCTGTTTCGACAACTGAAATATATTCACTCGCTCCAGTGTCTGTTTTGTGCAATTTAAAAACTGGTGGTTCAGTACCGCACAAAAATTCAGTACCAAAGAACAATATACAATTCACTCTGTGGGCTAGCTCAGATAAGTCCTAAATAATAAACGCATATTGATAAATTGAAATACATGGAATAGAAATGATTATTTATAAACAAATACTTACTCTATCAGAAGTGGTCTTAATAAATAAAGGTTTTAATTCAAAACCAATTATTGGCGTAAATCCACTAAACATAGAATCTTCGGGTAGTTTAAGTTGTTGTTTTATATCTAAAAAGTATAAAATTTATATCATTAAGTATTTATATCTACTCATATGAAATGTATTTAAAAAAATATATAAGACTAAGAAATGTTGTGATCTTACTCGGATCAGATTCATCAGATTCATTCAAAAACAATTTATATTGCTCTTGGAATTTTTCCAAGTTGTTTACCAGCGAGGCCAATCGACTCCAACAGTCTCCAGTCCCACTAAAAATTATAAATAATATATAAATTCAAAAGAAAACCCCTGTAATACATTATCGATCTTCACTAGGCAAAAATTAATTCAAGTTCTTAAAATGTCAAAACAAAAATCTCTTACGATAGTTTATAATCCGAACATGATGGAGGTGGATTCCACACTTTTGAATTGCACAACAACCAATCACACCAAACCTAAATTCATGTTAAATTTTAAATATAATAAACTGGGTTTTATTTTAATTAAATTTAAATTCTCATACCTTGATAGGCGGTAAAAGAAAATCAATGTCACTACCAATCAAGTGTTTGGCTGAAGTACTTTCATCTTTGGACAGAATTTCTTTTAATAGTTGATTGCATCTATCAACAATTAAACTAAACATTTGCAATGACATGACCAGTGCACACTCATGTACTGTGGACCAATAACCTTGTTCTACATGTGTTTCTGTTAAAATAAAATATATATCAATAATAAATATATATACTACAAATATATTTGTAATTACTAAATACTAAATAGTAAGTATAAAATGTAATATTCATATTAAATAATAAAAATATGAAATATTATCTCGTATTATTTAATATTTTTAATAATTTAATTACCTTTCGGGCGACTATTTTCTATAGCAAACATGTTTAATGCCAAATATTGCAGAAACCTTATTGTTATAACTGGAATTGGTGAATATGATATTAATTTACGGAACTCTCTTAACATTTGTAATGCAGTGTCTTGAAAACTTTCCATACTAAAAATATTATAATAATAATAAAGTTAGTTGAACACATAATAATAAAGAGACAAATTTGTATATCATAATGATCATAATGATAAAAAATACAAATAAATAACTTGAGAAAAATGAACTTACCCAACTTTGGTAAACAATTTCCCATGAACATGTAAGAAACTTACAATAAATCTTTTATTCACCTGTAACAAAAAAAAAAAGTAATGCAAACAAATTAAACGATTTTCAAGTAATCAATAAATATAAAAATAGTTAACGAACCAGGATTTTTTAGGAATAGTATCTTTTTAACTTTCAAATATGTAAAAAAAATATTGATATTTATAAACTGATCAATTGTCTGCAAGATCATTACAAGGACATTGCCTTGTAAAAACATAACCATGCGTCATATCATTTAAATATTTTAAATAATATGTTTATATTTATTGTAATTATAAAATAGTAAATTTAAATTGTATACATGTATATTGTAATTTATAAGAACATAATTTATTATTTGAGCGATAAAATATATTAAAATATTTACTTCAGACTGAGATAATTTAGACAATTCTTCTTCGTCAATGTCTTGAGATGGTTCAGTGGTCGATGTTGTTCTATGAGAACGTTTGTTACCATCTGGATGTATCCATATTTCTTTTCTTTTTTTACTATATTTATCTTTTAAAGACATAGAGCTCTCTTTTTCCTTAGCTTTTTCGCGTTCTCTTCTTTCCCTGTCTTCTTGACGTTTTCTATCAGTCATTTCATACTGTAACAAATAGTTAAGAGTTGAAAATTTAATTTTCACACACGCGAAACATTAACTTACTTTTCTTCTATACTCTTCAAATAAAGTTAACAAGCTATCTTTTGCTGATTGAAAAGGATTAGAAGCCATCAAACTTCTCATGTAATAATAAACAGCATCGAGTTTCCGTTTTTCATACACGGCCAGTAAAGCCAACTGATTATAGGGTCGACCATTTTTTGGGTTAATTTGATTAGCTTTCGTATACCATCTACAAATTATACAAGTAAGTAAGTATACCAATTTGATTTGATTAAAACTTACTGTTTAGCAATGACATAATTGGTGCTATGATTTATGATATCTTTGTATCTTGCTAAATCTCCTAACGATATGTATAACTTCTGGGACGATATTAAAGCGAGACCAATGTTTCCAAGTTTTTTTGTAGAAAGGCATATTGGCGAAACAAAATCATCCAGATTGAAATTATAATGCTTTTCTAATAATTTTAGAAGATCAGTAAAATACTTCAAACCCTAAAAATATTTAATTTTAAAATTAACTTTAAGTAAATCAAAGAAATCATATTTTTTTGTATTTCATACTTCTTCAATTAAATTCATACGTAATGTAGTATAGTCTTTTGATAATTCTTGTTGATCTTCATTTATGAGTTTTTTTAACTGTTCAATGATGTTATGATAAAGAATTTTCCAAAAATGAGTTTCAACATGCTCTCGCTGACAAAACTTCATATCAGATATTAAAAGCTCTTTTAATGAATCTTTTAAAAATTCCCTTTAAAAATACACATAATATTTATGATTAAGTTATAAAAATAATTAAAATTTTCAAACATAATACATACCTGCATGAATTAATTATTGGCCAGTTATTAAGCATATTTGATTCAAAAACCAATTCTCCCATGATTGAATCGGCTTTTTTAATGTCTAATATCAAAACTGGATGTAGTGATGTACGGTAACTGAGGAAGTAAATGCAAATTAATACAATCATTAACCCTCAATTTACAATGTATATTGTAGGTTTACATTAAAACAGTAACTGTACCTTTCTGAGTATGGATCATACCACGCAGGTGGCGGACTTCCAAAATGTGCACCAGAGTATTGTTGAGTAGTAGAAGAGGAGTTTATATTCATTGGGAAATGATCCTTAGATAATTGTGGTTCTGTATTAGTAATATTAGGATGTGTGTATCCTGATCTAGCATTTTGTTGTTTAGATGATATCACAATAGGTTTATTAGGGTTATTAGGATTGAATAATTGTTTAGCTGGATAAGGAGTTGGTGAAGCTGTGGTCACTACAGTTTTATTTAAATAACCACTAAGACTAAGTGACATGCTGTTGTCAGTAGTGTTAACATTCACATTTGGAGGTAGTTTAATAATACCACCAATGTTTTCAGATTTATATGATGTTGACTTTTCACTGTTATGTCTATAATACAAAACAAAAATTCAATACATAAATGAAAAATAAAATACTAATAATAGATCCAACCTGTTTCTACGATTTCGTGAACGAGGCCTTGGTCGTTCATTACTACGATTTCTATTTGATTTAGCTTTTTCTTTCCTCCAGCTACCACCATTACTATTTAAGCTTTCAGGATTATCATTACTCGGAAAATGCCAGTTAGAATGATTACTGCTAGACGGTTGGTCGTGCGGAGGTAATGTACTTGCACAATTTCTATCCTTACTTACACTCCTAGTGAAATTTATTTATTAAATTAAGAATTACAAAATTTTAATCATTGCTTACTTTTTTCGCTTTCTATCTCTAGAAGAACTTTGACTTTTTTCAATATTATCTAATCTTTCGACTTCTTTTTTTGAATCTTCAGCAACTTTTGACATATTTTCAGCTCGTTCCACTTCTTCAGCCCAATTCTATAATTTATTTTAACAGTTAAATTAATAAATGAATTACACTGTATTACCATAAAATATATAGATCTAACTTACAATTGTACCGCCAGGAAATAAAACTGCACTTTCTATAGATTGCTTCACACATACATTGTCTTCAAAATCGTCATCGGTGTTGGATTCTATTGCCTTAAAATCTTGTTGAGTGTTACATGTTTTGGCTGGTAGTTCAAAATCAACACCTCGTCTATTAGACTCTGTTGAAGTATTAGCTGAAGATTGAACTCTTTTTGCTTTGAACTCTTCAGTCTTTGGAGGCGGTTGAGTAGAATTACTCCTATAAAATACTTGTTCATGCCTTGGCGGCTCATTAAATCGACCTTTACTACTTCTTGGAGGTAATGTTTGAGTTCTAGATTGATATGAGGTGTGTTTACTATGATCATCTTGAGATGACAATCCAATGAAAAATGATTCTACTTCCTTCATAGAAATATGATTTTCTTCACAGAACTTTTTTTGAAATCGAGGAGGCTTTTTTTCATAGTCCGATAAACTCATCATTGGTTTATTGGGTATTTTCTTTTCATCACGTTTTCTATTACCATAACCAGTTATTTTTTCTGGAATATGTACAAGTGGTGTGTTAACACGTGTATTAATAACCATAGTAGGTATACTTTCGACTGGTGTTTTTTCTACATTTTGACTAATTTTTTCTGGAACTGGTTTTTCTTCAACTCTTTTTACCAGTTTAGGAACACTTACAACTTTTGGTGCTTTATGTGCTCTCCAATTATCATCGTCATTACCTCTAGAGTCATCAGGATGTATAAAGTTTACGCGTAATCGATCAGTTCGTTTCTCGCTAGTCCATTCATTTGGTGGCTCATAGAATGGTTGTGTTTTCTTTTGTTGCTTACGTCTTAGATTGAAAGTACTGTAATTGTCAGCAGCATAACCATTCATCTTAGATTGGCCTCTCGGGAAATTTTCTTTTTTCCTATTTGGATTTTCAAAATGTTTATTAGGTATGAAATCACTTTTTTTTGATGAATCAAGATCACGGCCAAACCCAGTATATACGGACCGTTTATCATCATCATCAGCATCTTGACGAGAACTGCCACTTCGTCTCAATGGTCCGCTTCCAGGTCGATAGATCTCTACTTCCCTTGGAAATTTGTCCTTTTTTCCAAACTTATTGCTTGAATCATCACCTAAATAAACAGAACAAAAAAAAAAAAAAAACAAAAAAAACATAATAGAAACAGAAATTTTAATTTGTTTAAAACAACAAACTTAATTTTACCTATAACAAAAGGTTTGAATTTTTAAAAATAATAAATAGAAAGTGGATAAATAATATAACTATCAATATATTATTAAAATATTCAATTAGAATATGCACTTAAAGTGAAATCTATCTTTTAAAGTCATAATTAACTAAGTGAATACTTCTTTTAAAAATTATCTACGAATTATAATTTAGTAGAATGAACATTAACAGATTAATAATTATTGTTAAAATAATTTTTGTTTGCAATGGCCCATTTGGTATAAAATTAATATTTCTTAAATAATTTTATGGCATGTGAGTACCCAATGATAGTTTATCATTTATATTTAATACTAAATAAAATTGTAATTTGAGACATTAATTTATTGATTTATCAAATAATAATTAAATTTTTTTTTAATATAGAGATAACTACATATTATATTATTAAAACTAAAAATATTCATAAATAAATTTATTCACAGATAGACTACTAACTTTGCTTTATGTAATATTCTAAATCAATGATAAAAGAATGAACTAGTCAACATTTATAGTGATTAGAAAAATGTGTACCTTAGTACTTATTATAATATAACCAAAAATTATTTCATATCTATTTTTTAACAACAGTGAGATAACAATACTTATATCATAGTAAAATATAGTGTTTGAATATAAAAACTATAAATAATAATCAAAATGTTGGACAAGAAGTAATGGCAAAAATTATAGTTAGGTATATGGTCTTAACTTATTATATAAATAAATATTATATGTTTTAACAAAATATTAAAATAGATTATTAGTAAATTTTAATCATAATAATTTATAATACGGAATTTTAATTAAACATTGCATAATAAATGTAAACTAATATTTATATATTTTTATAGGTTAGATAAAACTTGGACAAAAAGTAAATAATTGATAAATCGACAAAAAAACGTCGAGAAATCATTAGTATAACTTAAATCAGGACATGGCTTTTAATATCTTAAATACAAAATGCAATAGAATAGAAAATAATAATACTTAATTTTTAATTATTATTTTACATGTCAGCTGTGACATTAAAAAAAAAAACAGAATTATCTACATTAAGGTGCATTAAATTTAAGTAATTTCCGTATACTTTTCAAAAAGACAATGTGATTTAAAATATAAAAATATTTAGGAATAAAATTAATAAAATTGATTGAAAATTTTTATAACTATCGATAGTTTGATTAAATTAAACTTAAAAAGTGATTAATATTATACCATTGACCATATGCAAATTTTGAAATGACTAGGTAGAAAATGAGATAAATATATTTTTATAGTTAAAAAATTAAGCAAATAATTAGAAATTATAGATTTGTATGTATTTTAATTTAAAAATCAATATTTCCAATAATATATTAAAATGTGTATTCTTATATCATAATTAACGTAACTATTAAAATATTAAAACAGAACTAAAAACAGTTAAAAATTAAAATTAAATTTTGTCAGAATAAATATGTAGCTATTGTAATCAAATACAAATTAACATAATCTTCAATCTAGATAATTGTTTTGATTATAATTGAAATAAACAGATAATTAATATAAACTATTTATTTAGGTAAGTAGGAAAATGTTTTAAAATCAAATACCTATGATTAATTAAGTATTCTGAAAATAAATAATTAATACCTAATCATATAAAAAAAGTAGTTAAGGAATTTAATTGAAAACTGATGATTATTTAATATTTTCAAACATAATTGTAACCGAAAAGATTAAATATAGTATGAGAACCTAGGTTCCAAAAATAAATATGACTCATTATAATGTTAAAGTGAACGAATACAAATTTTAACAGGTGATTTACATAAAAATGATCAAGTTATAGAATAAAAATAATCTCTAGAGAACGATTTTAAACGACATGACGCCAACACACGTCGATGGACGTTCATTTGTTTGAATTCTCGTCGATTTCAAACGGAAAAAATATTTTTGAACAGTAGATTTTCAAAAAAAAAAAAAAAACAAAAACAAAACAAATAAAGAGTAACTGACTATCCGTAAAAAAAAACAACACGACACGAGTGCACGAGGTACAATATAGTGTCGAGATACGTTTGGCGGCATAGTGCGTTTCGTCGATTTCGTACGACGTACATCGTTCGATGTACCGCACGCCGATCAACAACGTCGTCCGACCGACGGCGAGTTTTTCGCACGCAAAAACGCGCTACCAGTTATTACGTACCTATGGACATACGCGAGATATCTTCATCGAGTTTCGCCATGTTCGATTACGATGACTTCATTACTTTTAAATGACAAATCGTCGAAAAAATCGCATCAATGATCAAAAATTCGCCGTTGGCAAGTTAAAAAAAAATGAAATGATAAATAACCAAATGTAAAACTGTCGCTATACTCGTTGTTTGCGCATAAACAAAAACAAATGAACATGGCTTATCAAACGCGTAGCGCGCGTATTATCAACGGTCGTGGAAAAGCGTAACGGGTACAGTGCGACCGCGTCGAGAGAACCGTCGACCTGCCGGCCGACACCGTTGGCAGTTTTTTTCCCGCCGAAACGAAAAGAATATTGTCATGTGGAGGTCGTGGTGGTGATGGACCGGTCTATATAATGATGGAAAACCGAAAAACGCGTATAAAAGGAACGAAAAAAAATTCTTTTTATCGCAATATTATAAAACCAAAGTGGAACACTCGATTGGACGACATTGACTTTTAATTTTCAAGTCGGGAATGTGATTTACGCTTTGTTTGTTTGATGATTGTTTGAATAATATTATTCTACGTCAGAAAATTACAATCGAAAAATATGCCAAAACTATTTATGATAATCGCGAAAACAAAATGTGCCTAAGAGCTTTTTAAATACAATTTTCCAAAAGACTATGATGAAATATAAGTGTCGATAGTTCTGTTGGTCAAAAGTCGGTAAATAGTCCTATCTTGTCCAAAAAAAATGGTTCGTGAAAATGACGACGGGCCAATAAACTGTCGAGCATTTGAGAGACGGAAAAACATTTCGTACCCATAATTATCTTCATTATAATAATTTAATATTGATCGTTTTTTATTTTCAATTAAAGCCCATGTTTACACAATAGACCAAATTATAATAATGTAATTGCGACACCGAATCGGTCATTATAAATAATTATGATCTTTAGTCGTGATTTGATAAATGCTGCGTCATATATCACATATGTGTACATAAATCGGATCGTTTCAGTTCAGATAAACTAAAGGCAAATGTAAACAGAAAAAACTTCCCGTTTAAACAAACATACAGATGATAATACGAGCACAAATAAGGTCGTCGTGTTAGTCATAAATCATAATATTGTAAATAAATGTATGGTTGAAAAAAAAAATAAAAAACCAAGTTGTCTGTAAAGTCGGTTTACTGACGATAATTTTACGTGATAACGTTATAAGAAAACATTGATGAAAAATTGAATACTTTTATGAATAGAATGGAAATATTATTATCACTGAATTATAATACTCCAGGCAAGACCTATCATTTCGTCATTTCGTATTCCAAGTTGAATTTCATTATTATATGTATATTATTGTAAAAAAAATAAATTATAGGGCCCTTCCTTCAAAATGACACTAGGGCCCAATTTAGCCTAGTTGTGCCAGTGAGTATACGCGCGTATTATAATTTAAAAAGTAAATAAAACCGTTACTATTTTTTTCGTCTACGATATAACGTTACACACGGATAATACAATATGGTAAATATCATGATAATAATGTTTCAATAAAAGGTAAAAAGAATAGTAATTATTCAGTGTAATATACTAATAATTTCAATAATCATGTACTTCAATAATAATAATAATAATAATAATATGTTGCCTCGTTGGCAAAACCGAAACATAAATAAGTTGGCTGTTTGAATAAATACAAATGAATCATATTATTATTATTATAATAATAAACCCTTACCTCAAAAATATAGGTTTGTTTGTGGTGGCATCACAATACAATAATGAACGAATGTGATGCACCTATTGTGGCTGGCCCGCTTTAAGTGATCGCGAATTCTTTACACGCACAAATCGAAACGAAAAAAAAATGTTATATTTTTACCATCTGAGCCGTGGCCGTGACTCACGAAACACTAAAAACAAAATGGCGGACGATAAAATTTACAAACTGTTTTGGCGGACGACGGCACCGCGAACGATCGAGACGAAAAATACGCTAAACACCGAATGTCGATGGTACGGTAGTATTTTAGCGACAAATAATTTGGTTCCACCCACGCGACCGCCGTGAGACGTGCGATTATTCGTCGATAATTACTATTACCATCGATGCGCGAAACGAAATTTAGAAAAAAGTGAAACGAGATTATGGCGGTCGGCATAAAATTCTCGAAACACGGACACGTTCGGAGAGCTCCGGACATACGGACGAACCGACGAAGACTGAAACAACGAAAGGGAAAACCAATCGCCCCCGCCGTCAACCGAAACGGTTAAAAAAAACGAACAGCCCATTGGCTGATAATTTACGAATTCATGGAAACTAATTTTCTTTTTTTAACGGTCCTTTTTTTTTAAACGACCTCCGGACGGACGACCGCGACCGCGGTATCCAGAGTTTCGTCCGCAGCGCGCGACCACGTCGTCGTCGTTCCGTCACGGCGGCCACGCGACCACACGGCCACACTGCAACACGTGCCGCGCGTCGCGTTTTATATTGCTTACATACGAATTTATTATTTGTCGCGGTGATTCGCGCCGCCTGCAGTGCTGTGATAACTCGTCGTTGTCGGCGTTTTTACCGAAATCGTATATTACTTAGGGCAGAGGACTTGTAGCATTTGCAAAAAATTTTTTTTGTCATACAGTCAAAAAAATAGCAGAGTGCGAAACAAATACGTTTCATGCTTCTACAGAGCTATAGTTTTGAAATTTGATTGTGCATATAAATGCAAATTTTTTGGGTTTTTTTGGTTTTAGGGCATATTTTACACTTTTATACGCTATTTTATACTCTTTTTGAGACATATTTAACTTAAATTGATTTTTTCCACAGTGACATTTTTATTTCAAACAGTACAGTCAAAATGTTTGAATAAAAATGTATTTATTTTTAATTTCTGTCGTATAATATGGTTTTTGACTGTGCTCGGGCACAAATTTTTCCTAGAAGCGATAACGATCTAACGTAAACTATACCTACGACATCACCACTACAGACGTGTACGCACCATGCGGGCTTTTATTCGATTAGGATTTATTTATAAAACGTTTCTAGACACGACAAGAATCAATATTTTAGTATTTAGTCTCAGTCAGTTCTAAACGCTATTTATTTTACGTTATTAATACTTTTAAATAAAAAGGCTAAAAAAAATTTCAAGTGCATATTATGGGGTTTTTTAGTGCGTAAGTGCTTGCATATTTAGAGATTTTTTAGAGCTACAAGTTCTCTGCCCTATATATTAGTATGATAATTATAATAATATTCCGTTATTAGTTTATTACAGTAGATATAATTCGAACATAGCCGAACGCTCGGCGGAACGTGACAATGAGTCATGCTTTTTCGTGCGTGCAACCGGCGTTCATCGATTTATAAGACGTTATCACGTCAAAATATATAAATTATATTTTTCATCGACCGACGTACTTTCATACGTCATTTTTATCAAATTTAAATCGCGTCACATCGAAAACAGAAACGAAAACGAAATAAAAACATACGACAAATGAATCAATAATAATGTTTAATAATAAATGTCCACCACAAACGGGGTGGCTACAAAAAAGGGTCCAAACGGAGATCACGTCGACCTAGGGACGTGGTTAGTACAGAACGAACGGGATTTTTTATTCGGCGCGGTCCTCGTGCCGCCGCTGCTGCCGCCGCTGTTTCAGGTCCTCTCGCTGGAGCAACCCAAGTCGATGAAAGCGAGATGGCCACACCGTTTTGCACTTGTTCCGTAACGGCTCGTGCGTCCACGGCGACCACCACGACCACCGATCGGCGTCCGTCGCGGTCGTTCGTCCGACCACCGCGGGCGGTTCGTAGCCGGCCACTCCGTCCACCTCCTCGGTCGGTTCGCGCGCCGTCGGATACGGCCGAGCAGTCGGATTCGGCCGAGCAGTCGGATGCGGCCGAGCAGTCGGATACGGCCGAGCACCAGGGCGGTCGAAGCGGGACAGCCCGTCCGTCGGCTCTACGTGCGGAGATTTCTTTTTCTTAACCAATACGAACCGGTGAATCGGGCTGTCCGTGTTCCGGAGGCGTTCGACGCTCGAAAGTTTTCGATAGTATATGTCCATTTTCGTTTATTTTTTCTGAATTATATAATTTAATATGATGTATTATATTATATGTATTATTATATTACTATAGGTATTTGTACGTAGAATATATATATATATTCGTAAAGAATCGTGGATCAACTTTAATATTGCGTTAACGTAGTCGGTAAAAATCACAATGAAAGAATCTCCGAGCGGTTTGTTACAATACCACGGAAATAAAATGCAGCTAATAAAATTCGTATTGGATTTCACGCGGCCAGTATATTATTATAATTTATAACGCAAATTTGACATATGCTTTTGGTTTACCGATCATTATTATTTAACAATCAGGTTTATGTGAATATGTAGGTACAACTTGTAAAGGGGAGAGGGGGGGCCCAATTTTATTGTTATAATCTTTAAATTAGGCGCTTACCCAGTATGAAAGATTTACAACAACACTAATCTGCGGCGTACATTCACAATATCGAGATGTATTGTTATTTATTAGTACTTAGTCTCGTATACGTACATTGTATTACCTGGGTAAATAAAATAATCGTTATCATACGGTCGGTATTAAACTGTACGCCATATAAAATAGGTATACACGAATACTCGTCGTTATACATAATGTTAAGCTTTCGGACGGGGTTTCTTTTTTTTTATCTCAATAGACACGTGTACATGTTATAATAACTCAAGTGCTCACATTTCATCATTCGAATAATAATCAGTAAAATGTATTCTAGGTGGAAAGTGGAATTGAATATAGACAATGCTACAAATAGTAATAATTAGTATCATATAACATAATATATCACTGCAATTTATCAAACTAATGTTGTGAAATCACCGTCATCGAGTATATTTCATGTAATTTATACGACGTTAATAATTTTGAAGACAGAATACCACGTTTGAGCCGCGTTTAGGTCAGAACAGAAGTGTAACTAGAGCGTAACGACACCAGGCCTTAAAAGGTTCCTATAATAGGAGATTCAGATTTACATATTATGTATCAGTGGCCCCCCTGCTAAAATTGTAACAAATTACTTTTTCAGAAATCTACATATTATATTAAAATAATTCTTGAAGGTCGCGCCTGAAGCGGGGGGAACCGCGTTTCCCCTTTATTCCCCCGACCCTCTCGCCCCCCCCCCTCCCCGTAAAACCAAACGCGTTTTGTACAACGGTATCCGTGGACGACGGATTTCGACTGGACGTTAATTTTCCGATAAAATGATCAGAAAGGAGCATATTATTGTGTCGTCACGTTCTCTCTACGGTCAAATCTCGTACTGTTTTGCAACGAGCTATTCAGAACGACTTGCGTATTCGGACGCTATAGCGTCGTCCCGGAGCCGCCGCGTTCTGTGGCCGCGTCCGTCCAGGCCCAATGAGAGGGGGGGCAGCCGGGGCTGTAGCCCTGGGGCCCGGACTTCAAAAAAGGCCCGGGGTCTGCCCAAGTCCACTACGTCTTGGTCACGGTGTTGAGCTATTTATGGACCACCGGCATGAATCGTGCTAATAACCTACCCATTTTATAGTAACGTATGCTGTATAACTATACAGTTATAACAAGACTACAATAAAGTGAATCAAAACACTACAATATTTATTTTATGTAAAACGTAGATAAATAACATTTTCAATAAATACCCATAGACTATAAATAATGTGTAAGAGGGGCCCGGATAAGTTTGTCCCTGGGGCCCATGATTTCTCTCCACGGCCCTGCGTCCGTCGAGAAACAACGGAAACGAGACGAGTCGGCGGCGTCCGACGTGTCGACCGGAAAAGGAAAAAAATCGAGAACGGAAGACGCGCCCGGGTGCAAATATCTGGGACGGCGAGTTGGCGGGCAACGGGGCCAGGGAGCTGCTCTACGAGGACTGGCCGCAACTGGACGCGATAAGAACTGCGTCCGCGACGCGATCAGCGAGTTATACAAGAATGGCACGACGGATCGTCCGACGCCGGTACGATTGAGCCACGGCCGGCCGACCGGCTGCTCGCGGCCAAGCTGTTGCGCGAGTGGTTACGCGAGAGAGCCGCGGCGCGATCTTGCTGAAGTCCACGTGCAAACTGCAAACCGTTTTTGTTCGTGTTGAAATTTGTTTTTCTACGAATTAATTTTCAAAAAATAGAAATATTTAATCGCCCTCTGCCACTCTCAACGCCCGCGAGCCGCCACTGTTATGTACACGTGGTTATTTGGGAGGGCTAGGTAAGCGGCCGCGACGAAATCCTCCGTAATCCTCCTAATGATTATTTTTCAATCGTCACCGCTGCGGGAAAAAGAAAAATCCAAATCGTAAACATCGATTTTAAAACGTCTCCCCACAGTGTCGGGAACGCGTTTTGAAATCGTGTCGTTCGCGCGTCGGAATAGGAATTACCTGCGGACGACGAACACGCAACGCGGCGACCGCGTTATCTAAAACCGCGTTCTTATCCGAGTTCTACCTGTGCGTTCCGCTCTGCGAGAAACTATAATAATATAATAATACTTGTATAGAGGCGCGCCGAGCACACCCGAATCAAAGTCTCGACCCGACGGGAGGGCGGGCGGGCGGGCGACAAAAGGTTTTCTCCGCATGCGGGCGCGCGCGCGCGGCGAGCTTCGGACCAACTGTGATAACAACGTTTCGGCAGCCGCGTCGAGCGCCACGCGTTGTTGTACTTTTTAACGTTTTAACGTTTCGCGTGAATTCGAGGCAGTGACGGTAGTACGTCTCCGGCGCGCCATCGCGTACGTTCTTGCAGTCACATTTCCGTCCGGTTTCCCTTGCCGTCCGCTTTTTCGGCGAATAATTTTCCCGGAATACGTTTTTTTTCCGTTCGATCGTATCGTCCGTTTTTTTTTCTCTCGTCTCTCGCACACGGCGGTCGTCGGCGTCACAGTAGATTTCTCCAGTGCGCGTTCCGCCGCCATGCAATCCAAAACGCAAATGTACGACGATGGACTCTCCGAACGTAAGTGCTATAATATTACGTCGCGTTTCGCGTCGTCGTTAAGGGTTCGACGGATCACACTTTGATCCGCGATCTCCGCCCTTTGATCGCGTCGCATACGTTTCCGGTGTATACCATATGGAATACAAATCTCGCCTATAGTAAAGGAACCTGTTGCGCAGTATAGCTGCGACGACAAACTGGCCCTTTGCCCGATATTGTTTATGAAATATACAAGTCTACCTATTACAGCTCCCAGTACCTACCCGCTGCTGGTTTCCATACGGATTACATAAATCGCGATCGTATCGATAAACTTTGCACTTCTATATATAAGGTGGTTTGTCAAATGTCACTCGCGACGAATGCATTTTTGATTTTTCTTATTCTCGATCGTCACGCAGCTTGAATTCAAAAATTTACATTAGAGTTACGTTTTCTCAACGCGTTATTTCTCACGCGCAGTCAAGTTAAAATTTAAAATTACTCTGTCCATCTCAACTGTTTATCTCCAACAAAATATCCCTACTGTTTTCGGTTATCTTTGACGTTATTGTAATCTAACTTGTATAAATTATTAATAGATTGCGATAACTCGATTAATAATACACATATATATATAACATGTAATACATCATATGGGCTTTGACTACGAAAATATTTATTGTTTACGCGAACGCGGAAAAACAAGCAGCGAGCTTCATAAATTAGGTATATATTACACCGCAAAACGAAAACACAATAGGGGCAATAAAAATTGCGATAAATATAAGCATATTATTATCACACACGCACGAGATGGCTGCATAAAATCTATGATTAAATTGCCTCATTATCATACCTTTCCGACCGAATGCAAAACATGTTATTTTAATTACATGTACAAATTCAGTGACGTAAATTGAATTTTAGCATTTCTGGCGTGGCGCACGAAAGCACCTTTTTTGTTGACTCCGTGGTCTTCTCTCGATGAATTTTGTATTATTATTTTTAGTTTTGAACACTCGTTTAAATATAAGGTACCTGCCGAATAATACATTAAATGCATTAATAATTTTGAATATTTATTGATGTAAAATATGTCAACTCATCATGAGACTATTGCGGCTATCATATTATAATGGTCTTAATAGTCCAGAAACTAATAGTTATTAAATTCGTCTAAATTAATTAATTTATAAAATTAAACATCATTCATTTTTATGTATTATGTACAAATAAATAATTTATTATTTTAGCCTTTGTGATTGCCAATGTGTCCTTTATAATTTTTTCTCTTGTTACCATAGTTATAGATGATTAATTCATTAAATCTACTCAATTTATCTAAAATGTATAAAAAAATTGTTTCTGAAATCCAGTAAAATTATAGAAATTCACATAGGTACTATCATTGATTATAAATACTAGTATTTATAATCAATGGTACTATGTATAAGTACTATGTACCTTACACAAATATATACCTCTTTAATTCATCTAGAATGGTTTTTAGATATTTATTATTTTAGTTTTCAACTATGTAGGTACCTTAGACAATTTTAAAGAGGTTAACTGATTAGGACAATAGTGAAAAAATGATCAGTTCTTGATGTAGCTAGATTTTACTTTTCCTCTTGTGGGTTATAATTTATAAATAACAATCTTGAATATTTATGTTTAAAGTATACTAATCAATGGCATTATTATTTATCATTTTTGTTTGTTATACTTATAATTGTATGTGTAAAAACTAAAGCATTATGGAATTTTAAACTGTATATAGAGTGTGCAACATGCCAACATAATATAGAAATTAGCATATATTTTTTTAGTGTTTTCCACAATCATATGACATTTTGGGTGCAATTATTTGAAAGTTGTTATGTTTTATAATTGAGTTTTACTATAAGCCCATTAGACAGCTTTTAAACTATAATTTAAATCTATAATTTTAGCATCTCATCATTGATTAAATTGATTCAATTAATGATTTCGTTGACTACCTGTATCTACATTATATAATAAATAATAATTATGCCCTTATGTTTTACTGGTAAATGTCAAACGTAAACCCTGTCTAGGACGTTTTCTTCAAATTATTATGTTTATTATTCTGAGTAGCACTTATTAATGTGATTATGCAAAACAAACATTAGGTACTCAAATAGTCAAATACCTATTCTTATTTAAACAAAGACATTAACTATTTAAAAGTTTTAAATTTTTTTAATGTAATTATACATTTTATAATATTTATGTAAAAAAAATTAGTGTTACACATAAAATAAATAGTTAAGACTCTTAAAAACATAGACAATCAAATTAAATTAAAATTAAAAAAAAGTTCTTTATCTTATAAAATATAGACTAACCAATGAATTATGTATTTTATCAGTGGTAAATTTTACTACCTTTTTAGTATTATATTAAATAATAAAAGTATGCTAATTGCATTTATTATAAATTGTATTTTAGATATTAACATTATCATGTATAATATAGGTTTATAAATATACTGAATAAGTTATTGATACTTATTTTAGATAAATGATGATTATTAGAAGTAGGTATCAAGAAAAGGCACATTCTATTTAGCATAATCTAATTTTGTATTTATTTAAATACTAATTATAACTCCTTGCAAAGTGTCCCATAATATATCCTGGATTTAAAATATGTCTATTGATCTATGAATTTGTGATTTATTGTGATATTATATATTAGCAGTTTAGATTACCTACTAGAAATGTATACTAATACATTTATACAAATAATTTACTTCAATATATTATATGTATACAGTCAGTACTTACTGGTGGAAAGTTTTGCAGGACCCAGGGTAAAATTTTTCATGAGTATCTCAAAATACAATTACTTTTATAGTTGACCCGCAGACATTGATTGTTCACCATAGTTTCCCCAACATAATGAACTAAATAGAAACATATTTAAATGTTTTAGTACAGATTGAATAGTTAGTAAATAAAACGAATTTATAAAAGTTTAGAAAAATATAATTTTTTATCGCAGTGTAAACCTTATTTCAAGGCTCTCAAATGTGCATGCCTTGGCTCCTTCTGCCCCACTTCCACCAACACTTTGTACAGTATACCTATAAATTAAAGATATTAGTGTGAAACATAAAGTTTTAATTAGGCTAAAGTTTTAACAGTAAAGGCATACAATTTTGGACCTATATTTTAGTGAATTTAATGTACTCGTAAGTTCTACCTAAGGTATTTTGCTAATGTACAGTTCTTAGTAAGAACTTCTTACTCATACATCTACCTAGGGATGTATAAAACAAATTTAATTTAAAAGAAAAATATATTACATGCTGTAGTAAATGTTATCTTTAAATTATTTTTTTGTTATACACCATAAAGTTACTGAATGAAATTAATGTGGAAAACTTTATTAATATCTCAAATATTCTATAACTTTTTATAAATTAACAATTGATTATTAAATATTTATTACTTAATGTCTTATATTCATATATATATATATATATATATATATATATATATATATACACTATTATTGGTTTATACATATAAGTACATAACACATTCTAAAATAAATTTTAGTTTAAAATTTTTAGTTTTTTTAGAAAAGTAAGGAAGAACTATATTAGCTCGTAAATTAGGCATTATTAGTTTTATGTGTTGTATGCTCTTTCTTTTGTACCGAGTTATTTTCTTAATTACTAAAATTATATCATCTAAGACTTGTATTGAAACTTAAAATATTTAAATAGTATTTATTAATTTATTGTTTATAAAATATTATCATAGTTTATGTATTGGTGAATACTCGATAATTTTTTAAAATTATTACCTACTCTGTAAATTAGTTAAATTGATAGGTACATGACGATACTCGTATATTTTACACAAAAATGTGTATTATATCATATTTATTTAGTCAAATTTTAAAAAGCAATAAATATTAGTTATTTTTAAATTTTTAATTAGTTAGGGTTTAATTTGCTTATTATTTATGGTAAGACAAATAATATATTAGCTTGTAAATTTAAGATTTAAAAATCTAGTATCTAGCTACATTAAGTTGGTAAATATTTATAAATTAATAAATACTTTAATATTTATTTACTTATTGGATATTTATCTGAAGTACATCACAATATGTTAGGTATTTCTATTTAAGACATATTATGTTACATTTATTATATATTTAAAATATAATATTATAATTAGCAATGATGTTATAAAAATGCAAAAAAATGCATGCTATAGATTTCAATATAGTTAAGTATAAACTATAAAACAAAATCAATAATATTAAATGTTTAAAATTATGAATTATTAAGGTAGGTACAGCTGTCATAATATGTGCAATCATAGTAAACACTGAAAGCAATATGACTTCACCATCCAATGTTTTGAATTTAGTTTTAAAAACATATGAGATAGTTTTATTATTTTTAATATAGTTATCTATAACTAGTCCATCGAGTAGAACAAATATGCAGTTTTTAATTTTATAAAACTATCCATAATTTATGATGGGCGTTATATTTTATACCTGATGAAAAATATTTTTTATCATATTATTAATTTATTGAATGTAACTCAACAATCTTATATTGTTTGTAATACATTTAAAACTTAATAAATTATAATTATGCTTTTATTTAGTGGACAATTTGTTTCCTTATATTATAATCTATTTTTACTTTCAAAATTTAAACATTCTTTGGTATTTTAACTGTTTTTTATATTTCATTAAAATTATCATTCAATTACAAAATGCAATGATTTTAATCTGATAAATAATATAAATATGACCTATAACAATAATTATACGAGTGCCTATAGATTTAGTAAGACAACAATTACTAGGTCATTAATTGTTGTGCAATAATGTTCAGCAAACATAATTAATAAAAATAAATGAATAATATAATTGATTATTAAATATTAGCTATACTTAATATGAAGTAAATTTTTTATTGCATAAGAATACATTTAGAATAATTTACATAGATAATACATCCTAATTGATTATATTTTTTAGTTATTTGTTTCTGTAGTCATACATAAATTATAATATAACTCTTGAGTATTATGACTAGCCCTATCTACATCTGTGCTGTAACTCAATACTGAATTATTTGTAGTTTAATGAATTATTTATTATATGAGCCTTATTGATCTCAATTACATAATTTCAATTATATTATTATTATTATTATGTTTTAGATGGGAAAATGTCTGGCGTTCGATACCTGCAGAGTTTCCTATTATTTTTATGCCTTTTTTCAGCTTACTTATTGCGAGTGAGCATATCTGTCGCAATTGTGGCTATGACACCAGACCATAATTCAACAGACTTTTTAGTTGAAACGCACTATCACATTCCTGTAAGTAAGAGTGTATTGTTTGAAATTTATAAAGTATTGTACTATTGTCACACCATCACTTTTCTTAAATATTCCTTTTCAGGCCTCATTTTATTTTTGTTTGATTTTTTCTAAAGCTCACTCAGATCTCAACAAAACTCCATATTAATAAACTATTTTATACATATATATATTTTAGTTACTAAAATTTCTACTGATTGATTGATCATCTACAGAATACAAATTGTTAAAGTGATATTTTTAACACTATGTTTTGATGAAAAAATCAACTTTGTCCTATCAAACGATGTTACAATTTTACATCGCCATACAATACCACCCATCTATTAATATTCTAATATCATCAATGATTATAATGCTTTTCTCCCTTATTAAATCCTTTTTAATTACTATTATTTGTTCACATGGACCTAAAGGTATTCGATTGGACACAATATACAAAAAGTTTGATCTTGAGCGCATTCTTCTGGGGTTATCTCATCATGAACCTGCCAGCTGCTATGATTGGTCGTCGGTACAACAATCAAATGTTATTGGCCATGAGTATGACCGCAACTGTAGCTCTCAGTCTAGTTACTCCAACATTAGTGGTGGCTTTTGATTGGCCGGTGCTTGTGCTCATTAGGTTCTTACAAGGAATTACTCAGGTATAACTAATTGTTTATATAAACTTAAGTAAATAAAGTATCATTTCATTTGTATTTTAATAATTCATTATTATTTTATAAAATATGTTTAATAATGAATAATAAATGTTGGGAAAAATTGGAGATCTTGTTTGCATTTAAATTAATATGATGCAGGTACTTCTCGAATATTAATAATACCACAAATGAAACAATACTGTGACCTCTAGGTTTTGTTTATTATTTACATATAATTTATGGTACTTAATCCTTGCACTATTTTATGTTTAATAATATTATGATGATATGTGTTTATATATATATTTTTTGTTGTTGATTATTTGTTTATTTCTTCGAAAAGATAATGTATCATTTGTATTATTATAGGCGTTCACTATGCCAATGATACATGGCATCAGCGCCAAATGGGCACCACCGAATGAGCGAGGTCGCCTTGTTGGATTTGTATTAGGAGGTAGATAATTTATCTTGTTAGAATTTCACACGAGGCTCTCTTGAGAAATAAGGGTTAAAATATTTGTTGGCAATTGTTGGTGTTGTATATTTGTAATTAAACAGTAAACTTAACTCATAACTTCATGTTTCATGAGTAAAACGATAGATTATAGAATTATAACTGTTCTTTAACCAATGGTTATACTGGTTGGTTATTAGTTTATTTCTGAGTTAATTGCATTTAGAATGTTTTTTACATATGTTGCAAAAACGAAAATACATAGTTCAAAGAATTATTTTAAATTAATTATTTAATTTTTATACTTTAAATATTAATTATATCAATAATATTTACTAAATTATTGTTTGATTTTGATTATATATTGATTCACTAGTTGGTTCACTAGTGTTTGTAACTTGTACTGCAAACATTACAAATCCTTTTTTTCTATTTGTTCATTTTACTATAAATATAAATATTTTTACTTAAGATTTAAACTAACAAACTTTATTGCACAACAAGACACTTATGGTGTTATGTTGAGGAGCCTAGTGTGGATTTCTAATTTTAACCAATTTTTATACTTTCAAACTCATTGCATATTGTTTTTAGGTCTTCAATTCGGCACAGTTGTTACATTGTTTGGCTCAGGAATACTGGCAAGTACCCGTTCAGGATGGCCATCTATTTATTATGTGAGCGGTGCTTTTGGAATAGTTTGGGTAATATTATGGTTATCGCTCGGATCAGAAAGTCCAGATACAAATAGACTTATCACAAAGGCTGAGAAAAATTACATCAAATCATCACTAACCCAAACGGTTTCAGACAAAAAAGTATGAGCTATTATCAATATTACTTGTCAATATCTATCCAATAGTTTAAAAAAATTGTATAAGCACTATGATCTATTTGCTTTTAAAAAATATCTATAAAAATATTTATCATATGTATATAATATCATAGAAAATTGATATGATAAAATAATGTACATGCAAATATTATGTTATATGATGAGTTGAAATTTAATGGAAGACTAAATAATGTAGCTATAATTATAATTATAATTTTTAAAACTCTAATCTTTAATATTTTAGTATACATAGTCATAGTTTTATAATTGTGTTTATATAAAATTGTATTAATAATTTCTTATTTTGTGTGCTTTATAGAATTTATTAACTCCTTGGAAAAAGATTTTTACCTCAATGCCAGTATGGGCTGTTACAATATCTCATGCTGGTCACAATTGTGGATTTTGGCTACTACTCAGTGAAATGCCTACATTTATTAGTTCTGTGCTGAAATTTGATATAAAATCAGTAAGTAAAACAGTTTTACATTTATTACCCTATGTACATAAATGTTTTTCATGGGTTAAAATGTACTTGGGAAAAATAAATAAGATGGTTTCTATTGATCATATTTCAAGAAACACGAAATTAATGTAGGTTAATTCAAATCTTTGATCATTAATGATATAATGAAATAAATAGTAACAAAGTAATGGTTTTATAAGAATCTCTAAGACTTACTGATTATTTTGTGTCTGTTGGTATAATCATTTGTACTTGTTTTTCTAATTTTTTGTAATAAATAATTGTTGCAAAGTTTAAGACTTCCATTTTGAGTGAAACAAATTAATTTTATTAACATATTTATTGTAATATTCCTACTACCTATGAGTACCTATATATTTTTAATCATTATAATAATATCACAGATTAGATAAATTATTTATAATCTAATAAGACAATTAGATTTATTGAATATGTGGTATTATTATGGTTATATAATTTATTTTTTTTAATTAACATTTTGCTTTTAACTTTTTATTTCCAAATTGTTTTTTATTTTCTTATTCTTACACCTCAAATTACTTGATAACAAAACTTAAAAACTTAAACTTTTCACTCCGTCAAATCGCTTATAGAAACTTATAAATTTAAATAATTTAGAACTATGGATTACTGTTTTAGGATGGACTTGTGTCTGCATTGCCGTACTTGGCTATGTGGTTGTGCCAGTTTCCAGTTACATACTTAGCTGATTACATGAACAAGAAAAATGTAACTTCTCTCACTTTTTCTCGTAAATTTTGGAACACTTTGGGTAATATTGATGTTACTTATTTATTAAATTTTTTATATTAGGTACTATCAGGGTTAGGCACTTTTTAATTACAGTAATTAAATTACTTAAGTAATTTGTAATTCATTTAAAATGTGTGTAATGAGTAATTAAAAATGACAGAAATTATTTAATTTTTTTTAAATGAAATAAGCTACAGAATTACACTACTTGAAATTATGAATATTGAAAAAAATATTTTTGGGAAATCAATACATTTTTAGTTTATCAATATGTTTCTTAATCTTGATGTTTAAGTTAATGTTCAACATAAAAAAACTGTCAAGGATTCATCTATTCGAGTAAAAAAAGTTTCCTGACTCAATATTTTAAAATCAGTCTGCTCTTGATAGTCCTCTGTTTCAGTTTTAAATTCGAGTTGGTCATATTAGTTTTACAAAAAGTTGGTCAGTAATTTTATAAAATTAATTTTGCACAAACGATATAAGAAGAAACTGATATGCCAATAAAATGTGTTTATTTTTAATTATTTCCGACATTACTATTATTAATATTTATTTCATACATTTATTTATATAATTGCTGCTTTTGATAGAACCAAGAGAAAACATCAGAACACTGTATAAGTCTGCATTTATTATGGAATAGATGAACTTTACCATCAACAGCAAAAACCTTGTGTATTATCATTGAAAATGTCATATATATTTTACAGAAACCTTAGTGTGTCAAGTTTATGCTAACTAAAATACAATTCTAAGAAAATATTCGATTGAAACTAATGGGCATAGATTTAGTCAAATTTTAGAGAAAAAGAACTTCTGATTTTTTTTCAAAGCAAATTTAAATAGATACTAATTTGCATAACTATCACCCCTGTTCACCCAAAAAATATACCTGCATTTATAAATAATTTAAAAATAAGAACAAATAGTTCCAATATCACGTTAATATTGATAGTTAGTTTAATTATCTATTATATTTTTGTTCATAATTAAATGATATTCCATATAAGGCTGTAAATAATTGAATTATCAAACGTGAAAATGTAATATTGTTTGAAGAGGCTAAGCTTACCCAAGTCGTCCTCCGATCTCTGCCTACGATGGAAATTAAAAAAAAAACCTCATCTTGAAATGTATTAAAACAACGACTAAAATTATTGTTTATATTGCAGGAATGGGCGGTGGTGCATTAGGTCTCGTAATCTTGGGATATATGGGGGATAATGCGAAAGCAGCCATATGTTTGTATGTATTTGTGGTGGCCATCGGGTGTTGCACAAATGTGGGTTTCAACATAAACCACTTGGACTTGGCACCCAATTATGCCGGCATTTTGATGGGCTTCACGAATGCGGTAGCATCTATAGGAGGTGTACTGGCCCCGACAGTGTGCGGATTTATTGTACATGATCAAGTAAGTAATCTATTATGGCATCGGAATATCAGAAACCTTAATTACAACATTTTGCTAGAGTAGACGATTTCTGGATGAAAATACCGTATTTAATTAATATGAAAAAGAATTAATATTATCATACTTAATAGTTTGAATTTGTGTAACTTACTGTTATAAATTATGATGACTTCAATCAGAAATTAAATTTTTCGTGACTACTTAAAAGTTTGATTTGTACATTATTTTCTTTTTCAACGAAAAATTTGAGTAAATATTCTAAAAATAATGTACATAATTAATTAATTAAAATTAAATTATTGTATAATCTACAAAAATGTTAAGCAGTCAAATTTCAATTTTTTACATAAAATTAAAACAAATGACTACGTGATAAAACTCTACTGTTTATATGGCAATACAGAATTATATGGTATCTGTATTAAACTATACTTTGGTATTGTAAATAGTATACTTTTCAAGTGGACGTTTGAGTAATAACTGTATACCTAAGTGAAACTGAATACTGAAAAAACCTCTAACCTTATAGGACACACTTAAGTAATTAATGTTTGTAATTACATAATTATTATTGTTTAAAACGAATCACTGAATTTCAAGTAAAGACTTGGCACATCATGTGCACTTATTTATATAATAATTTAAAATAATTAATTTTTTCTCAACAGACTTCTGTGGACGAATGGAGAATTGTATTCACACTGGGAGCCGCCATACTGTTCTTTTCCACTATTTTTTACGTAATTTTTGGATCTGCTGAGGTACAGCCGTGGAACGAGCCTAAAACCGAAAATGGTAAACCAAAATTGTTAACAATTACATCACTACCTACATATTGTATGTCATTGTGATCATTAGCATTATTTATAGTTGATACCGTGAAATCTCAAGGAATCTGCATCTCCCAATAATGGAAGTCTCCCGATAACAGATATTTCTAAATGTCTTATTGAATACTCTGTTCTTTCAATTGTTTGTGGACATCCCACTTTAATAGACAGTTTAAAATTCCTCGTCGACAATATTCTCTTTGAAAAGTATTACATTAAAATATTATTCGCGACCTAAAAATATTTTAAATAGTATGGGATGTAACAAAGTTTTTATTTCTCCTACGCCGTTGGAAATATTAGTAAGTCTTCTGGACAATGGTAAATCTCCATTAAAAACTGATCAATGTGGCATGACTTAATATTATTCTATTGGAGTTTAAAAAATAATGAGATACAAAATTGAGATGAGATACAGGTGACGGATGATTGATATTATTGTTGAATTGTTCTCATAAAATTAAAATTATTGTTGAATTGAAAAACGATTCTGTATGAAAGAGGGCCAGAAGGTCAGCCTATAATTCTATTTTATATACATTTTGAATAACATTAATGATTTCTTTTAAGACCAAAATAAAATAACTAATATCGTTCAATTAAAATATGTTGCAATGCCTAATTTGTCAAAATTAAATTTTGGAGTGCTCATAAAATTTTCTATTATACACAAATATAAAAGTTAGAGCAACTTATGAAGAATTTTGTCAAATAGTTTCCGATTAAAGTAATTGAAAATAAAAACATTTCTCATTTTTAACTATGAACAACATGATTTGCAATTCTTTGTTTTATAGAATTTTATCAAAATTTGATATTCAAATGCTTATAAAAAAAAATTGCGCTATTTATTGAAATATTTTATAGTTTTAATAGATTATTTTACATATTTAATAATACTTTATTATTAAGAAACATTTGGTTGGTTGTAAATATTTAAAAATTATAATATTGTGTCTATAATAATACTTTTTTTCTAGTTGGCGTTCGAAGTTTCATGCAAATGAAAACAGATTACGGTACTTCTACAGCACACAGTTCACCGACGTTTGGTAAATTAACGTGAAAGTTTAGCAACCAACGTTGAGAAATCAAAACTCGTATTATTTTTCACCCACAGTTAAAGCTACATCGAAGTACGCCATGTTTGTACGACAATAATCAAACGTGCATTTTTATGCGACTATCGCCGTTTATTATTCTTTTGATAAAGTGAAACCGGTGCCCTGCTACATTACTTTTTATACCTTTTCATTCATTGTTATTTGTTGTTTATATTTTAGATTAATATTTATTGTTTTATGTATATTATTATTATATTGATTGTGTTTGGTTTAATTTATTCAATCTCAACATTGTAACTATCTATCATTGCTATTTAACATTTATGTACATGAAACATACCTATTATTTATATTTATAAAATTATAATACCGAATTTATTGAGATCTAAAATCATTTTTATTTTCTGAGGCTTTATCACATTGGGTATTACTGGGTCATCAGCGCGACAACAATTGGATGTGCAATGCACACGGTGGGGTCCTGGGCTTTTATGACTCTGCAGCATCCAGAACTGAAAACTATAATTAAAAATCATCAATTCAAAATATTTGTTTTGCTTTCAAGTTAAAAATATTCTTTTATATTATGTAGCTGCTTTTAAATTATATTTACAACGGGCACGAGTGGACAATGAATGAGGTATTGATTTTTAAAAACCAACTATTAGTACAAATTTTCAAATCTGTTTTTTTCCTTGTTACTCGTTTAATGCTATTACACGGGACGTAAAGATATTGAACATCTTACGAGGGTTTAAATGGCTTAAAATCTGTTTAAAGAGAATTGCTGTTGGTTTAAAAACCGCCCATCTGACGATTTGCACTACAAAAGTAGTTATAAATTATTAATTTGTTGCGAAATAAAAATTATCGAAAGGAACTTACCTTAATATTGTCCATCACGTTACAAACGAAGCAGGAAAAAAATGATTTCAATTTAACAATATTGGAAAACAGTACTTTTGGATTATGATAAATCATAGTTTGCTGTTAACTGGAATTCAACATTTATTTTATTTTTTTCTAGTGATTTCCTTCAGTTTGATTTTCTTTAGAAACAAATAAAATGAAATCGATAAAAAACCTCAATGCTGCATGTGTTGAAATTAGAAATTCCATGTGTGCAATTGGTCATTAAGTTTACATTAGTAATGTAATGTATATTCGAATAATCGAATTATTCGAATATTCGAATATTCGAATTCGAATAGTTCTATCGTAAATAATTCGAATATTCGAATATTTGAATATTCGAACATTCGAATATCAGTATTCGATGCTACAATACCTCATTTGGTTTATCCGGTTTTCTATGACAAGCTTTTTATAATATTTATTATTAATATGTAATCCATATCCACACAACTAAAGATAATGTATGTCAATTAATCGACCTAAATACGAAAATAGTTCTTATCTTGCAGGTACCTGTTCGTAGTTAGCATTATTTTACTCGTTGTAGCCGATAACTCGTAATAACCATACTATTTTAACATACAATCATATGTGCCGTGACGGGACCTAACGTTTTACTTTGAAACAATTCAAAGTGTTATTACTGAATGGAAACTTGATAATAAAGTGCAGTGTATTAGTCATGATAACGCAGCCAATATAACTCTTGCGGTACAAATGATGTCTTTAGATGGAATAATTAGTAATTCATGTGCTGCTCATACTCTACAATTATGTATTAAAAGAGCACTAGATATACAAATATTTTCTACTCTCATAAAACGAGCATCGAGTATTGTAAGTGCTTTTAAACATTCATATAAAAGATCATATGCTTTAGAAAATGTGTTAGAACAACTAGGCAAACCAAAATTAAGCCTTATACAAAGTTGCCCAACCAGATGGAATTCGACCATGTTTATGCTTGAACGGTTATTAGCAATACGACAAGGAATAGTCACTGTAATGGCTGATCGTACGCATTTTACTCGACAACAAGCCAAAAAGTTAGAGTTCATTGAAGAAGATTGGGACCATTGTAATATTCTTTGCAATTTATTGAAACCGATACAATTGGCAACTACTGTTCTGTGTGCCGATAAGAAAGTGACAATTTCATTAATTCGGCCAATTATTCATAGTTTAATTTTTAAACATCTCAAAATTAATGAAAATGAAAATAGTTTAATGACAAATTTTAAAACTACTGTTTCACAAGAGCTCTCAGTTCGTTTCAAAATTGGAGAAAATTCTCCGGAAGAAGTTAATATTGCTCAAATATCTTGTTTGTTAGACCCTAGGTACAAAAATTTAAATTTTGAATATTCCGACAATATAAAAAAAACCATAAAAGAAAAAGTGCGATCAAAAATATTAAATTTATGTACACAATCGGATATCCCAAATAATGTTACACCAATACAACCTACAGCATTAGACACTTTACTAGGAAATGATTCTGAAGAAAATATTGATGAATTTACAAGATACTTATTGGAACCACAAATAAATCATAATTTGGACCCAAATAATTGGTGGTTAGAATACGAAAAACAATATCCAAGAGTAGCTTTATTGGCTAAACAAATTTTGTCAGTACCAGCTACATCAGCATCTTCCGAGAGAGTTTTTTCAACAGCTGGAAATATAATCACTTCAAAACGCAGCAGATTAGATCCGATAAACGCATCAGCACTCATCTTCTTACATCAAAACAAAAAATTAAAAATGTAAAATGTATTTAATCAATGAAGTTAAACGTACGAGTATTAATTTATTAATTTATAATGAACAATTTTTCTTCTTAAACTTACTTATATTTATTTATTTATTGTTGTTACTAAATTATAAATTATATGTTAAACCAATAAATTATTATTATTATTAATTATTTAATTATGATATTCGAGTGTTTTGCAAAATTTTTATTTTTGTATTTTAATTGCCCTGTCAAATACTAAATATCGCTGGCTTCTAATCCACTTCTCGCAGGCCTCTATGCATCATAAGCCATATAATATTATTATTAAACGTTTTGTGTTGCGCGAAAACTTAAATGAATAATTTTCGTTACGTATTGTATTGTAGCATCGAATACTGATATTCGTATGTTCGAATATTCAAATATTCGAATATTCGAATAATTCCCATCACTAGTTTACATTTGTGTGTTACATCTGTTTAGAGGAATTTTTCTTTTTGTGAAATGAATACCTAAGGATATATAATTAATAAATATTACTAACGAAATGGCGGGAAAAGGATCGGTTTAAACACCTAGAAAAAATTTGAATGTGAGATCTAACTTGTTTACTTCCATAAAATATAATATACTTAAATTTATGACTTGAATGTAATTTTCAGCATTTTTTTTCCGTCTAATATTCGACAAAAGGTTTGAACGAACAACAGAGAAAACATTAAAAACTACAATTTGAATTCATTTCATGAACGTTTAGAAAATTTTTTTGTATGTATGATAAGAAATATAATTTGCAATGGTTTTGTTGATGTGATTTTTACTTTGTAAAGTTAAAGTTCAACTGTTTGCTTTCTAACTTTTAATACACCAAAAATTTGAAACGTACATACTCAAGTGATGTACTGAAAAAAAAAAACAGCACCGGCAAGTTTTACTCAATCAAGTAAATGTAAAATAAAATGTTGTTACAGATAGTCAATAGTGGCCTATTTTCATCAATACTACAATATCTGACGGTGACAATTATTAAATAAATTACTTATAGTTTTTAATTTTAAATAATGTAATTGCTCTATATTTTAATAATAATAGTAAAAAATAATATATTTAGAAATCTATCTTTAACAAACTGAAACTGCCTAGGGGATATTCATCACATGCTATATTACGTAGGTATGAGGTTTTATGACTTACTTTTATTTTAATCAGGGCATAATACTGAACATGGTTGCAACTTAAGCATTTATCAATTAAAAATACAAATTATAAAATAAAATGTTGTATTCATGTAATAAGTTATAAATCTGTTTGAAAAAAAAATGGAAGTGTAAAGGATGACCGAATAAGTAACTTAGAAGCTATGAGGTATAAGGCTGAAATGTTAGAATTAAACTTGTTTTAAATGTTTTTGTGGAATTAAAGTATTTATAAAAGGAAAATTTTTTTTTTATAAAATTACAATTAATTTTCATTTTTACACATTATGAAATTCTAATAGAATGGTAAATGGTTCTATTTGGTGTACAATTGTACATTGTCTCATAAATACAAAACAAGTACTTTCTGTAATATCAAATGTATAAATCAAACATCAAGCTATGTTTTAAAATATAAAAAAAACCATATAAAAATGAATAAATAAAAATCGAAATTAAATACTTTGAATTTTAAGGTTATGTTTTAAATTGGGAAAATATTTAATCGGAATCACTAGCATCTGGTGAACTTTCACTAGTTTTTTCTTCCTCGTCGGATTCTTCCTCCGAGTCACTCTTACTTTTTTTGATCTGTTTGGTTTTTTCTTCTTCGCTAGATCCATCAGACGATTCCTGTATTTACACATTAACCATGAGTTTAATATTTATTAAATTGAACACAAATTATTTAAATACCATACCTTTTTCCTTTTCGATTTAGATTTACCATCGTCTTTTTTGGATTTAGATTTCTTATCATCACTCGAGTCTTCAGAAGATTTCTAAAAAGTTAATGCAATTTTGTAAATTTACAATTGATACCGTATGAATACAAAATATCCGTGTCATTATATTAAGCGAATGTCAAGAATGTTTTGGTGGTACGCACAACTCACATTATATACAAAAATATATATCTATTCACACATTATTTATTTTTAGCATTTAATGTAATTGAAATAAATAATTTGGGTTTTTAAATATTTGCTTTATGCTTTTTCTGTTTTGTTACATGAAATTGCACAGTAAACATTAGTAATTAAAATGAGTTGGTTGATAAATGATACAGTGCTCATTAAATAATTTTCAATCTTTTTAATTATGACAGAAAATTAAATATCATAGATTTATTTCATGTCACATCCAGTGATATTTATTTAATATAATTTAAAAGTTAATGATTTTAATTAAAATATTGTAATTGTCATTTAGGATCAATAATTTATTTAAGATACAAATTGTAAAACCGTCTCTTATAAAGATAGTTTATCTACATTTAAGTACACTGGGAAAAATACTTAATGACTTTTCATCCAATTAATTCAATATTTATAATTTGATAAAAAAAGATTTTAAAAATAAACTTAAAATTAAATTACTTCATAAATAGTAAAATTAAATCTCTTTAATAATTTTCAATGCAAAAAAATACATTTTTAATAGACACTCGCACAAATAAATATTATATTTCTTAACTTACCTTTTTAGTTTTGGGTTTAGCTTTGCTTTTATCATCATCATCGTCATCACTTAAAGATGAATCATCATCGGGCTCAATGAATTCTTTTGAAATAAATGATCCACTCTTAACAGGTGTTGAAACTTTCTTCGGAGTAGACGGTTTAGACGATTTTTTTGATTCTTTAGATGATTCTTTGGATGGTTTTGCTCCTCCACCAGATTCTTTAAATTCTTTCATAGCTTTAGTATACTCTTCTTTTAATTTTGCTGCTTTCTCTTCATGTTCCTATGCAAATAACACATTCCATTAAAAATTTAATATTAAAATAATTTTATGTTTATTGACTTGATACAGCTCTATAATATAGATATGAAAAAAATATTTGTATTACACTAAATCATTTTTAAATAACTATATATTATTAGATATTAGATGAATTTACCGCTTTTTCGCTAGTCGTCATTTTTTTCCAAATTTCACCGGCTTTTTTGGCAATGTCAGTAAATGAAATTCCTGGGTTATTAGTTTTAATGTCATCACGTGCACTATTAAACCATATCATATACGCTGAAGCTGACCTTTTTGGTCTTCCATCATCAGGCTTTTTGGCTTTTTTTGGTTTTCGTGGTTTTTCAGACTAAATATAATAAATACAATTCTAAATTAATAAGATTATATTATTAACTAAAGTCAAAAGTAAAAATATGTTCGCAAAGTTAACTTATTGAAAATCAAACTCGGAACATTACAATCGTTACTGATAGGTTCTTAAATAATTAACATTTCTATTTTGGCTTTAACAAGTTATTAGGTTAAATTTAAAATGTATAATGAATTTAATCACATTAATATTTTTATTTGTAACACTACAAATATGGATTTTGAGTATGAAATTAATTTAATTAATGTAATAATAATAATATATGAAACATTTTGTTTTTATAAAATTGAGATAATAAAACATATATGTTTGTAATACAGAGATTTTCATAGTTGTATTTTCTTCGATTCTAACCTAAATCCATTTATAAGATATTAAACCACAACTATAAAATATCTATTATTAAAATTAATAAAGACTTTTTTATTTTATTATAAGGTAAGATCACATTAGTATTTAATATTTTTACTTTTATGCCTTTATGCATTAATATTAACCTCTACTCTATTATTATTTCCCTAACTAACTTACAATAGTTTTTGCAGATTTAGGTTTCTTATCTTTTTTCTTTTTCTCCTTTTTATCTTCACCTCCACTAGCACCTCCTTCATCATTTTCAGATTCTGATCCTGTTGTTGATGGGTTGCTATCAAATCTTTAAAATAATTTATATTTTATTAATTCACATTTCTTACTATTTATATTTTACAAATTTAAAAAAGTATAAAATTAAATTTACTCCTCG
Source organism: Drepanosiphum platanoidis (assembly GCA_948098885.1). Classification (NCBI taxonomy): domain Eukaryota; kingdom Metazoa; phylum Arthropoda; class Insecta; order Hemiptera; family Aphididae; genus Drepanosiphum; species Drepanosiphum platanoidis. Next base: position 8,747,984 of record OX402531.1, read on the forward strand.
GCAACATCACTTTCTTGACCTTCAGGGTTAAAGTCTTCATCAGTACTCTCTTCTGAATCATCGTCTTCATCACGTTCTTGTCCTTCACGTTTGACTCGAGCCAAATAAGCATCAGGTTCTGCTTCATTATCAGAATCACCATAGTCATCTCCCGTATAAGCTGGTTTATCCTAATATTAACAAATATTAAATAAATGCAATTTTTAATTAATAAATATTATTACCGATTTTCCTGTATTCTTCACTCTCAGCTTCTTGGCATTAATGAAATCATACAGACTTCCATATTCTTCTTTTTCTATGCTACTAAATGTGTGTATAACTCCATTTCTCAACTCAATTTCAAAATCAAAAGACCTAGTACTACCACCACCTCTAGCGAAATTAACACTAGCGATTTCTTCAAATCTGATATGTATAGGTGGCTTATGAATGTAAATGAAGCCTCTTTCAAGAGGATATATATATCCAGCAGCAGCTTTATAGGAACAGCCAATAGCCGATGTGCCAGAATGACTAAAAAAGAAATAAATTATAAATAAATTTGACTAATTTATTTAGTAAATTAAAATTACTGTGACAGTATTACGTTTTAATACTTTTAACCACCCGATTTTGAAATTTTATAATTAAATTTAAAATCATACATGTACTTAATTTGTAAGAATAGAGTTTAAAAATAAATAATAATTATTGTTAATTTCATAATTCTGTTTTAAAGAAAATAATTGACCCAAATCCATGACATAGAGCTATAATTTTATAATGTTAACATTTTAATTTGTATTATAGTTAAATATTAAATTGATACATAACTTCATGATTAATTAAAGATGGTTATAAAAAGAGCTAACTGATATTTATTCTATTATTAATTCAGCAAAAATATAAAATATAAATTGTATATACACATAGAAATAATATTTCTAATATTTATCAATATTATTGATATAAAAACTTTGTGACTCTGAGTAAATATCGAATTGATTAAATAATTTAGTATGTAACCTATCATTTGCATCATAAACTTTCATCGTGAGAATATTTTACATTATGAAAATATCTCGATTCAAAATTGTCAAATCAAAGTTATTTATAAAGTAATATGATATATTATTTTCTATTTTCAACAGAGCTATGAAAATGTATAGAAATGTGGCAGTCCATATATGCATAATATAATATGTTAACATACAATTTGGTATTATGACAATCGATTGGACTCAACTAAATCATTATAAAGTGTCAAAACATAATCTTATTTATGTAATTTATAACTTTCAAAATACAATTAAAAAAAATTTTACCCACCATCTTGTGACAAAATGTATTTGATAAATTTTTTTATATAATATTATTAAATCACCAATAAGGCATAAATAGGGGTCTGAATTAGAATTAAAGGAAAATTGTCAAGAAAATGTGTTCAATTTTTTGAAGAGTGTGAATAAATTTCACAATGAAAGAGACCACAATTAATGTAAATATACTAGTTTTTCAGCATTAAATGTTCTCACATTCAATTTTTTAGTAATATTTTAAATACAAATTATATTTCACTAGTCATACTTAAAATATAAATGTTATTAAAGTTTTAGATTTTTAATTATTCTAACAATATTTTTATTTTATTAATTTTTATATTAATTAGTTATTACAAATTACCCTTTAAAACTGGCTGGTGTTGTAATTTTTCTATTGACAATAGCTTTCATAACTTGTGCAAGAACTTCATATGTAGGACCAGAAAGTTCTTTAGATAGTTTTCCAGCATATTTTGTTTCAATTTCTTCACTAAACATAAAAACAAATGAATACATTAATTATCCTTAATTTAGAAATTGAAAAAATAAATGTAAATGCTTTAAAATGACAAATTTAAGTTAAATTAAAAATAATAAGTACAAATTAGAAACTTACTCAGTAAATGGAAGTTCAATAGATGTTTCATCTTCCATATTAAATAATAAAACTAAATAATGATATCGCGTTTGACCTTGTTTAATAGGTGGATCTAAACTGACTACAAAGAATATCTGACGTCCATCTTTGTGTGGTAATATAAATAATCGAAGAACAGTAGTCATTGGGATTTTGTAATCAAATGTTTTACCATGAAGTTGAAAGAATGTTTGGAAAACTTTTATATCATAACGACCACTAAAATAATATTTAACATGAATATAAATAATGAATATTTTTTAGTTGATCTAAGTTTGTCACATTAATTACCGAGGAGTTAGACATTGCATTTCTCTAAATATAGCAATTGCATCTCCAGAAATGGATATAACACTAGCTTGCTTCATTACTTGATCATGGAAAGCATCTACTGGATCTTGTTCACCTGCAAGTTCAGCTGATGGAATATGGAATCTCATTTCACAAAGACTGACAGGTGCTTCATCATTCTATAATCAAAATCATTTACACATTAAGTATATATTGATCATGAATTAACAAACGTAATAATTTATAGATGCAGATGATATAATCACATTGAGACTGATTGGTAAATTTTCAAAGGAGCTTAATTCTAATTATTTATTAGAAATTACTATTTCATAATAATTTGCTAAGTGAGATAACACAATTTAAAATTTTATATTTTGTGTACTAATACGTAAATCAAAATATCTATTTCAACTTTCAATTTAAGTACCAACCTGGTGAAATTCCAATGTCACTTCATTCTTGCCAGTTGTACACTGAGACACATTATTTAAAGGTATTTCAAATGCAGTCAGATTGCCTATATCAAAGCTCAATATTGATCCATTAAATTTAGCACTACCCCAGTTCCAGCCTTTAATAGCCAATTCTTTTTCTAGCATATCCAAGTGATAAGTATTTTTAAAATATTTAGCAATCTTTTCTTGATCCTATAAAAGAACAATTTTTCAATCAATTTTAAATAAATCAATTTTTAATATCATATTTACAAAATTGGTATTAAACTTACGGATTCATTGAAGCCACTATAACGATGAAGATTACCGTTTTTTAAAAAAATTCTGATACCACAAGTACCAACTAATTTTTGCCAATTAACAAACTCTATATCAGAAGATGTTAACTGTTCCACTTTACCAGTTTTTATATTTTTAAATGCAATATTGTTTTCAGTAAACTTGAGTCGTCCAGTGCACTGAAATAAAAACATAAAACAAATTAATAGTTTATCAAATAGCTAAAATAAATAAAATACCGAAACATTGAAAATCACTATTAAGAATTAGATATAAGATTTTATTACCAAGTTTATAGATATAATGAAAAACCCTTTTGGTATTTTAATTTTTAATTATAGGACACAATATGTTGATATTTATAAAAGTTTTTAAATTTTCTTTGCACATTTTTAGAAAAGCTTTTAAAAATTAAAAATAATTCAAATTTATGTTTGACTAATAATTATTTTTTAAATAAGTGATATCACAGTCCCAACCAAAAATGTGTATTTAAACATTTTAAAAAGAACACTAGGTAGTAGAGTTAGTGGCCATTGTCAGTCATATGAATACATTTAATCTAATATGAATTCTTAACATTAAATTCTCAACACTAAAATTCAAAAATTAAGGCCCAAGTTAAACTACGTCCTACAAAAAAATGTACATATAAAGTTTAATATCATTTGTCCCGATTAGTTATCTATTTGGATCATTGGAACTCAATTCAATGACCAAGTTCAACCAAGTTAAAGTGAATTATGCATATTAAAATCTATTTAATTAAAAAGAAACAAAATATAAAACACATTTTTTTACATGTTCCTGTATCATAATTCATCTATTTAACATTAACTTCAGTTCACAGATAACAACCATAAACAGTACTTACCAATATTCCCTTGACTTCTGCACGGACTTCTTGGAATTCTAAATCCATGTTTTGCAATTAATAATAATAAACGAATACAATTTCCTAAATGTTCAGACTAACAGAATCCGTTTTTGGTTTTACAACTACATAAGAAAGAATCAGCGGTTAAAATGTAAAACGTGAATGCTCAACCAATAAAAACATACAACGCGGGAAATTGATAAGGGTAAGATAATAGACAATGATGACCACGGTTGTCAGTAGAACCGTTCTATCTACAGAATAAATAAACACACCGCCGTGCCGAGGATACAAAACAATCTCAAGGAGAATAAAATGTCGGTTGAACATCTTTGGAATCTATGTCACTGATTTGAACTGGAGCGAACGGCGTTCAAAGGATTTTGTAAGATTTCTTATATTTTAGTTCTAAATTATTATTTTCCATATAATATGAATGGTGGTAAATTGTTTTAGGCGACGATTATTATTTTTCATCTAAATATTTTGGACAATTTCGATGGCCTAAACACCCGGTTGCTGTAAATATATGGCACTTGAAAATATAATGATAAGCGCTAAAATATGCATTAAAAACCGTATAATATGCGTTTAAATATTTATTATTTATAATTAGTATAAATTTAAAAGTAACAAAAATAAGAAATTGTAGACTTGTTTTAAAATAATTACCCGACTGAACTCAACACCAAACATAATAATCGAAATCATTAAATTACCATTATCGGCCGACCCAGAGCGGGCTGATTTACGGGCAATCGTGTTTTCGGAGAAAAAGTTATTTTCACCTACCAAAAATACACAAAAATGATTTACTTTAAAATCGGAATTTTTCTTTCCCAACTATTCGTTCTATAAATATACCCTTGCACATTCATGGAAAAACATCGAACATTTTTCGATCGGTTGAAATTAGTATGGTTTTTGATTTTAAAGTTGTCAAAATATGCAAAATAAAACACAAAAATATGCACTTTTATGCAAAATCTATGATTCATGCAAACGTTTAAATTTTAGATATTTTGATATCATGACATCGAGAAATTAATTTATATCTCACACTGCTATATATTTACTACAATAATTAACAAAAGTATGCAAATATTTTAAAGAACACCCGAAAACGAATGAAGTCATGACGTAAGATCACACCACTACCTGCGACTTGGTCTAGCGGTGATCGCGGTAAACTGTTTACGTGCGTACACAATACTATTCGGCACGAAGTGGAAATACCTGGGTTAGGTTAATTACCCGCGGTTATCTCCTATACCGCCTGGAACCGTTTCGTATATTTTACCGTCTGCGGTAGTCTTTATCTTCAGTTCGCGTCGCGTCGTAGTGTTGTGTGGTGTTTTTAACAGTAACAAAAGTTACTTTCGATTTTTTCGATTTTGCACTGTCGCCGTCGCCGCCGATGCGGGGACCGAAGTGCGTTGGACGGAACGGAAATAATATCTAAAACACTGTTGGTGAAAATGGATTTCTACGTGTTTCTACGGGCAGTGGAGATCAAACGGCAAATGCGCGGTCGAAAACAAAATGGCTGAAATCCCCGGCAGGTAAAATATCATATTTTTTTTTTATCATTTATCTTCCGCGACGTTATTAACGTCATGTAGGCGAAATGTTTAACAGACATTGTATTAAATTTTAAATATATTTTTACTATTATATCTATAATTATATATTGATCAATGTGGTGTTCCGTGTGCGTCAGGCGCGGACACAACCCCCCCCCCCTCCCATACATAGTAGCTATGCCAACCCAAATCTCAGAAAAAAAAAAATTAAACTGGTGTAGGTAAATTATTGTATTCTACTTAAATTTCAAAAGGGCAATAACAAAACTTACTATAGAAAAATAATAGAAAAATAATAATACTAAGAATTTATTGTCAGAATGATATTTTTGTCTTTTATGTTCTCCGGACAATTTTATTTATTATTCTGTAATTTATTGGTACTGGCGATAGCAGCAGTAATATCCATCAGAATTTTCTGGAGCTGCTGTAGGCATTGATTTTGCTGTTTTAAATTTTTGAATACATTATACAACATAATATTATATTATACATTACTACATTTACAATTCTATACATTAAAATTTAAAATACACCTCAGTATAGTATATTGCCTATCTTCAATTATCCAAATGTAATTTTTGTTTTTTAAATTAATAATTATATATAAAATATGTGAACAATTAAGTCAATTTCATGCGGGGTCCTCAACAACCCTTCCACAATTCACCAAGCCCTCAGCGAAGACAACACCAAAGCCATTTGTACCTTTTTACGCAAAATTAATATATTTCAAAAATTGTAACACACAACACCTAATGGACATATTATGTATTTTTAAACCATATCTGTCACAACTGTAATTTAATATATTTATTTGATAAATTTAAGTAGGCTAATTTCCATTGTCGTTGAAGTCTTATACTCAATAAAAAAGAAAACATGTCAATTATTTATGATCTTAAAAAGAAAAAATCATTCTTAAAAGTTTAAATATAGTAAAACATACCAATTAGTATTTTAAATATTTCATAATAAGGTGGTCAGATATAAAATACGGAAATCCAGGAATAAAAATAGTTTTGATTGTGATAAAATCAAAAATATTGCTTAAAAATAAAATGTTAATGAGTGATGGTGTCATTTGGTGCAATTTGGTTTAACTCATCATTATATATCATTACTTTTGAAACTTAGGTGTTAAAAAAATTGTTTTAATCAATTATAATAATAAAGTTTACAATATTATTGTATTTCATAATGATAATGGCATTGAAAATCAGAGAAGATAAAATACAAATTATTTGAATTGACATAATTTTTTTTTATTGATAATTTAATGATACAATATTACATACATTTAATTTTGAAAACCAAATATATATTTTGTATGCTTTTAATTAAATTCGGAATATTATGATAATTTTGTGTGTGTGCCGTGTACTCGTATTTGTTTGTTAATTAATAATAGTGTATCTATTTGGTGTGTAATTATTTAAAGAATATAAACCACTCCCAAAATATGGAAGTGTAAATATGCATAACTGTATAAATTATGAATTTACGAAATATTATTCTAATTAGATTTTTATGTATATATATGTACAGTCCGTTACAATAGAATTTAAATTAATGTAATGAAGAAAACAATTTAAATAATAATTCTTTACTTAATTTATATTTAATGTTATTTTTTAATAAATGTATTTATATATAGATTAATATTTAAATATAAAAAGTAAATACAATTAAAAATTGTTAACTGTAATGTATGATTATAATAATAATATAATATTTAGCATTGTAAATATGTTGTAGATAAAGATTACCTATATAAACAAATAATAAAACTATTAATGATTAAGTATACAATATTAGAATAGTCCAGTGGTAAAAATATTTATTTTCATATTTTTAAATGGTAAATTATTATAATTATTTGAGTTTTTTATATTTCAGTCATACTGGATAAACTATAAATAAGGTTTCAGGGAAGAAAGGTTCAATCCCAAACCCCAAAATATAGTCTAGGACTTTTTAATATATTTCATTACATTACATATTATAATAATATTAATATAGTACTCTTTGAAATATTACAGTTAGACACTGACAGTAAACAGAGTACCTACCTATTATGATAGTATGTTAAATTAATAAAATTATATTTATGTTGAGAAATTATTACACGAAATAACTGTACGTCTGAACCTTTAATTTTTTCTGAGAAATATTTGTATGAAATAACTGTTTATGAACACAGAAAATACTTTAATAACAAATAATATTACAATTATAATAATATATATCAGGCTTTATTATAAAGATTTTTTTCGACTATAATAATATATATTGCTTACTTGTAGAGGGATTTTACCCCCATACCTAAGTGATACTCTATTTTAAACTAAAAAAAGGGGGCGAGATGCAGGTGACGTGGATGATATAGGTGACGACTGATTGATGCTATTACATCTACTGCACCTATATTAAAGCCTGATACATATAACAATAATACTACGATTTTACTGATTTTAGTAAGAATACCGATTTTGAAATGTTGAAATAACAATTTCAAACATTGAATTTGCAATAAAAAGAAAAAAATTAATCTAACAATAATATTTTGTGTGCACTTTAAAAAAAGCAATTGTAGTTGTATATATTATGACCTTAATTACGTGTACGTCACTCAATAATATTTATTATTAGTAGTAACACAGTAGTTACAGTTAGTGTAATTATTTAGGGAGGGAATTTCTTATACTTAGATTGAACCCTTGAAGCTCAACAAAAATGTTAACAAATGTATCTTTGTAAAAATCTTTTTTTCTGTTAGCAAATAGCCCATTCTAAAAATTAATCAATATGTTATTGGATATTATAAGTATGATTTTAATACAAAAAATATTCTTAAAAATAATTTTTATTTATCTGAAATATGTTATGACTTATGAATTTTAAAAATCTACCTAAATAACGGAGTTTTGACTATATTTCGTTTAAATCATCGTATTTCTACTATCCGTGTTACTCACATTCGTTTTTCGCGTTTTTTCGTGTCGTTTATTATTTGTTTCATCGGAAATTTGAATGTATTTCTTTGGTTTTATTTGGTTTGATGAAGTTTTGGTCTTAATTTTCAAATCAATGTTTTTTATAACATTGAATATTTAAACTAACAATTACTCTAAAAAGCAAAGGTATTTTAATTTTAATTTTGATGTGAAATACTACTGTACAGTAGAAAGAATATCGATTTAGCGTTCCAGGGTCTAAAAGTGGTGTTTTACTTTCGAACTGTTTGGCGACAACACATTTTGCGAACAAGAGTAGTGGCGCCGAATGGTCGCGGAGGATAATTCGAGTCTGGATGCATGTATATATTATATTTACATGGGAGTATATGTATGTGCATGGGTGTAAGTGGTGGAGGGTAATTATTGGCGTTTTATGTTTCTCTTCTGTGCTATAAAAACACGTCTCGCCGGGTGGTTTTGTGTGTTGCGTCTCTAATAACTCATTCTAACTACAACATCCATAACAAAAGCTCTAGAAACGCGTAAATCCATCGCTGACCTTTTGAAAAGTTAAATTGGTACTATACTACTATATATGTATACTATAATAACAGAATAGCGGTAGGATGACTAGGATGTTTATAATAATAATAATATATTAATGTCGTATTGGTGTTATTTGAAAATATAATAATGTATAATCCTTTTATCCTTTTATATATATATAAAAGAACAGGCCTTTTTTATGTTCCCATTTAGTGACGACGCTATTTAACTTTTTTCCAATTTTTTTTTCACATAGTTGTTCTAAATACCTTCCTGAATGTCACCACGTCACCCGACTTTCAAAAAATTTTGCTTTTAAAGAGTTGACATTGGTAAAAATAATATTATATAAAAATGAATCCCTATTTACCAGGTATCCTCATCACGCGTGAACGGCTGGACCGATTTAGCTAATTCTTTTTTTGTTGTTGTGTTTGTTATTCAGGGGGATGTCATTAGGGGCGATGAGTTCGGGGTGAGCTTGTTTTATTCGAAAACCTATTTCGGTAAAAACGCCGATAACGACGAGTGATATCATATCACTGCAGCGCGAATCACGCGAACAGCGTACCGCGCGGCACTTGAATTTCTCGTTTCCGATTGAAATATAAAACGCGACGCGCGGCAGTGTACTGTTCCGCCGCCGTGGCCGTGTGGTCGCGTGGCCGCCGTGATGGGACGACGACGAGGTGGTCGCGCGCTGCGGACGGAACTCTGGACACCGCGGTCGCAGTCGTCCGTCCGGAGGTAGTTTAACAAAACGACCGTTAAAAAAAGGAAATTACTTTCCATGAATTCGTAAATCATCAGCCAATGGGCTGTTCGTTTTTTTAACCGTTTCGGCCGACGCGGGGGGACGCTGGGATTACCCTTCCGCCATTGCTTCAGTCTTCGTCGGTTCGCGAGTATGTGGTGGGCTTCTCCGATCGGGTCCGTGTTTCGAGATTTTTATGCCGACCGCCATAGTCTCGTTTCACGGTTTCTACAATTCCTTTCGCGGCGATGGTAATAGTATTTATCGACGAATAATCGCACGTCTCACGGCGGTCGCGTGGGCGCAACCAAATTATTTCGTCGCTTAAATACTACCGTACCATCGCGACATTCGGTGTTTCACGTATTTTTCGTATCGTATCGCCGCCGCCGTCGCGTCCGGTGCGCGATCCATTACGCGAGTGTAATGGCCGTCGCCTTCGGAGTTTCAACGATTCCGTCGAGGCTCGGACGACGTCTATTCCAAGCCGGTAAAGGCTTCGAGTGTGCGTTTTTGACGTCGTCGTTTCATATCGTATCGCCGCCGCCGTCGCGTCCGGTGCGCGATCCATTACGCGAGTGTAATGGCCGTCGCCTTCGGAGTTTCAACGATTCCGTCGAGGCTCGGACGACGTCTATTCCAAGCCGGTAAAGGCTTCGAGTGTGCGTTTTTTGACGTCGTCGTTTCGTATCGTATTCGCCGTGGTCGGTGCGATCGCCGCCGTTTGTACTATCGATATTCGGTGTCTAGCATATTTTTCGTCTCGATCGTTCGCCAAAACGGTTTGTACATTTTACCGTCCGCCATTTTGTTTTTGGTGTTTTGCGAGTCACGGCCACAGCTCAGATGGTAAAAATATAACGCTTTTTTTTCGTTTCGTTTCGATTTATGCGTGTAAAGAATTCGCGATCACTTAAAGCGGGCCAGCCACAATAGGTGCATCACATTCGTTCATTATTGTGTTGTGATGCCGCCACAAACAAACCTATATTTGAGGTAAGGGTTTATTATCATAATAATAATATGATTCATTTGTATTTATTCAAACAGTCAACTTATTTATGTTTCGATTGTGCCAACGAGGCAACATACTCGTATTATTATTATTATTATTTAAGTACAATATTATTGAAATTATTAGTATATTACCAGTGTCATTTTGAAGGAAGTGCCCCATAATTTATGTTTTTTACAATAATATACATATAATAATGAAATTCAACTTGGAATAGTGTCCATTCATAAATTATTGAGTAGCAAATCTATTCACCTTTTCAGATGAAAAACAATATCTGGTCTACAAGGTGTCCATATGATAAAATACATCTTTTAAAATGATTGCTCTTAATATTTTCTTCCAAATGTATTATTGTTCGGAGAAGGATTTTACGGACCAAAAATAATGAAAATTAACCCTAAGGGGGTTAAAGGGGTATAAATGGAAAAAATCCAGAGCCACTGGAGCTTCGTGTGGTATTAAATTCGGTCAATAGTTTAGTTTTATATAGCAGATATATGCATGAATCAGTATTCAGACCTGGCAATTCAGGAAGGCATTAGGGGCGATGATTTCGGGGTGGGCTTGTTTTATTCGATAACGACGAGTTGGGAAAGCCGGTTGTTTGATATGTAATATACGGCGGGAGCACAGCACTGCAGGCGGCGCGAATTTGATTTTTCCGTTTCCGATTAAAATATTTGACGTGACACGCGCGACATGAGTTGCAGTGCGAAAATTCCGCCGCTGTCGCCGTGTGGCCGCGTGGTCGCATGGCTGCGTGGTCGCGTGGTCGCAGTGACGATGAGGTCATTGACCGTCACTGCTCTCGGACAGAACTTCGGTACATAAACGGTACTACATACCACGGTAACGACAGATTTTCGGCAAATGGCCGTTAAAAAAAAATTACTTTCCATGAATTCGTAAATTATCAGCCAATGGGCTGTTTGTATTTTTTAACGGTTTCGGTTGACGCGGGGGGGTCGACTGCTATTTTCCTTTCGTTGCTTCAGTCTTCGTCGGTTCGCGCTAATGTCTGCAGGTTCTTCGATCGGGTCCGTGTTTCGAGAATTTTATGCCGACCGCCATTGTCTCGTTTCTCGGTTTCAAAATTTCGTTTCGCGGCGATGGTAATAGTATTTATCGACGAATAATCGCACGTCTCACGGCGGTCGCGTGGGCGCAACCAAATTATTTCGTCGCTTAAATACTACCGTACCGTCGATATTCGGTGTTCACCGTATTTTTCCTATCGTTTCGCCGCCGTCGCGTCCGGTGCGCGATCCATTACGCGAGTGTAATGGCCGTCGCCTTCGGAGTTTCAACGATTCCGTCGAGGCTCGGACGACGTCTATTCCAAGCCGGTAAAGGCTTCGAGTGTGCGTTTTTGACGTCGTCGTTTCGTATCGTATTCGCCGTGGTCGGTGCGATCGCCGCCGTTTGTACTATCGATATTCGGTGCAAAGCATATTTTCCATCTCGGTCGCGTTCGCGGTGCGCCGCCGCCGTTCGCCAAAACGGTTTGTGAATTTTACCGTCCGCCAAAAACAAACGTATCGTAGTAATATCGTGGTTCGCGCGAGTAGTGAATCGTTCCGTGGTGTTTTTATTCGAGTGTACCAGCACGAAATACGTTGTAAAATGTTTCGGACCCTCCGAATGAGAACGTTCGTCAATGGAGTCGACGACGGCCCGAGGTTAGTGATAGATAATATATTATGATATTATATCGATGTAAAATATAAGTACGAGCTACCGACGCGTTATACAAAACTTATTATTATTATATATTATTATTAAACAATTAAACCACCGATACACAACGCGCGTTGGAACTGATAAATTGCGAGTATAGTAGTAGTGAATTCGACGGCCACTCGGTCGAGCGAATGAGGAATGCGACGCTAGGTCTATATTAGCGTGGCCGTGTGGCCGCGTGGCCGCCGTGACGGGACGACGACGACGACGCGGTCTCGCGCCGCGGACGAAACTCCGGATACCGCGGTAACGATTCTCGGTAAACAAAAAACCGTTACGAAAAAAATCACTTTCCATGATTCGTTAATTATTCTCATTGGCTTGTTCGTCTCAACCGTTTTAACGGCCGACGACGCGGGGATTTCCTTTCCGTTGTCCCTTCAGTCTTCGTCGGTTCGCGTGTATTTGGTGGGCTCCTCCGAACGGGTCCGTGTTTCGAGATTTTTATGCCGACCGCCATAGTCTCGTTTCACGGTTTCAAAATTTCATTTCGCGGCGATGGTAATAGTATTTATCGACGAATAATCGCACGTCTCACGGCGGTCGCGTGGGCGCAACCAAATTATTTCGTCGCTAAAATACTACCGTACCAACGCGACATTCGGTGTTTCACGTATTTTTCCTATCGTTTCGCCGCCGTCGCGTCCGGTGCGCGATTCATTACGCGAGTGTAATGGCCGTCGCCTTCGGAGTTTCAACGATTCCGTCGAGGCTCGGACGACGTCTATTCCAAGCCGGTAAAGGCTTCGAGTGTGCGTTTTTTGACGTCGTCGTTTCGTATCGTAGTTGCCGTGGTTGTCGATACTCGGTGTTAAGCATATTTTTCGTCTCGGTCGTTCGCGGTGCGTCGTTTGCCAAAATTGTTTGTACATTTTACTGTCCGCTAAAACGGTTTGTACATTTTACCGTCCGCCATTTTGTTTTTGGTGTTTCGCGAGTCACGGCCACGGCTCAGATGGTAAAAATATAACGCTTTTTTTCGTTTCGTTTCGATTTGTGCGTGTAAAGAATTCGCGGATCAGCCACAATAGGTGCATCACATTCGTTCATTATTGTATTGCGATGGCTCCACAAACCAGCCAATATTTGAGGTAGAGTTTATTATTATAATTATAATATGATTCATTTATATATATTCAAACAGTCAACTTATTTATGTTTCGGTTGTGCCAACGAGGCAACATACTTGTATTATTATTATTATTATTTAAGTACATGATTATTGAAATTATTAGTATATTACCAGTGTCATTTTGAAGGAAGGGCCCTATAATTTTTTTTTTACAGTAATATACGTACATATAATAATGAAATTCAACTTGGAATAGTGTTCATTCATAAATTATTGAGTAGCAAATCTATTCACCTTTTCAGGTGAAAAACAATATAAGGTCTATAAGGTGTCCATATGACATAATACATCTTTTAATGTGGTTGCTCTTAATATTTTACTTGAAATGTATTCTGTCAGTTGGATACCTATTATGCATATTAAAACCTAATAATAAGAAGTAAAAAATAACCAATCACCAATATAATAGGTACTTATATATATTATATATAATAGATACCTTTTGATTAACTGTTCAATATAACCAAAGATAAATATATAATAACAAAATATTATTAAATATATAAAAATTTTTTAATACAAACTATTAAATATATTTTAAACAATAACAAAATAAAATAAAATATAGGCCTTGCCTTTAGAATTATAATAAAGAGTGCAAAAAAGTAAAATAGTTATATATTACATTATATTTTTACAGTCAATGTTTATAAATAATATAATCTAACCGAGCCTATATTTATTTAATCCAGACTTGCATATTTTACTTTGGTAAAAATTAAAAAAAAAAGTGGTTAATATAAACATATTATCTACTATAAATTAATATTATTTTATATAGTAAAAAAAAAAAAACAAAAAAATTGTCAGAAGTAAATAGAAACTCATAAATGAATAAAAATATAATAATTTAATATATTAAGTATTTAATTAAAAACAATCTAGTGTATTCAAAATAAACAATATAGGAAAAATATATAGGTAATAAAATAAAAAAGTGGCCAGAAGTATTAAAGTTTTGGTTTGTAATATACCTACTGTAATACACAGTTTAGATTTTTCAAAAATTATTGTTTTATTATGTATGTATTTTACATTATTAATTGTGTATATATTAGTCAGTTTTATTTAATATATGTTTTACTAATTTATTAGATATCAACAATATGAAAAAATTTAATGCATTTTATTTAATTTACATGCAGTAGAATCATGTATGTCCAATAAATTATGAATTTGAATCTCAGGTTTTTGTATCAGAAGTAATCCATCATTAAATTTGAAACATTTAATTCTAAATCTTGAGATAGGGTACATCAATACAATAAATAACTAGGTATTAACACAACATTTAGCTGTACAATTACATTATTATAAATTGACATTATTTTTATAAATATGTTAGGCATTTATTAATAAGCTTACTTGCAGAAGACTCATGAATATTTTCTTCACTATCAATTTGTGACATAGATGACTGAAGTATTTCATCATTTGAGACATTTAATTCTGAATCTTGAGATAGGGTACATCAATATAATAAATAAGTAGATATTAAAATTACATTATTATAAATTTACATAATTTTTAGAAAAATGTTAGGCATTTATTTATTAATTAATTTATTAATAAGCTTACCTGCAGTAGAGTCATGCATATTTTGTTCATTAACAATTTAAGACATTAAATTCTGAATTTTTATAAACATCTATAAAATAAATAAATAGGTATTGATACAAGCAATACAACATCACAACATTTAGCAACACAATTATTACATTATTATTATAAATTATCATTATTTTTAGAAAAATGTAATGAATTTCAAATAGTTTACTTGCAGTAGAATCATAAATATTTTGTTTATTTTGTTCAGGTATAAAATGTTCAACTACTTCTGTGAATATTTTTATATTAATTTTCACAGGAATTATTATATACATATTATAAATTATTAAATTAGGGGCCGGATTTTTATGCATTTGCATGTTTTTTTAAACACTCTAGACAGAGTCTTAGAGTTTAGAGCTAGATAAGCTACAAGTTTGAGTAAATAGATCCTAAATACTAAGTTTTATTTTGCATATTTTGTTATTTTTAAACATGTATTGCATATTTTTGTATTCCAAAATTTGTTATTGCATATAAAAGGTTTTTAAAAGCATATTATTAATATTTTGGTTATATTTATAGTTAATTTATGGTTCATGGGTATCCCATGAATTTTATACCCATATTCCTTGATAATTTTGCTTTATTATGAGTTTATTTATTTTAATTTATGACAAACTTTATGGTCTATTTCATGATGTATTTTCATAACAAAAATATCAGAGTTTTTCCATTTATTTTGTCATAATATGGACATGTGTGACATGTTATTGTTGATCGGGCCGGGGGCCCCCTTAAAGCCAGTGAATATCGGGGGCCCCGGTGTTTGACACTCCCAACCCCTCCGGTAGTTGCGCGCCCCCGCGTATAAACGAAACAATTACAAAGTCGACAATAAGTGTCGACGAAAGGAGGTGTTAACCTTACCACCATATTTGCTTTTAATCTCCATCGTATATCGATCCGCCGACTCTATTATGATCTCGGATAGTAAAAATCGTATTTCGCAGACACGTTTATCTCGAAAAAATCCAGCGAGCGGGGGTGTCGCTCCCTCGTCCCACACCCACCGTGTTCGGCCGCGAGCCGCAGGTAAAATCACGAACGGACGAGCGCGAATTTCGTACAAATCGACACGCAGACCCGGGGGGGGGGGGGGCGGCGGCGGCGCGGCGTTTGACCGACTCCACCCCTCCTCCCGTCGGTGCCGCCGCGGGCGCGCCGTAATCTTTTCGCCCGCGTGACCCTTTGGCCGCCGCGGCGTTTGTCTCCCGATCGACTCTTGGGGCCCGCGGCGACGGCCGGCCGCCGCGCAGACGTCGCCGGTGCCGCCACCGAAGTAGTATCCTTTCCCGTCGTCCCACGCGGCTCTTCGACCGAGCCGAGAGCAGCGACATTGACACCGCCGCAGCCGCCGGCCGTCGCGATGAGTGTGCCACCGCGTAGCACACACGCGAGCGAACGGTCGATCGAACAGCTGTTTTACTCCCCACCTCCGTCCCGCCCCGGGCCGTTGCGGAGAGCGCGGCGGCGTCATGTGTGCGCGCCGCGTTTCGCTCTTCATTGTCTTCGGCAGTTTAGTCCACCGTCAACCGCCGGCACGTTCGCGTGCCGTTCGTGTGCGCGTATTCGTCGTCGTCGTCGTGTCTCGTTCGCGTTTTCCTCGCAGTGCGTCGTTTTACCGTGTTTATTTCTCGCGATTTTCGTTCGGCGCGGTGGTGATGTGATATCTGTCCGCCGTTTTCGGTCGGCCGTTCGTTCGTCGCAGCTACACACACGCGGCCCCAACATGCTCGGAGTGTTCAAAAAGCGCTGGAAGCCCAAAAATAGGTACGTTCCTATTTTCGAGAGAAACGCCTACCCGTATTCCAAGTGCCCGGGTTCGGTTCTGCGGGGCCCCGGGGGCAAGGCCCGTTACGGTGGGGGGGGGAAATGTTCTTATGTCTGAAGACTTTTTTTTTTCGGGTCTATTGAATTGTTACATAACGGCGGCTAGTAGTGGACGACTTTAAAACTTAATCATCAAAAACGATCGAATACATATCGACTGTTTTTAATTTTTCTTTCGATTCGTCAATATTATTGGATGATTTATTGTTGAAACGTATTAGAATAACTTGAACGGTTAAGTTAAAGCTATCTATCGAGTATCTTTTAACAAGTAAATTTGATTTGTTCAAACAAGGTTACCTATGTCATTCCTACGTTATCTATGACTAACAAATATAAAAAAGACTAGGTTCAGTCGATACAGGTGACAAGTGATTAACATTGTTAAATTGTTTCTATCAATTTGAGATCAATTGCTTTTAAAAAACGAATCTGAACGAAAAAAGGTTAGGCTATTATTAGTATATATTAACTAATATTAATTTATATAATTTATATATTAATTTATATTATTAGTAAAAAGGTTACTAATAACTAATAAGTATAGCCTATATTTCTATTTCCTATAGTTTATATTAATATTATTAGTGATGAATTCAATAGTAATTAATTCAATAGGTTGGATGCAATTTTTCCATTTCATCCAACCTATTGAAGTCTTGTAGATACCTATAGTGTTTTGGTGTAAATAGCAATTTTGTCGAAGTTTGTTTTATAAAAGTTGATGAGACGTTTCTACAAAACATTCAAACACTTTTACAAAAATAAATTGTAACTGTAGATTTATTCATACAAGTTAGAACAATGTAAGAGAAATGTCACTTATAAATGTATATAATATTTTTTTTCTAAATTTGAAAATTAATTAAAAAATGTATGATGAAACTTGCAACTAAATAGTTAACATAATGTACTTATTATTTGAGAGACTTTCATTTAGGTAAGGGTCCCGGCTCAAGTCCTTTGGAGCCCCAAAAATCCGACACTGCATACTCCTTATACTGTGTTCATTAACAAGTTTAACACCTAGATAGCATCAAAATCTTAATATTTACTTAACAGCTCTGATTTCAATGGTTTTAATTATTAATCTGTTATAGTTTATAACCGATCCTAATTCTTATTTTTTTTCTTTTTGAAAACTACATTTTAGAAGACAGATGACCTACCTCAAATCTGATTACATTAGGTATTACCCTAATGACCTTTTGCAAATTTAAATTCATTTAAATGATACCTTTTTCTGAATTAATATTTTATTCTAGAATCATTTCAATGAGTAAAAAACATAAAGAAAGTGACATTTTTTTAATGGCCATTAAAATGCAAAGTTTGTTCAAGCGCTATTCATGCACTTCTTCACTTTTATATGTTATTTTAGGAATATTATCTCGTATATTATTATTATTTAAGTATTTAGCTTTGTACCCATAATTAATATGAAACGTTTTAACTCTAAATGGTATTATTACCATAATTTTATTATAATAACATAACCAAACCGTTGTCATTACTTGTTCTATAATATGTAATTACGTTATAATACTATGAAATAATCGTATATTCAATATTCATTCACTTACTTCATATGAAGAAAAAAATTATAAAAAAATAATGAAATTAATTTTAGCAGTAGTAGGAATACGATAACAATTAGTTATAATTTATCACAATATTATTCAACCTTCATAGTTTAATAATTGAAAGCAGTAGCAGCAAACTGCACTGCTAAGAAGGGAATATTCCCGGTGCGCAGTCGATTTTTATTGATAGAGATAAACTTAGTTTGAATTTCTCGTTAAAAAGTAACTTTTATTTTATTTTGCAATGCAATTTAATATTTATGCATTATGCGTAGTTCAATAATCAATCGAGTGGATGCACTTGTTTAGATTTTTCGATTTAAGTAAAAGCCGCGGATAATTTACCAATATATTAAATACAATTATTGTCATAATTTTTATTCAAATCATTTTCCTGTGCTCATTTAAAATAATTGGCACCTAGGTATGCATGGAGGCTTGTGACCACGACACCGCGTTATTTAAAAAAAAAATGGTTTGTATTTTCATAACTGACCTTAACACACACACAAAAAAAAAAATCAAAATTGTTAATCGCTAACACAATATAAAGATTGCTAAAATTACAATTTTTCTGGACAGATCATTTTCTTTAATTTGCCACTGATTAAAACTCATATTTTTCACATCATTATAAATTATTTCATGATTAATGATTAATAATCACATCTAAATTACCTATATCAACAATGATTCTTTACAATAAATTAATTCAAATTAAATACTGATAATAAATTAATTCAAATTAAATACTGATTTTATAGTCAAGTTTATGATTAATTGGAAATAAATTAGTCTTATGTAGCTATTATTTAATATCATAATGATGGTTGTATTTTAGTTTATTATACTATTTATTTATTTATTTTATCATGTAAATAAATAATAAATTTCTTTTATTTTTTATTTAACGATCGTTTTAAGTTACTCTTTCTTACAAACTTCACAGTGAACTTGACATTTTTATTTATAAGACATTGTATTCGTAGAGTTTTAAATGTCTAGAGTAGAAAAGTTTATCTAAAGTTAAAAACACAGTTGTCAACATAGTAGTTGAACCAATATTGGAATCGGATTTCCTCTTTTCATTTGCTATGTAGGTTATTGGCAAGCTACCATACCGTAGGGAGTTTTTCAATAAGTGAACATGACCGACAAATTCTGACAACCGTATAA
Organism: Drepanosiphum platanoidis; assembly: GCA_948098885.1. NCBI lineage: Eukaryota > Metazoa > Arthropoda > Insecta > Hemiptera > Aphididae > Drepanosiphum > Drepanosiphum platanoidis. Next base: position 8,767,763 of record OX402531.1, read on the forward strand.
TTTTTCGTTAAAATAAAATACACGTGTTAAAATAAAGAACACGTGGTTGGTAGTTGATTTTTTTCGTTTTAAATCTAAAAAATAAATCATGAATGTAATTATCTTATGTCCTTATCTATAAAAAAAACATTTTATATTGACAAGACATTATATTTATTTGTAAATTTTTTCTCTACAGTTTAGATGACCAAAATAATAGATTATTTAATTTAGAACGTTATCACAGTGAATTCTGTAAATACAAATGTAATGCTAGTATAGAGTAAAAATTGATTTAGAAATTGTATGGACAATGGCCGGACATACGCAATAATACTGTATCAGCTTTGTTCATATTATGGACAAATCATACTATATTCTATGGCAGAGTGATAATTCATGAATGAATTTAAAATGGTAAAAATGGAATAATTTTTTACAATTTAATTTATTAGAACTAACGGTTTAATTTTAAATTTAGCTTAAAACTTATTTTACCAACATTTTATCGAAATAAAATTAAAAAGTTTCATAATATTGTTCAGAAAAATTTGAGTTTTGTAAACATACTCTTACATAGTAAATTGTGTCTCCTCCACATTTGATTATTCATTAAGTATAGAAAATGAATTTGATTTTACTATAATTTTAAGGATATATGTATATATTTATATACATAAACAGTTAAAAATTAGTCTTATAATTTTAGTGTTATATTTTTCTTTTTTTGAATTTCATGCTAAATGTTATGGGTAAATGATTTTCTTACAATTAAAAAATAGTGAAATATACATTCAATTAAAGTCGTTACACTCTCTTAAATATGAAGTTTTATTAGTAAATATATAGGTGACACAAATATGTTTGTTTAAAAAGTGTAGGTACTTAAGTGTGTAGAGTGTGTTGGAAGTTAATGTAAATATTTAGGTAAAGCAAAAATTATTCGTTTAGTTTTTGTACTTTCTATAATGAGTAAATAGATAAGTAATTAGTAGATGTGAATATTTCAACAGGATTAAAATATTTTTTGTATTGAAAAAATAAAATGTATTATAATTATTTTAATATAATCGGTTTTTCACTATAAAAAGAGTATCAGACTATTTTCACTAGCAGTGCACATTCGTTATTCGTTTCACCAACCCAAATTGTAAAAATTGTATAAATGGAATTATATAATAATGGCTATTGTGTATATTCTGTATGTCTTTATATTTAATTATACAATTTTAAAGTAATATAGTAAATTATTATATGTGTAGTTATAAAAGTTGATTTTATGGTATCATAAATAAATTTTTCAATAACTTTGTCATAATTCACATTTTAAATTTAATTAAGTTTGCTGTTGTTCAATGAATAAAAATATAAAATAATCAAGTATTTCTTGTTGTATAGTATTTCATAGGTTTGTTCTGATGATTGAGAGTTTTGAATTAGTATGCTCACACCAACAACTTGATATTGTAATGAATAATACAATCATTTATGCTATTTAAAAAATCCTCTGTTAATCTGGAAGGTTGCTACCTACAGACACTATCCATGAGCACTTCTATGATATTTATTTATAATATTTTGTTAAATCTAAAATTTATATACTAAAAGAAAAAAAGTTAAAATTGTTATTTTGTCTTACAAACATTGTTAAACAATTACAACATCTGTTTCTATATTGAATGACTAATTTTTAATTATTTTCACATTCTTGAATATATTTTTCATAAGTTTGAGAAATATTTAGGTATTTTTTGAGTATAAATAATAATAAAAAGGCTTTAGTGTTGGTTACAATAACATATTGTATTCCAATTATGGCGTAGGTCTGCGAAACGAATTATCGATCTCCCAGTGTTCTCCAAAATTAACTAGGTCAGATTGTGTATATTCTATTTTTTTACGAACTTAACAGATTTAAGACTAAAGAAAATCAAAGTTTTGAATATATTTTATAGTTTTATTTATTTTGTCTGATTGAATAACTTCTGTTAAATTATGTAATAAATACCGTTCATGGTAATTATTAAGATTTGGGTTCTTCAATACATAGTTACTCTAAAATAAGGTTTCTTGTCGTTAATGATTGTATCTAACAACAAAAATATATTGTGATCCCAGTAATTTCATTGAAATAAATACTAATTTTATATTTGACGTGTAACAAATGTACATCAACTTGTAGAGGTTGGGGTCAATCTATGCGTGTTAAACACCTATATGTATGTTTCATTCTTAGTTTTTGATGTGACGTTCTCCTAACTACTTAACTATTCTCGTAATTTTTTTCAAAATGGAGAAATACAAAAAAACATAATTTAATTAATAATTATATATTAACAGAAAGATACATACATTTTTATAACATTATATATTTATATATTTATATGATTTTAACTTCAATCGAATAAATTTGTTTTATAGTATAATAATATGAGTATAAAAGTTTATTGGTAGGTACATAAATATTCCTGGGAATAAACGAGTTAAAAAAATATACTAAAGAATTATTTACTAGTGTATTGTATCGTTTTCATATGGGTAGTTATCTAATCTGATAGGGCGAAGCAGAAACCCTAACAATGTTCGTCAATTGATCAATGGTTTTAAAGAAATAAAGTTGCGTGGGAGATAGAATTCACCTTTTTTTTTATGGTATGCATAAAATATATGAACTCTTGTGCTTTATGTAAATTATATTCGGGTCCTGTTAATAATTTACGTCTCACTGTTGGCAATTTTTTTGCACACAATAGCTGCAGAATTAATAATGTATTGCGTGGGTGTGAAAATTTCTTAAACTTCACGCATTTTTTCTCATATTCAGTAAATTATTTGTATATGCATAAAACCGAGTACGTATTACAAATTAAAGCCAATGGCTAGCGGCTTACACAAAAATAAAAATAACAAGTGATGTACTATTAATTTTACCTCTAAAAGGAAAAACTTGATGTTTGGATCTAAAAAGTGCTTCTAGAATGTAAATGATAATAAAACCTCGGGCTAATATGAAATTCACGAAGTATAGATACTCGCTTAATATAGTACTAGGTAACGTTTTATGTTGTGAAATTTCTGTATGATATTATGAGAGAATCATTTATTTAGGTTGCACAAAATATTATATTTGTTATTTTTTTTTGTAAAAATCAATTTTATTAAAGCTTTATACACCATTATGAGTTTATGACCATGTGAACAAATGTATTGATGGTTTTTTCTAGAGGAGTAGTTGAATGTACATTTTTTATTATTGTATTGTTGTTGACAGTGAGCAATTATTGATATTTTTCGTAATGTAACTATTATTTTTTATCGTGTTCATTGAGTTTATTTTTCATAATAATTTTATTTAAATCGAATTTAGTAATTAAATATAACAGATGCATCACTGAAATTAGTACTCTTTATGGGAATAATCAGAATATCTTAATGTAGTCTTATTTTATTTGTATATATTTAATATTGTTTAGAAATTATGCATAAAAAATGTATTAGAAGGATTTAATTTTATATTGCAGTTGTATTTTAAAATAACAATAACAAAGGTTAAACATTAATTTAATTAATTTTTCTAAATTATTTGATTATTGGTTATTGGTTATTGGTTCGAAATATATTAAAGATCACTGTTATCATTTGATTTAAAAAAATGCAAAGAATCTTTTTTGTATTTTTATTTTTATATTGGTGTAGTATTTTAAGTTGCAATTATGAAAAAATGAGAAAAATTATACTACTGGTTTATTATTATCCAGTGAATTTCGAATGCTAAAAAATGCTATTATTTCTAATAAAAATGTCAATGCTACATTTTACTGTTTATTATTTTAGATTTCTATAGTTTGACTTGTGCCAAATGATGCTCATGTTATTAATAACACATTTGGCACTTGTCCATTGCAGTCAGTAGTAGTGTGTGATTTTTTCCTTTTTAAATTTCTTCTTTAGTTAGAGAAAGATTTATTTGAGGTGTTATGCTTTGAGTATAATGGAATTTATAGCTTCGGAATTATAGTTATTGGTTAGCTATAGTATATAGTTTTCTACAGTATAGATACAGTGTGATGTATTGCTACGAAAAATCACTAAAGTGTTGTGAATTTGATTATTTAAACTTTAAATTTAAATGTAATAATTTACTATGTCAATAAATAGCCCAAAACATTTTTTATCTCTAAAATTCGGGTGTATGTTTAAATAGGCAATATTCTCAATATAAAATTTTAAGAATTATTATTTGTCACTTCATTCTAATATCTTACAATTATATTACTATAAATAACTAGTATCATCCTATGGTTTAACATATTATTATTTTGGTAAGTTAGAATGTTTCAAGAAATATAGTTACTGTTTTATCTTATTTATACAACATTTTTATGTTGGTGATTAAAATTAGTAATTTGTATGTGATTAATAAAGCTTATATAGATATTATCAAAAATTTTCTTTGTAATATTAAGCTTCAAAAATGTTTATACAACAGTATATCATGTAGGATACTACATAATATAACAAATATGAATAACTCTTATTTTTTGTGCTGAATTTGGTTTGTGTATGTTATGAAATCAAATGTATTTTATGAAATGTTTCAAGGACATCAAGTAGGTGCATTTAATGAATTTATTGAGAAGAAGTATTTCACACTTTGTCTCCTTATAAACTGTTGTTGGTTATAGCTTTTTAACTTCGTAAACATATATTAGCTACAGAGAATAAGATATTGTCCAAAACTATATCCGTCTATTTTTGTCAAACCAATTAGATGTAAAATTAATGTATGAATTAATTTAACCATTCCTAATTTTATTCTGAAAAAATATTTAAAAATGAATAATGCTAAAAAAACTAATTTAACAGGTTTTATGCAACAGATAGAGTTAAAACAACATTTACGCTATTCCGCTATTTTTCTCTCAATATTAACAACATTCAATGTCCAATGAATTTTATAATAACGCAATTTATTCTAATATATTGACTAATTGGATTAAATTCAAAAATATTTTGGAAAACATTCATGTATAGTATATACTTATGTTGAAACCGGTTGTACCGATCGAAAGACCGGACAGTTTAACCACAATAAAAGTAAATTAATATAGTGTAGTTGATAATTTTCAAATTAATGGCTACAATTATTGTACTTGCGTGTGTATATAATATGTATATATATATATATATATATATATATAAATATATATACACGTAATATATGTAGTTAATATTTAATCGGTGTTAAAAAGTTGCACTAACCAAAAGGTTAAACCTCGGGTTAAACTATAATATGGTAATTGCTGATTGACGATGAGAAGCGTTTCGAACCAGTTTTTAACCAATAACCAAGTGAACTGTAAATCTTTATTAAATATAGTAATATGTGTATACTTACTACTTATACATAATATTGATAACATTGTTACCTAAGAGTTTAAAGCGACTAAACCCAATTTCAAATTTGTATACTCTACGTATATTTTTGTTGATCACAAAAAATAATGCCCATATTCCTATGCAAGTTTTTTCATCATAGTTTACGTGTTATAAAATATAAAACCTTTTAAGATTCAAATAAAACTTAGATATCTCTTTAGAACATTTGGAAGTGTTTCTTAACAACTAATTTCACCTAACGACAGCTAGTTCAAAAACATTAAAATATATTTTTACTTAATGCTAATTTAATGTTAATTGTCTCCAATGATTATTTAAAAGCATAAATGTATAGAGTCTATATATTTCTCGAAACAAGTTTAATCACTACCTATTACGTCAATGTCATTAAAAAAACAATCTTTTATATATTACGTATACCTATTTAGTATATTTTGATCATAATTATTTTATGTTGACAATATTTAAGATTTTTTATTTCGAAATCATGAAATTTTAATGTAATAAGTATTAATATTAATAATAAATTAACCTGAAGTGGGTTTTCACCATTCAACTTAAATAATTAAAGAATTAAAACATTGTATGTGCAACGTCCAATATAAAAAATTATTTAATGAAACGTAATTTTTTTTAAATTTATATTTTATAATATTATAATATAATATATTATGTGATTTTAATACAAATTGAATTATATTTTTTTATTTATAAGCGTAATTAGTGATTAATTTGTTGTTAATAATTATTAGGAATGGGCCGATACCGATACCCGATATATACAATTGGCACAATCGGAATACCGGGTATAATAGGATTTTTTTCGGGCCGATATAAGGTTAGAGGCATATAAATTTGTATGATAGTGGTAATAATAAAAATCATATTTTTAAATTTATTCGAAATCATTTATATTTTAATCATTTTTAATATTGGGTATCGGTTTTTTTATATCGGTTTATGGACTGTGAAAATAAAATATCGGATTGGTTATCGGGGATAAATATCGGAATATGTAATGAATATCGGAAAAAGTGACATCGGCCCTAATAATTATTCACTTTTAAATTAGGTCCTAGTATTTTAATGGGATAACAATTATTTTGATTAAATTATACGTTTATTTAAATTCGTGTTATTGAAACTATATATATATAAAACTGTGTAGGTTTTATTTATTTGTTTTCAAAATATCAAAATAGTATTCAAAATAATTTTTTTTAAATTATTGTATTTGCATATAATGGATTTATCAGCAGTAAATTCAATGTGATCGATAAAGACTTGTTTTTAATCATGTTTATTATCTCTTAATTACATTAGGTATTTAATCTTAAAACTGAAACTCATTAAGTGGTTTGAAAGAATAGCTTTGATAATTTAGTCTTTATCGATAATGGTTTATATACCTATGTATAATCTTTTTGAATTCTACATACTGGAATGGATAGTTTTATTTATTTATTTGTTTATTAAATGAAAGACAGTGATTATACTGATTAAGACTTATCAGAATAAACTATGAATGCAGTTTTACTATTTCTGTTACTAAATTTTGTTGATAACAAAAAGGAATATAAATGTTAAATGTACACTATAAACGTATTTGTCATAATTTAAATTGAAATTAAGTCATTATAAGGTCTATAATTTAGTAGTTTTAATAGATTTAGGTGTTATGCACAATACAACGTGCGTCGTGCAATACACACCATCATTTTATTTAAATTTCATATGATAACTATGTTTATTGATAATTATCTTAATGGTGATAAAATATTGACGTTGGAAGTTGCTGTTTTTAATGAATATTTAATATAATATAGTTTATTGATAAAATTAAATTGATTAACTTACAAATATAATATGTTGAGTTTTATAAAGGTTATTAAAAAAGTATTACGTTATTATTTTCAACGCAATACAATTTCAACTAAATATTATATTATATTGTTATTGAAATACTACAAATTTTATATAACATTGTTCAAGAATTGTATATTGTTCATAAAATTTAATATAATTTATATTCATATAATTAAAAATTGGTATATAATCTAAATTATCTGTATAGATTAATTATTTTAATTTAACATTTGTACTTGATTAGCTGGGTCTAAATTAATACTAATTTCTCATTCAATAAAATTACAATTTTTTTCGTTTAACCGATTTTAAGTACTTAATACATCATTTTTAGTCGATAGTAGCTGCAGTTTCAAAGAATTCGTTTTCCTCTTATTAATACAAAATGTCCACTCGAGTATCAATTTTCACATAATCTCAAATGTCTTAAAGATGTAGACACTTGACATGTCATTTTTGGCAGTGAAACATTTTCGGATCATATTGTTTACGATATGCTGTCTGGTTAAAATGGCAGTCGTTAAAAAAGAAATACAAATAATATGCCCTAATCAATCACTATAGACAATCTGTTTGTTTATCCGTAAAGTGTGTTGATGCCATTATCGACCATTTGCCAAAAGCAATAGCTCGTAAAAGTCTTCGGATCCACTTTAGATGAAACGCTCAATTGAGATTTATAATGCGCACTCTACTATTCATTTGGTTATTTTTATGACTGTTTTAAAAATCAAAGAACAATATAATAATAGTGTATACCTTAGTGACCCAATGTCTTTTTTATGTAAACAACTACTATTCGAAAAACTTTTCTATTAAAAAAAATACTTGAGTCACCATGTATAGTGTATTTTCTATTATTGTAAAATGGTAAATGGTCTGGTCGGCTGTCAAGAACAGATTTTAAGTATTACACAAATAGGGGTTAACCTCGGGTTTTCTTTAAGGGTATATGTTCGTTTGTTGGAATTAAACAAGTGAAAGAAAGTAAATTGTTTTCGGGTAAATAATTTATTATGATGTAGCGTATTGTATTATATTCTTCACATATATTATAGTTGTTATGCCGTAAAATAAGTTAAGAACTCAGACTCTATCATTATTTCATGTTTTTAATAATTTTTCAATTTTTGAGAATTTACAAAAACTTCCAAGTAGCTAAATCCTCATATTAATACCACTGAATTCTTATTACCTACCCACATCTAAGAAAAATATCTAAAATATCTATCAATTATAGTATTATATTCTAAAAACTATTATATTATAATTGTTACTGTAAACTAGACTTGCCCATCTTGTGTTTAACAGTTGATTATATAGGTATGAAGTTGAGTATACTGTAAAAAGTAAATAACATATTTAACAATATGTACATTGACAATATGAGAATTCTTTTTTAAAATACTTTCTTTTTCTAATTTATTCTCATCATGTTTTATTTCAAAATCTATACAGCTAGGTAAATAATTTGTTTGGCAACTTATAAAACCAGTTTTAACAGAAATATTAAATCATCAAGGAATTAAAGACTTTAGATTATATACCCAATTGATTTATTTTATACCTAGAGAACGTATTTTTTATTTGTAGGTACCTAAAGATTATTACATTAAAAATATATTGCAGTCTCCTTTTGATTTAAGTAAGAATTGTGAAAATGTGGTTTGTATTTGTAATTTACATACACCAGCTGACCTAATACCTATATATATTTGAATACTTATTGAATGTCCTATGAGTTAATCATAATTTGTTTTTATATTTATTATTTATGCAATTATTTCGATACACGAGTTGGTAACATCATATAGTTTATCTATAATGATTATTTTAAATCTGTTCTAATTTCTTTAATATCCACCCATTTACTAACTGAATCATTAAAATAAAAAAACTATAAATTATTTAAAATTATTAAGTTTTCAAGTAAATTCCATCTAATCCCAATCTGTGATATATAATCTTCTTAGATTAAATTAAAATCCTCAAAGTTAATGCTATAAGATGATTTGACAACGGCTTGTTGATGTTTCACATAAAACATAAGTAATAAAGTAAATAAAAGTGTATTAGTCAAGGTTTATTCATGCAAGTTCACCAAAAATGTTTTTTTTTAGTGATTTTTTTTTTTTTTTTGGTTTATGATTTCAGTGATATAATTTAATTCAACAATATTTTAAAAAAATACGTAATAAATTGGTTTGTAAATATTTCCATTTTATCGATTTATTTTGTTATCGTTTCAGAAGTACAAAAAGTGAATTAAGTTTCTTGTAAATAATATTAGAAATAAGTGATAAATATTTTTAAATGAAATTTAAGTAAGAAATAATTAACATGACCTACATGTTGACCCTATTAAAACAAATTTTGCCGATAACCATAAAATGTACCGCTATTGTTACACTTGATAGCCGATGCCCGTAAACTTATGCATTGGCAATAATGTGGTGAGAGCGCAGGTGTTTAGACTTAGATCCTCAATCGCTTTTTTTTTAGTAATAAACATCTGTCTGTTAGCGTTTTGTTGTTGTGTGTGTTTTAAAATATATTGTAAAACTCTAAAACACCCATTACTTAATATTTTTATACTTTTACAACCTTTTGCACGTTTATTTGCATAGTGTAAAAATAATCAATGAAATATTTACAAACAATAAGTTATTCCAATATAATATTTTTTTGCGGCTTTATTATTTTATTTTTGTACAATTTTCTTTGTCAGTTTTGATTTGTGTAAAATTCATTGACACTATTAGAACCATTAATCACACAAATAATAACATTTACATTGCAATGTGTTTTGTACTTATTTTGTTATTGTGTAATTAAGTACCTACATTCAAATACGTGATTGTTATCATTTGGATATTTCAAATACTTAAATACATTTTTAACCCAGATGAAATTTATAAGTGTATAACTTATAACTAATCTTTTAAAATTGTATGCACATTATAATTTTTTTTTATTTTTTTTTGTAAATATAAGTGTATTTACAATCTGTAATATTATACTATACAATAAGTAAATTTGATAACAACTAAGATATATAAAATATCGTAATTTAAAGTATAATTCAAGAAAGAGTTTTTTTTTATTAATATAAATATATTATGAACTATTAATAAATAGTATGAGACCACAGTAGATTAAGTTGGTTAGAAAAAAAAATTACATTATAAAAGTCATGTGGTGTTAAATGCTGTGTGTAAATTAATTACATATTATTATTATACCTATATCTATATGGCTTCTAATGCATTCATTTTATTATATCTGATAATTGATATCATAGGTAGACGGAATATTTTGTAACTATTAATCGTTTTTAATTATTTTTATTTTTATATAAATATGTCTATGTATCTGTTGAAATTTAGTAAATTTATCATTTGATTTAATTTAATTTTTTTCTTTTTTTCCAGGTAATGGTTGAATTTATTATAGTTTCGTTACACGATTTAATAACTTTTGGTTGATTTGAAAATTACGTTCGATGTTAATTTGGTGAGTACACACTACACCATTATATAATAAGTATGAATTACTTATTTGAAATATGTTTCCATGGTATATTATTATAGGTCACGTTGAAATACTTTTTTTTTATGCTGAACCCGTAAATATTTATACACTTTAAAGTACATAAAAATTTGGACGTAGGTATTAAATTAATCTATTCGTAATGTAAGCATCCGCATATTAGGTTCATTAATCTTACCATTATACTATAACATACATTTTCAAATAGTTTTGTTCCGAACTTCTAGACAAAAAATCAATCATTCATGTCATTATGACGAGGTCATCTTGTATAGGTAGAATTTTTTTAAGGGGTGTATAGTACGAAAGTTCTGGCAAGCTATTGTATAACCGGAAGAGGCTAGACAATTGACTTCTTCAGGGTTTGTCTGATTTTTAGGTCTACAAAATATACTCGTTATACATCATCAGAAAGTATAATATAGTGTCATTTTATATTTGTTTGGCAGACGTCCGATACACTGCGGTGTCGACGACCGAGCTGCAAACATCATTGCAGCAAGCCTGCAATTGACTATAACTAGACATCTGCTTATTTTTATATTTTTTATTATTATTATAACTATTACAATTTCAAAAATATAAAATAAACTAATTTACTTCACATATAATAGCTTTCATTGCTGCCCTTAGTTTCTATAAATACGATAAGTTTTAACATTTTAATAAAATCGCAAAACTTCCAAAAACATTTACAATTGAATAAAAAATGTATATACGTAGTATGCTACATAAGGTTTTAATAGAAATGCATGATTTTTAAGTTAAAATATTCATTGTGTAGAGATGCATTTCGGCAATAAAAAATAATATATCAATAGATTTTTATATACTTGTATTTCTTGCAGTTAAAAAAATGAACTATTACTTAAACTTATGTATTGATAAGACGAATAAGACGAATAAATTAACTAATTCCTTATAATGTGTTAAACGTTACACATTTTCACTATGTGACAATTTTAACCGTAAAACCAAGTAGATGTTCTTAATAATAAGTGCGTAGCTATAAACTTAGTAATTACGTAAGTACTTTATAAATAATACTAGGTAGTTACTATAATACGTATTATTATAGCTACTCAAATAGCTATTGAGTGATATAAAAATATTGATTTATTCAGAGTAATAGGTTTCCTGTAATAAAAAAAAGAAGAAAACAGACATAATTGATTTATTTATACTTTAAGTTATTATTGTTTCCGGGATTAATTTAATGCTCGAATTCATATACGATCGATGTAACTGCGATAACTATAGGTATAGTCGTGTCAGGTACCGTACCTACCCGTGACATACCCGTTATCTTATAGGTATTACGTCGCGAATACGCGTGCAATATTGTCGGCATAACGTCGTGTGACATCCGACTTGGCCTTCGACCTCGAGATCGATGAACCTGCCGTCGCACTGCACTTTGTGGATGTCGCGCGAGACACTCGTCGGTCATGTAGTGTATAATACATACACTCGGACTACAGAATATCGAGAAATCGCATCACGTCACTTTGTAGCTTTATTAGACTAGTATTACTAGTATTCCGTGTAGTTATTCGTGAAAACCGGAAACCCATTCGTCTATTCTACGACCACAGAGATCACCGTACGCGCGCGGCGACTCCAGTGTAGTACACGCCCAGAGTTTCGGTAGAATTTAATGTTCTGCGAGTTACGAAGTTATACGTTTGAAATTGAATTAATATCACGTCATATACTGTGTATTGTATAACGTGTATAATATCAATAATGATATATTAATATATCTATTTGGTTGTATAAGTATATATTTTATACAAATATAAATGTGTGTATGTGTTTTGAACATGTTTAGTTTTTGCTAAATTACATAATTTTTGTTGCTGTATATATATTTTCGAATAATCACCTATTACAAAAAACAAAATGCTGTGAAATATTGTGTTATATTTTTCAAAATAATAACAACATTTTGAGGTGTGATACTAGTCGACAAAATACTTCGAAAAATGTAGAAAAGCACTTTGAGACACATTTTAATACACTTAATATTATCGTTGGTAAACAGCTTGGTAAATAGTTAGAGCGAGTTAAATTTTTTGACGGTAAACATAAGAAGAGTATGTTTGAATAATTTAAATTATGCTGTCCATAATTTTCTAAACGCGATCCGGGTCTTTAAATTACTATTATTGTTGTAAAAGTATTAAAATGAATTGTTTAACGTGAGTTGATGTCTTCGCATAACAGTTGGTAGAAACTAGTGATATGTAAAGTATGAGTTTAACTTAATGTTACGTATACTTTTTAATTTGTCTTGAGGATGTATTACGAATGCGTATGGCACACGAATAATGCATTTTTTTTAGTAACTATTTAGTTATTATTGTATGCTTGTTATTAAATTGCAAATTAAATTACGAGTTAATTTAAAGAATATATTTTAAGTAAATCTGTGTGATGATTTAGGATTTTAATAATTGGTTTTTATCTTAAATTTACTCTACAAAAATTCTAGATTTTGACTGAGATGAAGAGTGTTTTGGTCTTACAATGATGGTAGCTACTTTATTCCTTTTTGTGTTTACTTTGTATTAAGTTACGTATAACATGTTTCTAGTAACAGAAGGTAGCACATATGGTATTTTTAAAAGTAATATTCTGATGTTGTCTGTATTTTTCTTTCACGTTAACCGTAAAGTAAAACTGAAATTGTTTTTCAAAAAACGGAAAAATCTCTCCAAAAATACGTTTTTATGAATATTTTATTACAATTTTATTTTAGTTCAGTATATAACAATCTTAGAGACTTGAAACGTTCAAAGTATATTAATTTCAGTATTATATTAACGTGATAAGGATAACATTGTTCTGGACATATATTTGTTTACTTTTTTCGATAAGATTTTTATATTAGTTATTTAATTAATTTTAAAATTACTATAATGTTGGCCCTAATCCACAATTAATCAAAAACTTGTACCTTATTGTTTTTAATTTTAAAACTATCGCGATTAAATGAATAAAAAGTAAACCATTACAATTTAAAAATAAAATTAATATTTTAATATTTCATATAATGGGTTATAAATTATAATCTAAATAATTGTATCTGATTGTATTTAAGTGTTATGTTAGTAATATAAATCCAACAAACAAAAATATTGACGAGCACCTACTTAATTAAAATTATTATGTGTATGGCATTTCAAATCACGATCCTGACATACTGTGATTTTGTAAATGTATCTAGAGACATTTATTTTGTATTTCATGAATATTTTTTAATTTTATGTTATACTATATTTTCAATAGATTGTAAAATTATTATGCCCGTGGTTTATTTAATGTTTGATATTCTTAAAATATACATTTATGGAAGTACCTATCTTAAAATAAAATATGTATAAAGTAAATTTATTTCCAAATTAACATAATATAATTATAGTAATAAAAATAAACAAGAGCTCATTGACCTCTAGACATTTTGACATCAAGGGTTTATTTCAGAAAAATGGTCTACTTGGTCACACGCCCACCTACGACCTGGACTTACTTCATATATATTTTATCTTATATGTATATGCTAACATTTAAAAGGTTATTTTTTTGACCATTTTCGCATATTTATTTATACCCAACTTATTTTTAGCACATAATTATTATACTTTCCACTAAATATTTTGAGGTACATATTTTTATTTATCAATGAAAATTAAGAAAAGTCTAAGTTTTAATTTTTTCCTACTATGTTATAGTAATTAAAAGTAACTTAATGAAATTAAAAACAGCATATAGATTCTGGCTATCATATTAAGGAGGTAATTAAATTAGCATGTATTTTTGGAAATATTCATTCAATATCTATGTAAAACTGTACCTATCCTCGGGTCTCATAAATATGGAAGTTCTATACTTTATATTTGTCGATGTTATAATATATTATCTCAACGAGGAAACTACGTTATACGCTACTTGTCCTGTTACAGTTTTAGATTATTGCGATTAGTCTAGGGTGGTACACTATACAGGGGTCTTGGTGTCGACACGAGTCTTACACTGCTGGTGGTCTACTACACAGATCACACGTGTGTTAATGATTTTCTACCGATTACGAAAACGCATACAAACTCCCGTGGTTGTATATACCAACTTAACTGTTGTGTGCGTATGTTGTAGATCTTCTACGCGTCGAACGTTGCTCGATATATTCCTGACAATTACCGCGAGGAGTTTGCTGCTCCAGAGGCCGCTTCAATACCTAGTTCATTGTTTATACGGATTTCAAAAGACCTGTTTTTTTGTTTTAATCTCTCCCTTCCGGGCTTAATATGCATATTGTTCATATGCTGGCCCGCACACATTGAATATAATAATATTGTGTTATGTTGTACGCGCCAAACACTGTCTCACCGGAGCCGTATTCATTTTTGTCAGGTTTTTACGCTACCTAACGGTGAATCATTATTTTAAACTTTGAGCAATTCGAACGTATTTCCAATTTTTTGTTCGTGACTGATACACATTACATTGCAAACATATTGCACGTGCACGATATAATTTACAATATTACTATGTATCATAATGTTATTAGCTTGATTATTGTGTCAAATGCATCTATATAAATTAAAACTATTTTAAACAAATTTTAAGCATACAAATTTGAGGGGTTTTTCAAGCAAAAAGAAAAAATCTTGTGGTTTATAAAATAATTTCAATTTCATTATCTATCTACGTTTCATGATTATTTTATACGTAATAAAAATGAGAGAGTTAGAATTATTTAAATAAATAAGGTACCACTTTAAATTTAAAATACGTATATATGTTTTCAAATAAATCTTATCCTGTAATTATTATTTAGATACGAAAACAAAATAAATTATTTTATTACATCTCATCATTTGAGATATTCTTATTATTAGGTTGATTTATTTGTCGTCGAATATACTTACGTTTATAACTATATAAGTATCGAGTTTTTTCTTTCACTCGTTAATATATTACATATCTTGTTATACATGGTAAAGCATGGATAACATTTCGCTTTAAATACGTGTCCTCAATTTTTCCCTATAAAAAAAGCTTAAATGTTTAATTTCCTGAATTCATAAAAATCTAAATTGAAATGTCATGGGACATGTTACTATTTTACTACTAAAGAATAACAAATTAATTCGTTATATTATTATAATGTTGGGTAGCTTGTAGTTTGATAATCTTGCTTTGTAGAAATTAATATGATTTGTTATTGCTATATATGTATGTTTATAAAATAAATCTAGAATCTATATCCCGTCAAACCTGCCTTGATATAGAAATGAATAATATATAATGTAAATTGAGATCACTTATATGTTGTTTGTGGGAATCGATTGTTTATCACTCGTATTATTTATTTATTTATTTATTGGAATTAACGCCGTTAGGCTCAAGTACAGTCATTGATATTTACAAATTTAATTAATATATATACAAACAACATAAAAACTTATTTTAAATACATCGTATGTACGAAATGTAGTATATTTGTTAAACTTGAATATTAATTTTGCGTAGATCAGTAGAACATAATATTATAACCAGAATTCAAACAACTATAATAATTTTATTTTATATTACTTGTTTATAATATAATACTCACTTGTTTTTGTAATAAATATGTTGATAACTTACTTTTTTTTATATGAGTAGCTAAGTAGCTTTAGACTTTTAGTTCGACAACGATCAAACTTAATTACTCTTTTTTGTTTCAATTTTAGTTTAAGCATTTCTTATTTTATGAGTATACTAAGTAAATGTTTACAATAGTAGTATAAACTAATGTGGTATATTATTGATATTACAATAAGAATATTGAATTTGTTTCTTCTTATGTAACTAAGTATACGTTATACTCGTAGTATGTATGTATATTAAGGATTGTACAAGGTTGAGTAATATCTTTTTCATAATATAAAAGTAATAAATATAACTTATAGTTACACAGTCGTGTATTATATAGTAAAAATATAGATAGTTGACGTATGAAATTATAGTAAAAGATTTAATTAATTTAATTTAAATAAAAAAAACTTAAAAAAAATAAATAATACCTTTTGGGATTAAAAAGTCACCTTGTTAAAAATAAAAATAAAATGTCTGCAGTAACAATTCTGTACAATAGATACTAGCATTATAGTATATTTGTATTTTATTAATAAATATTAAAAAAAAACTTGTTTTTAGTTTATTTATTTAATCAGTATCAGTATCATTTTTCTAATATTTATTGACGGCAGTGAGTAATATATTATTGCGTCTTTTTCCAAATAGTTTTAGAGGTTTTCAATAAAATATCGTTCTGGTGAAAATGTATTCTTTAGATAAGAACATTTTTCATTTACCGTGGGAGCAACGAATATCACTGTATAATACTTATAACATAAATCATTTCGTCTTTCCTAGCCTTAAAATAAAATATATTCTGAAATGAGGTATTCAGATATTATGATGTTCTTAATATATTTTTAGGACGATAGGCGGTAAAATTAACTGTCGTTTAGCTTAGGTTTATGGTCAAGGACAATACTATTATACCATTCTCAAAAATGACAATACGAGTAGACCGCCGAAAAAAGTTTTTTCTCAAAAAACATTTCATTTATCTATCATTTTAATGTTTCAGTCGTTTTTTATTGTCACGACTCGAATACTCTTTTTTAGATTTATTTTGTTAAATTTTTTTATTCGTGACATTCAAACATAATTCTTAAGATTAGGCGTGTTTAGGAACATTGATTACTATAATCAAAGTGTCTAATTTGTGGTGACGGTATATATTGCATTTAGTCTTTTTGTATAAGAACCAAGTCTACGGACTATTTGAGTTTTGATATTTGTCACCGTTATACTTAGATAACAGTTATTAGGTTGACATCAAACCACAGGGGTTAATCATAATATTTCACCGCAAAGTAAAAATTTAACAGTAAATTCACGAGTACAGTAACCTTACATAATTGATACTCTCAGAAAATAATTTCTACGTAAAAAATAAATTGTTTAGCTCTCCGTGTTTTTGTATTCCCTGACTTTATTTTTATTATCTAACATACATTTTTACTAGCATAATACTTTCTGAACTCTAAAAATGACTCAAGGATTTAACTTTTACTGCGCATCACATTCATTGTATTTGTAATCAAATATCATATTTTTTTCGTAAACAAATTCCAGATATTTTATATTGAATTGTAAGTTTCATTTTTATGCACAAATGCCATTTTGAACTACGGATTCATAAATGTTTTTTTAATTTTTAACTATTGTAAATCAAATTTATAACAACATATTATATCTATCCTTATATATGTACGTACGTCCCCAACGAGTTATTTAGTTGAAAAATATCAATATCACATCTAATATCAAGTATACCTAATTATTGTAATATTTGTACATTTTATTTCATAATAAGATAGCATATTATTTTTAATTTTGAAAATCAGATTTTCAACAAAAACCAAGTATAAAATGGTATTTTTATTCGAATAACTTGTAATTTTGTTTTTTTCCTTGTTCGGTCTGTATAATTTATTTTAAATAAGGCATGTTTTCTGTATTAGTTACACAGATTTTAAACCACATATACGAGAATATTATTATTTCACTGGACAAACGTGTTCGAGATTAAAATATTATTTGAAACCTCTAATAATGTATGTATTCGTTGTGTTGGTATTCCATATTTTAACGTTAAGAGATATTGCATGGGATGTAAATATAATATTCTGGTTGATGCGAAGGAAAAACATTATATAGGAATATAGGATCAAGACTAAAAGTATTTATTTCGAAAATATTTGAATGATTTTTTTACACTTTTAAGTAACGAAATAGGAAGAATATACTTCATAGTCAAGGATTTGATTTATTAGTGGGTATGTTATTTTAATAAATTTAATTTTGAAATTGAAAATGTTTTAGTTTTCAATTATAAAAATAAAAAAAACCGTCATGGCTACTTTTTACCATTTATAAATATTGTATGAAATAGTTATATAAAATAATCAAAATCAAAGTGGTCGAAAGAAAACGTTAGTTGTATAATATAGTTTATATTAAATAAGTATATAATATTATTATATTATTTTGTAAAGCTATGTAGTATCTTTTTATATCATTTGGTTAATTAAATTCTATCTACTATGAATTTACTTTAGATTAATTCGTATTTTATTCGTATATTTTTAAATTTTATAGTAATATTTTGTAACGTCGAACTTTCACTTATGTGTATATTTCATTTATTATATTACACTTTATACAGTCATTGACTTGGATATAATTAAGATAAAAATTTCATATTTTTATACTTGTTTTCGACTTACAAAAATATATCAAATAAATAAACATTTTATGTGAATTTAAATTATGAATAAACCGCAAGAAATGAATGACTTACATACCATTGATTTTATAATATACTAGTTAGTATATTCTAAAATCAATGCTTATACTGTTGCAAAGTAGTAAATTATTGACTCTATATACCTAATGGGATAATATAGCCAATATAGGTATTTAATATACTCGTATAAGTTTGATATGTAGATTTATCATATAAGTATGAGTTTTTAATTTTTTATTGAATTAAGATTGGTTTAATAATATATTTGTTTATCAAACTTATTACGATATGAGTATAAATTAAATTGATAGTAATTATAAATGTTGTCAACTTATCATAAAAAGGTAAAATACGATTTATTAAGTTTTATTTGATTAATTGAAATGTACATTATGGTCTTATCTTTTTTCATCAGGCTATCTAAGGACAAAAAATAGAGTTAAATGTTTTGAAATTATCGCTTTTTAAAGTGTATTTTTATCATCTGTTTTATAGATCTTCTTGCGCCGTTATAAATACAATTTAAAACGGGTTTTCGAAACTCGTGTAGCCGTGTGTCAATCTCTATTTAATTATTTTCCGCTCAAGATCGATCTAAATATCCACCGTGAAACGTCCGCCCATCATCGCGGTGTCCTTCGCGCGTTTTTATTTTTTTATTTTGTTTTTGTTGTAAATCAAACTGAGAGTCATAACGATTTCGTCTGTACTCCACGGCGCACTTTGTTCTCATTCGAAACCAATATCATTTGTATCCCGTGTGACGTGTATTTAATAAAACGTGTTGAAGATAAAACATTAAAGAGTTCCGGTCGCATCGTTCCCCATTTTTTTTTTCGCGTGTCGACAGGTGAAATTTTACGAACGTGGTCTTTTTCGAGCCGCACGTAACGTGATATCCAAATATTATTGAAAAACACGGGGTGGGTCGGCGATGACTGAGTAATGACAGCAGCAGATGTCTAGCGGAGTTCGAACGGAATAACAATTTATTACACATTGCATGTGAGTTCACGGTGATCCGAATTTTATTGCGCTCGGTCAGCTGCAGTGCGCGGGAGCGTCGGGAGCCGGGTTATAAACCGTGGAGCGGCGGTGTCTCGTCGTGAAACCGGTTCGTCGTAGACAACGCACGTGTACTTATGCGTGGGTGTCCGCGGCTCGTGACATTATCGCCGCAGATGAACATGTTATTGCCCGTCGGTTCGGCTCGCTCGACGGACGAAACCACGGCAATTTGAATAAAAATACCCGTATAAAATAACGATATATACGTTTCTGCACAGACTCGGGTTTTTTTTCCCCTTATCTTTGTTTTCTGTCGTGGGGAGTGCGCTCTTCGCAAATGGAAAACAATGCGACCGACTCGGACTCGGACTCGGATTTCGATTCGCGTTCCGACCTCCCAAAGATACGGGTCCGCTCGCTGCGACAACGACAACACCACATTATATGCGTTACAATAATTCGTCTCGGAGCTCGTGGGCCGTACTGCAGCCACTGCAGACGCTGTTGGAAATAACCGTTCGACATGTTATTATTAGGTAGATATCGAATTTCTAATGATTTTCAGAATACGTTATTTTATATTTCGCATTTTAACGGACTGTTTTCTTGTTTTTCAAGGGGGTTTTCACGCGAAATACATAGACTTTTTATTCTTTTTCTTTTTTTTTTTATACGATTTTGGATTTCGAAGAACGTTATCGTTGTATGATCTGGCACACTATACTCGGATACTCACTTTGCCCGTTTGTAAAATAATTCAATCTTATCTAAAAGTCTTACATATTTACTTTAGTTTTTTTACCAAAACAATATTATTTTGAAATTTAATTTTTCATTTATTTATGTAGATTGTTTTATTAATTTAAAGTTTTGAGTACATTTTTGGCTGATTTTTAGAATAACACAGAGGCTAGCATACTGACTAAGTCTATATATTTATGTTTTTCACGATATCGAGTAGAAAAAATATGAATTAATATATTGGTATATTTGCTCAGCTAATGTGACTCGTCGGATAAAAACGTCAAATCTGGCAGAGTTGATTTATATTTTATTCATATTGCATAAACGCTTTTGAGCTGGAAAACAATATGTCTGGAATTGATTAACGCTAAAATTAAAGTCATCATTATACGTTTACGAATTAAAACCGTGTTGAGTGTTCTTATATCAAACAGTTCAAAATATGATTCCATTACGTGTGAGTTAAAATTTAAAAAAAACTTATCCTCCTATCGGTTGTGTTTAAAATATATATTTAAATTATTTTATTCATTTGCAAATTCTTAATTCAAATGATATATTTGACATATTTATCATTATATTTGTTAGGTACTCACAATAAGAACTTAGGTGGGTTGAAAGTGTTCTTACTAAAATTTATTACTACTATTTTACTCTCTAACGAAACCATTTTGAAATGAATCGTTGTTGTTTATGTGCAAACCCGCTTTATAAGCAACCAATTTTTTCTTTCTTTTCCATAGTATCCAATATACGTATAAATTATATAAATAAATAATTATGGAACATATAAAATCACACTGACGCTTACATGTCGTAATGCTTATCGAGTCATTATAAATGTATTTTGCTGATCAACATTAATTTCTTATATGTACATAATATTAGTTTGGCACACAAAGTTGTGTAAATTGGCACGAGTTAACAGGAAAAAAACATAATCACGATTTTTATGTATAATAATCGTTTGTTTAATGCTTGAAGTAATTAATTTGCAGAAACTGCTAAAAAAACAAAATATCTATAATATTATGATTTGTTGTCACTTCAATACTTCATTATTATTCACATACATTTTTTTTAGATGTGCATTAGTCATGTTCTATATGTAAATATGTTGTAAACATAAATCGATATTTCTTACAGGCAATTTTAATTAGGTTCTAACTATGCAACCAAGTGATTTACATTAACAGGGGAAATTATTCGTGTGTGGTTTATAGAAATGAATTATTTTTATTTTTGTAATGCACAACTGCTATTTATACATATGATTTACGTAAATGATAAAATAAGAAAGCATACGGAATCTAATTACGAATTATATGACGTTATATCAATTAATATAGGTTAAATACGAAAGAATTACGTTTGTAGATAGTGATTTAATATGTATTTCTAAGAAAATTATTTGAATACAATAGGTACAGTACATAAATACTTTTTTTTTTTCCAAACAAATGTAACAATGATTTGTATAGTACATAAGTATTCATACCAATATAAGCGTTATAGTTTTGAATTTTCCTCAGAATTTTCTTATACATAAACTGGGAATTGTATAATATTTTTAATTGAATTGTATTTATTTTTACTTTAATTGCAGTTTAAATTTTAACTATACCACATAGAGCACCAAGAATTGTCACTATTGTTTTTTGTTTTGTTTTAGAAATATACTTTAAATAATTCATAATACTAGAACCTTGTTAAATATTTAAAATGGGACACAAGAATATATATTATTTTCGAAAATAAATCCTTTTATTGAACATTGTTTTCTATTCTAATTTTCACGATAGATTTTTATACCTATTCACTGTATCATTTGTTCAGTTTTTTACTAAATTCTTGGCATTCGAATGTCCATTGTTTTGAATGCATTGCAGGTATAAACGAAATCAGGATAGGCAGCAAAAATAAAAATATATACATTCAAATGAAACGAAAATTCTCACAGTTTCTATTCATTATTTATGTATAAACGAGTAAATTGTATATCATTGTCTTTATAAAGGCTTTATGAAATAATTTCAATAACTTTCGATCAGAATACCTATACTATCTGTAACGATTACACAAGTATCATGTTTAATATTTTTTTCTCAAGGATGTATCAGACATTCTTGTGTGAAGTTTCAAAGTAAAAATGGCTCTTGGGAAATGTGTCGTGCGTTTTTAAACACTGCTTTACCTATTACTAATAAGTTATGAACGTAATTTACCTCATTATTCAATATTTACACTATATGACCTTGGTAACAGTGTTTTGTTTACTATGGTAATGTACGTTTGGGTTGATTGTTATTAGTAGTATATTCAGAAACATTTATTTATTTAATGATTTATAAGCGACGCGTAAATTCAAAATCCATTTTCATGATTAATTTCTTTCATTATGATTTTCCATAGATTTACAAATTATATAGTGACTGTTATTTATGTTTGTAAATATTATTACCTTTAGGCTATAATAGATATTTTGAATAAATATTGACACACTATCTACTGCTATTAACTGAAATATTTTGTTTAACATTAATTAAACGTACTGATTTATATCATACGATCATGAATGTTGTTCCTATATTTTTTTAAATGTGTAATACTGTTATAGGTGGTAAGTGCTTATACGATTTAAAATAAGATACTACGTCTTATACTTAATACTTAATGGAAAATCAATATTTTTTTTGTGTTTACAAAAAATGATCTTTTTTTTTAAAATCTGATTTATTTAAACAAAAATTAAATTTTGTAGAATAATTTTGTTGTTTAGATTCACTCTCATAAAACGTAGATTTTTTTACGAGTATTGTACAGTTGTATGAGCCCATGAGGCACGAATGCATCATTATACACAGTTACCTATATATTGATTCAACCTTTTAACAGAAATTTTTTTTAGAAGTCATTATGTATTGTTAGTGATTTACTATGGCATTGTTTTATACTTCCTATACAATTTCATTTCACACTTAGAATGTAGGTAAATAAGGAAATAATTGTTTCTCGTGCTGTGTCGTGCATGTTTTCATATTGACTATGTACGATACTTCAAATAAAATATACTTCATCGTAGATAAGTTGTTATTCTTGGATTGTCTACAAATAAGATATAACCACTCGATCATACAACATAATGTTACATTTTTTACTACAGTTATTATACTAAGCCCAATAAATCAGAAATAATTACAATTTACAAAAATTATGTAATTTTAACATGATACGTCGTATGGGATTGATTTTTTTTATAAAATCATTTGAAAATAGATTACTAGAACAATGTGTGCACCCATATTACAATTTTTTTTGGAGTGTAGTATTTTAAAATTGTATTCCTTTTATTACCCTATTGTAAAGAGTTGCCAAAGGTATACGTAGATGTTGAGTGACAAGCGTTTTTTACGATTATTTCTGCATGACCACGTTTCCTCGATGCGCAATTGAGAAATATCAATTGGAGGTTAACAAAAAAAAAAAATCGTGACTGCATAAGAATTAATTTTTTATTTTCTTGTTGATATTTTTTATACTGAACTTAGTTTATAGTTGCGATTTAAAACAGCTGGTTTTAGTTTCTCTGTTTTTGTATCTGAAGAAAATGTTTAATTGTATTCGGACAATTCATTCTTGATTTCATTTAACAATAAAAAATTAAATCTATGATATATTTTATTCCGGCAGACCTGCTAATAATAAAATTATATTCATATTTATTTATAAGAATTAATTTTCACAAATTGTGCAAGAAAGATTTTCTATTATAATATTTTAATATTGATTAAAAATTTACAATTAATAATTTCATATAAAATTGTTAAACTCATTAGCTCATTAATAATAGTTTATCGTCATATCCACTTGAAATATTCAAAATATATGAATAACAATGTTCTTTGTTTTACAGTGTCTAGAATAATAATATTTTTTTTTAATATCGATTAATCGTTTTAGATTACAATTTTACTATTCAGTATTTTTCAGTCATGTTGATGCATTTTAAAATATCAAATTAAAATAAACCTTGTCTTTATGAATGCATTAGTTTAACGTGTTGAAATATGATTAATACCTAGTATATAATGTACGTGTGATAGACGTAAAATATGTTTTTGCCAGTCATTTTTATTTGATTCAGACTTAAAATTAATTTTACAGCTAACTTCTGAAACAGCTTATGCGGGTTATACATACTTTATTGCAATGTAGATCTCAATTTATTTTATCTCGTCTACAAAAGCAATATTATCATATTTGGGCTTGTCAATTCTTTATTATTCTTTATTATTACCATCATACAACATACAAGTTGAATATTATACACATCACAGATTTTTAGGAATTTAAATATTCTTAGCTTTAAATAAAAATAAAGATATGTTTTGTTAAAAATGTTTATTACAACAAATTGATTATTCTGAAATGTCAATACATATCAAGTATACTTTCTTGTTTTCTAGTACATCGAAAACCAGAAATTTATTTCATATGTTTTGTATACAAATTATTTGTTTTTTATTTCAAGTGAAAAAAAAATTGTTAAATTGAACGACTGACCCAATGATAATAATTTAAAGTTTAAATTGGTAGTAATTCTTAGTGTTAGTATTTTCAAAAATATTTGGTGGTTCTATATTGATAAACAAATAATAAGCCTGTATTAGAAAACATTCGTAGCGTGTAAAGAGTTATATACTATTACAGTTGTCTATTAGGTATTAATTTTATTGTTATTATCACGTTCATATATTATTACATTAGCATACCATATTGGCGGTGTGTTTACTATAATCTCGTGTTTTGTTTGTGTGTTGAGAAGCCCACGCAGATACTATTGTTGTCCGTCAAAGATGGGCGCGGCAAAGACTGTTTCGTAGTTTAATTTGGTGATATAAATACATACTTTTTTTAAATATGACATTTATCTGACACATAATTTTTCCATTTTTGACCCGCACAAACTTGTTAAATTCGTTTTAACCACGCTTTCAACTTTCTAAACGGTTTTGAGGTTTCGCTATTTAAAATTATTTATCAAGTTATTATTTTATTTATTGCACTATAAGTGTATACTTCTTCAGAAATGCAGCTAACCTAGAAAACTAGTTTGTTTTAGAAAATCAAACTTAAGAATTTTATTTTAAGTTTATTTTACACAAATTGATTATTTCAACGCTGTATAGTTGTAATTTATTTTGATTAAAACTCTTTTATTTATACGATTTCATAAAAATATTTTAAAATCTAACCAGTTTTTAAAAGGAAGTATTAAAAAACGTCCAACTTGAATATGGTTGTGATACTTCTATAAGTGTGTTTACAATGTATTGTATGGTATGATTAAGTCAACGCCAGTTTCGAATATATTTTTGTTGTGTGTTTTGATAGGTTAATTAAACTAAAAGGTATAGTAAAATTGTTTAGTTTCCACCTGTTTCATCGTCGTTACGGGCGGCTTATTATGTTATCGAAATTATTATTGTCTTCTACCGATTATTTTATAAGTCACCTTTATCTACCAGACCGTAAACGACCTTCCACGGGGTTTGGACGGAAGATCAATTGTCGTCGATCCTGTGACCGGTGTATACTCGTATTATAGCTGATGCGTTCGTTTTACTTTTCGACTCCGATGGTTTTCTAGTCGCTTGATTTATACCCCCGGACACCTTTGTTCTTTAACGAATTACAATCGATACACGCCTGTAGGCATTGTTAGAACTTTATTTCGAAAATAGTGGAAAAAAACCGCAAAAAGTATAAATAAAAACGGTAACCACATCGTTTACAAGCTATGAGAGACCAACAAAGCATTACGTTACTTTTTTTTAATTTTTTATTATTATTCGACCATTATTCTTTTCACGCTCTGAGAAGATGAGTAGTGGTTTACTTGAACCGAGACGACGTGGCGTCCGGTACGGACGAGACTCGGTTAAAGGCGGATATAACGCGTGTGTCTATTTCGGATTCGTTCGAGGTACTTCGTGTACCAAGTATGTGGGACACCATCCAAAACTTTATAGAAAACATTACATTTATATACCTTCCCTTCTGCGTCCAACTTTCGCGTGTACAATATTATTATTGTGTGCACCAAAATAGCCATATAGTGTGACAAAAACGTTTTACCGTGTCGTAAATACAGTTGTCTCAAAAACAAATAATAAAGTACTCTGTTGGTGAGTATTGGGTCCATCTAAGGTCGTGTGTTATGAACAGGCTGTAGCGATCACAGTAGGGAACACATCTGCAGAGGAAACTTCTTAGTGATAAGGATAACAAATGTGCGTATTCCAATATATTTGTTTATAATTTTTTTATTAGAATTATAACTCATTTATGTTGTGTGATAAAATGACGGGTGTAATGTAAACGGAAACCTCCAACCAAAGATACGAAAAATAAATACAATAAAAAAAATAAATGATGAATTATTATTTTGTTGGTTTATGTAATTAATTATCTTTTATTTGTATATTCTTAGACGGAGGAAAATAAATGATGTCGTAAAAAAACGTTTAACATTTTATTGATTTGCCAAGTTTTTTTGCTATCCTTCATTTCGAATCATTTAAAATATTTAAATCGACAAATATCTGTAATTAAAAATTAATTTACAAACATACACACTTATAATATATTATTATATTCACGAATTACTTGATAGCATTTATGAAATATAATTAAAAATAATCAACATTAATCTCAGTAGATATTTTCATTTATTTAGTATATGGTTTTATAATTTATCTCACGTAAGTTAAAAAAGGATTATGATAGAGTATAGATGCGTTGGTTCTGTTATGTTAGCGAAACTCATATTTATAATGTTCTTATATACAAGTACAATTGATAAAACCGTGTATATCTACCCTGAGATAGAATTGCATTGAATAAAAGATTATATGGACCATATTATATCCATTCCATATTTTGTTATTATTTCATACTTCGTTCGCCGAGCAGGGAAATACATAGATTATTTATATTACTTATAAAATATGCGTCATTGAGAACGTGTTTACACCGTTCGCCGTGTCTGACTGCACGACTTAGCGTGACAATCGCGTAAAACGTATACAACTGAATATATACCTACCTCCTTTTTTTTCGAGGTTTTGTTATTTATATGTGGTCTTTTATATCCCACACATCGTAATGAATAAAATGTGCATTAAATCATATTGCTGTCGCGTACGCGCATCCATCTCATTTTCTGACCATGTTGACATTTTCCGTGGTCTTTTTACACACACACACACACACATAAGCGTATAAGTGTTTTAATTGCTTTATGGCATACGCGCACCTACGTTGTGTCAAGAGAAATATTTTCTTTTTTGTTCCAATCGTTTAACAAATATTTTAAAAGTACCCATCCATGCAATAGATTGTTGTCAAACTTGTTATACCTATATTGATTTACACACCTAAAATGTATTGATAGAAACTAATGTCGGTACATCACAGTAGGTTTTTTTCTATTGTATATAATTTATATAAATTATATAGTCTCATAAATTTAAGTCAAGCAACATCAAATATTATATTACCTAGGTACCTCCTATAGATCGAGGAAGTAATGCTAACACAGCTCCCTCCGTCGTCGGTTCAAACTAGGGAAAAAAAGAGGTACCTATAGATACTTAGATGTGTTTATACTAATACAATTTACATATATTTATGTGCGACTATATTTAATAATTCTATATTTGAATTAATTCTCGAATTCTAACCATCATTGAGAAATTATTACTTAACTAAGTGTGAACCCACAAAAACGAATTTTTGTTTAAAGTATAAATTTATAATTTCTT
Organism: Drepanosiphum platanoidis; assembly: GCA_948098885.1. Classification (NCBI taxonomy): domain Eukaryota; kingdom Metazoa; phylum Arthropoda; class Insecta; order Hemiptera; family Aphididae; genus Drepanosiphum; species Drepanosiphum platanoidis. The sequence goes on from OX402531.1 coordinate 8,796,503, forward strand.
ATTGAAAAATAACTCTTTTTCCACAATTATAATGATAATTAGTTCATTTTTAACATTCAATAATTCCATATCGACGGAGTATAATAATATAGGAACTATTAAACTTCGTCTATAGATTGCGATAACAATATTATAATGGCTAAAGTTGATAGTTTTTCTTTTTATAAAAATGTTATAGCATACCACTTTCACTGTGCCATATAATGTACACAATAATGGATTATTGAATGATTAATTAACGTTTAATTGGATATTGGAAATAATAGAAACTTTTATTATAAAATAATGTAAGCGATTAATTAAAAAAAAAAAAAAACATTTTGTATGACGCGTAGAATGTACTCATACGATAATATGTGGTGAATCAGACAAAAACAAAACACGCTATTAATCATATTCACAGCATCTAATTATTAATATATGTGTTTGTGAAACATTTATTTATGTATGAATATTGATAATTGCAGTTGCTTTCGTAATGCATTTACATAGTGATTATATTTTTTATTTTAGTATTCTGTATGCATTTCGAACTTAAATTTAATTACCGTGCTAATGATTGATGTTCGTGTACATTTTTAGCGTGACAATTTTGTCAGAGAAATTGATTGCCCAAAAGGTATATTACATGCCTGTATATGTATATTGTACTCGTACGTTTTAAATTAATTGATTGTCATTTAAAATTTGTATGGACTCACTATTTTATTAACGTCTGACATTTTGAATAGTTACTAATAAATATTGTAATATTTAAATGTTATAATTCATCACGAAATTGTGTTTTGGTTATTTTAAGCAACGAGACTAGGTATTTTTGTTTGTTGATATTTTAATATGATTTTATTACCAGTGGCACATATCAAATCGTAGAATTCAATGTTTGCGATTTCATTCACTGTCTTATTTAGTTAGTAATTGTACCTATAGTGTCCTGTATACGCGATACGCATAATTATTTTAACGAAAATAAGACTGTTAATACAAAATAATCACTATATTTATTAATTACAAATCGATTATAAAAATAATATTATTATTATATTAATAAGATTGATACCTATTTGTTTAGAATATAATGCTTATTCTGAACAATATTATTATAACTCTTATATTAATAACATAATATTATGCTATATTTTTGATTGACTACCGAATATTGGGTTTGCTATTGCAATTGTATGAATTTAGGTATTATTTTCCATCAATTCCTCGCCTTCCTCTTTTTCTTCAACGCCGTTTTAATTTTCTGTTTCCATCCATCCCAGTTATAAGTGCTGTTTTCTACATGTACTAGAGTTCAAGTCGAGATACAGCTGGATTGTATTGCTACAAAACTTGTTCAGCACGTTCATCTCTGTACTTAAAACATCGAAACCAGTTTTCTATATTGTATATAGAATATATATATATATATTATTATTATTATTATATCGTTTTAGGCCAGTCAACTGGAGATAGGGGCAATATTTACTCCAGACTGCACAAGAGCCCGGTAGTTATAATAATGCTTGCCAAACGGTACCGCTCTTTTATAGTGTGCATTTATATGTGTGTGTGTGTGTGTGTGTGTGTGTGTGTATAGTTATAAAAATAAAAATTGCCATAAAATTGTATTTACATAATTTGAAAGACATTGTAATTGTTTTGATGTGAAATATTAAGCTATTAAAAAATCGTTCGTGCGATAATCTTTACTTAACTACTAATATTTACAATTTATTTAATGAATAATCAGTGTGTAATGTGTATATAATGATCGATATATAATCGACGAATTATTAAAAATAATATAGAATTTTTTGTAGGATTGCTTAAAATTATGTTTTAACCTGTATTGATTATGTATTTATGTTCAACCGATAATGTTCATATTTAATGTTGATGTCTTCTCTCAGTACCAATAATTTTATTAACCAGTAGGTAGTAAATTATTTTTGTTTTAAGTTAAATGAGGTTCTAAAATACAATTAGGCATATCACCTGTTGTAATTTAAATATTATTACTAGATCATCAATTTTTAAAATTGATCAAATATTAAGCTTATTAATTTGTTTTTATTTCCAAAGTCAAATAGTATTAAGATAGTAACACTTGATAGTATTTTATTCTTTTTAAATTTTTATAGGCACATAGATACCTGAATACGTTTGAACATAATACAAAATGAATAAATATCATATTAATTTTATATAACTAAAGAGCCGTCAGTTTTGTTTGTTATTTTGTGGGACGGAGAATTGGGTAACCTAATAATATACAAATACAAGTGGTGATGAAAAGATTCTATTGATTGATGTACAGACAATCATTGGCTTTCACTGTCCACTATACAGACATTTCCGATGGCGCCAAAATATCGTGTTATTGTTATTACAATTATTATTATTACTTTAGCTTTTATAATTAAGTTGACCATAAATACTCGATGATACAGATGGCTGAAAATCTAACAATACTAGTTGTCATGACATGAATAATTCCCGTATTAGTATGACTGTGTGAGTGGTATTATATGTTTTGAACTTTGATTTGAAAATTTTACTTTTTTAATATTTAACTTGGCGTACATAATAAGATATTGAACGTTATATATTTATATTAAAAATATACCTATAGGCAAATAAGCATGCAGAATTAAATTTAAACTTTCTCCAGATTCTTTTCATAATAGTTTTTTTTTTAGTATGTGTGAATAGCAATCATCAATGATTATTAATTTTAGTGATACAGGTTCCTTACAATCGTTCTTTTATTCGTTTAAACGATAATTTGGTCATTATAATCGAGATTTAAATTCAATAAAAAATACATACCTATGTGGAACACACATCTATTAAACTAAATATCACGCTTAAATCGTAACCATCGTATATTAAAATTGTATGTTTGGCACATTTAAAACCACTATTACTGTCAAACTAATAACCATGTATCTACAGTCTACACATTACTATTATCCGCTGCGATTAATATTTTCATCTAGAAACAATGGTATATGAAAATTACAATAGATCCTTCTACCGGACACTATTATAATACACATTATATAATGTGTATGAGCTACGAGGCGTTACAAAATAGAAATAGTCAATCGTGATTTGGCCTTTACTCTAAATAACCAAAGTCTGACCTCGTGAGACCATTTTTTTTTTTTTTTTTTAATTTAGAACTTTCATTAGAGTTTAAATAACTACAAACTATTATAACACGGTTAAAATAATATAGGTACATCAGAGTAATAAACTTATAAACACTGAATGCTTGAGGTTGTGTTAAACCCACTCGAGTCTAAACTCTACACTATTTAAGTTTTTAATCAATCACTGTCGGTCAAATCACCAAAGTCACTGGGTCACATGCAACATTTTACACTACGTAACGATTTAAAAATCGAAACAATAAACATTACCCATCACATCAAAATATTACAAAAATACCACTCCAAATATCTATTGTTTCGTTTTCAATCCTCTAATTTCTATAATATCAATATCCCATATAATCCTTTTCGTCGTTTTAAGAGGCGTATAAACCGAAAACTTAACGGTCTTATTCTTCCTGCCTATTATCATATAATATATACTCAATATAATATTGTTTAAACAAAAACCCAAGCAGAAAAACTTAAATAATTTTATGACTTACATAATACTTTAGTTTTAATACAAATCTGTTTCACTGTTCATTTAACGTACCTTTTTTTTTATCAAATACATTCGTTGAATTAACGGTTTAATTCAATTATATATATATATAAAATAATATGCATTATAATTTACGTAGTATTATATTTTTATGTAAAATAAGGAAACGCAGATGCGTGTAAGCATGAAAATTTATTCGTAAACAGGATAGAGATTAAGACTATTTTTTTTAGTGAACTACATAACACGGTGCATATAATTTTGATACGTCTTTAGATATCTTGTAGATAAACATGTTAGTTTTTACGTGGGTTTCACAACTTGTACCTAATACGTTTATGGTATTGTTGTTAAGGTCAAATGCATAGATCATATCTGAAGTCGTCGGTAGAATCTACCTGTATGTGTCTTGGATTTCGATTCACCGACAAATTAAGAGTGTATTTAAACCTCGACCTTTCGAATCATTCCTGTGCCTTGTTTTCGTTATTGAACCGTTTCGTTCATTGTAGAACATTAAAAGTCCATTCATTTATACTTACGCTCCAGGCGTACGATCTGTGTTTTTTTTTTACATGCCGCAGTTGTTGTTGTAACGTGTATTTTCCTCGAACAGCATAGCGGCGCATTCAGTGTCGTACACCGAAGCGTTGGTTTCAGTCCCACTCCGTGTGTTACACAATATAACAACGATAAATAATGATATTTACAGCGCACGTGTATAATTATGTATGCGATGGATAATTTTCCGATTATTGTGTGAATTCACCTACGGAGAAATTCATGGAGAAAAAAGAAAGGATTTAGTGTGTTGTGACGTTCGTATGATGAATGACTTCTTAAAATATAATGATCTTAAATGGTTTAATAGCCCTCGGAAACCGACCCGGTATTACTGGTAATAATTATTATTATCGTCGTGGGCAGTCGATATAGGTCCACATCGCTATACACGCGGTGTGTTTGTAGGTGAAATTTGAGTTGTTTTTTTTTTTACACCCACATTTAGGGCTTGGCGATGCAGTATTGCACCAATGGTACGTCGTCGAGATGTCGTTTTTCGATTTCTTCGTCCGTTTATCTCATTGTACCCCTACGCGCGCGCAATGCGCGCTAATGGAAACGGCACTTGTAGCTGACCGCGACGTGTTAACACAATTGGAAATATTTATTACATGCATTTTATGTACGTTATAAAGTTAAATTATTGTTTTTGTGTGACATATACGTTAACCACGTCGTACGCGACTAACGATTTATATAAATTATTGCGTTTGAACGATTATTGGTTTAAAATAAATAATAATGAGATATAACTCGTATGTTTCAGGGGTACAAAAAGTGAAAATGCAGATGATCTAATGTTGAGCTGTGGAAATGAATACTCGGAACCTATTAACTCTTATGTGCTTCCGGACTCTCGCATTGCCAAATTATGTTCGACCAGGTAAATTCTTATAAACTATTCGAATAAAATCGATTCGATCATATTGAGTAAAACATTTGAGAAAATCATTGATTTGCTGCCGATAACTATTTAAATCGCATATCAGGTATAATATAGGTGTATTGTGTAATGTGTTTTAATGAGATTGTAATTTATTTAGATTGAGATTACGTTAAACGATGAATACGATTAGTATGTTTTTCTATTTCCATTGAGCATTATTAAAAGCGAAATAGAATAGTAATATTTTTTTGATATTTGAAGTACAATATTTGAAAATGTATTACTGTTTTATTAGTTTATAAAAACCTATTTTATTTATGCAATTCAAACATTATCCTACGCGTGATCTAATACTTAAATAACGGATATTTACATAGTTGTATTTTGACGCAATTGATTATATTTGACATGTTTAGGTAATATACTCATAAACACACATATTTTCGTTTTTAGTCAATTCCGGAAAGAATGTTTACTTGGTGTCAGGTATGCGTAATCAATTCATCACTTAACTATCAATCATACGTTTACATTGACATTATAATGTGATCGAATTGTTCGTACTGACATTTAAATGTAATATTTTCATATAGGTATAATAATGTTCTTGTCCCGTCATCCCTGTAGGATGTAAGTATTAAAATATGATAATGAACGCAGTTAATCGTACTATATGTTTTATTTGTGTAGACTTCACGTATACTACACATAATATAGGTACGCACTTAGTATTTATGTACATGCGGTCAATGGTCATTGTTACATTAGTCACTATAGGGGGTGAAAACAGTAAATAATACGCGACTCGATCCATTAGGTACCGAGCATATACTTGTCATGTTGTATTGCTATAGATCAATTTTTTTTTCATTATTAATGATGCAGGTTCGCTGTACCCACATACATTTTAACATATAAAACATGCATACAATTTATTATGTACACAAGAACGATAATATTCATCGTTTGTAGGTTAAATCTATAACTAATAATAATAGTCAAACAGTAACTATCATGTCTGGAATGGTGGTATAGCAGTTTTCTGTATTCTTCTTGTATCGCGAGTAAAATAAACACGCTGTGAATTAAAGTTTTTCAATCGAGTCGAAATTCTTTGTTACCTATTTTTTCCAAAGTCGGTGGAGAAAGAACTCAACTCCTCAAAAATAACGAATATTTATCGTTTTTATCGTTAGACCGCACGATTCTCAGTCATATTTGCTTTCCTAGGTCGGCATCGAGTTGGTTTAATTCAATTGAATTGAGCCTACGCGATATATTGTAATACTCATTATAATACGTGTTACGCGTCCATTGAAAGCGAAATCATCTGGTCTATTACTTCATATTGGATTTATTGTAGCTAAAACCAATTATTTTATTGAATTTCAATAATCGAAATAAACTCTCTGCAGCGCGCGTGAGAAAATATTAACGTATTCGTTAGTTATCATGTTAAAATATACGAAAAACAGTTACACCGCATGCAAGGTTTCGTTTCGTATTCATAATAACCGGCGGAAATCGATCGAAAATGATATTACATGCACACGAGTAGGTATTTACATTTATCAGTCACACGCCGTACAATATATAATATGATAATATGCATGTGCCAAGTGTATGAGGGCATACATGAAATCGCGTGTAGTACGACTACGTTATAACAAAGCTAGTTTTTCTTTAAGCGAAATTTTAGATTTTACCTCGTAATGTATATTATGACTAAACGATATAATTATATTATCAAACGCAGCGTTCGGATCCAATCTATATCGGTGTTTTTTTGTTTTTTTTTATACGGTGTGCAGCTGTTGTTTGCGTCGCAGTCGAATCCTTGTAGTTGTGGTGGGAGGAAGGCTGATAGAGCGGGGAAAGAGGATCGGTAGGGTTAATACGACTGGATGACCTTGAATCGTGAATTGTTTACACGCACGCACGCACGCACAGGGCTGACCTTTGCTTTGGAGACCGCGGGGATAACGTGAAGCGGACAAAAGTTTTATCGATCGGGTGGCCCGGCGGCTGCGGCGGCGACGGCGGCGTGAGTTTCCGACCATAACCTCTGATAATAATAATAATTACTATTATACACCGCCGTGGGCTTTTTTTTTTTTTTTTTTATTTAAATACTTTGGCTTTGGTGCGTTCAACGCGTTTATGTAATGGTATTAACGCTGTCTTCGTATATTATTATTACCGTCATTACACACGGACTGGGAAAAAAGAAATGAAGACGGCTCGGTGGTGCGGGTTTTCTGTTGATAACAATTAAATCATACGTATTTGTTTACTTGCTGACTCGTCGTGCTATTATGCATGCGGGACTCTCGGTTTTAACGATTGTAATATTATTGGCATACGTGGGAGACAGTTTTGATCGTCTTTAGACATCGGTACCCGACGATGAGCGCATTCGAGTAAAGTGTTATACCTAAAATAAGTACGCAACTGTTTTTAAAACGACTGACGTCACGATGTGCATAATTTTTTCTAACGCGTTTCTCTAAATGTTCACTAATAATAATTGCAACGTGATCGTTTTTAAAAAGTTATCCAAACGTAATAAACAATATTGTTCGAAATCAATTTACTTTTTTGATTGAATAATATACGTGTGTAATCTTCTTGTTCATACTCGGTTACGCTTTAAAATGACGAGTATATTGCAGTTCAAATGATATATACTATACTCGTTAATATATATTGTGTTTTAAACTGGCCGAATTATTTTGAAATATAATATATTTGCCATTTTATTTTAATAGTATTACTATGATATGCATTTAGTTCACAAAATTGGATCTAAAAACACTTGATATTACTAAACATTTATAACGTTGCATTTTCATAATGCAAATTAAATTTCATTTGTTATATTTATAATATACCGATGTTTATTGGTGTTTTTATGTAGTGCCCCTATCCCAGTTTATTCGATTTAGATTTAACAAGTGAAATTTATACTTGAATTACAAATGTGCCAACTGTTTAGGTTAGGAACGGCTTGTGGTGTGTTTATATCGTAATTGTTTATATTATTATTTATTTTATGTGGATGGTATTGTTCTATTCCGAAGATAAACATGTAACGTTATACTACTGTCTTAATTATTTCGATCGCAGAAAACAATAGTATATTACAAATTATTATTGTTTCGCGTTTCCAGTTAAAAACACACATTGTTCTTTGCGAAAAACGGTATATAAACCGTAAATGTTTGCGTTTTGTAAGATGATGCAATTATTGTGCCCAGTTCATGCACATACAATAATTATAACGTTTACGCTGTGTGATGCGTTTATTTAAATAATTTTTAGTATACTATACGCGTACAATAATTATGAACATCCTAATATTTATTTCGTTATGAATCGATTTAGCCGAGTCGTAATCGTACTTGGTAGGTACAAATTATAATTTCGAAACTTGCGTGATTTCATTACTAATATTGACGGTCAACTTCATAATGGCACACTCGGGATCGAATAGGTATATGTGCGCATGCGTACACGCGCGTCTGAACGATGAAAGTCATTAGTTTTTCGCACGAGGACAATACGATCTTATTTCTTGACATTCGCGCGATATATTATGTATTGGTTCGCCTTTCACTGTACACAATCGTACAATATTATATTTTGTGGTCGTTATGTGTAATATTTAGTTATTTTATATTTATTATATTATGTGTTTAGTATGTGGTCTTATATCGATTAGCCCGTAGATATTGTAACTTGCGTACGTACACATGGGAAATGTGAAAACTCGTTCGATAAAAATGCCACGCTACGAAGCGTACGATATTAATAATACTAGACATTCGATGCCTACTATAATAACAAGTCTATTGAGTACATTGCGTCTAATATTATTGTCTTCTATTGCCTTTGTAAAAACTAGAATCTATACGATTTTCATACGTGCATTGTATAAGTCATAAGCGATATTATATAAATCGTAGTATCTTATAATATTAATTTCTGCGGTCCATGTGCAGGACGCGTGCGCGACGTCGAGTCATCCTTGAAAGCATAATGTAATCACCATGTTTTCTTCTGTATATTTATACGAGAACGCGTGGCTTCGAGTTTATACGTGAAATTGTATCAGCACAGTCGACCCAAAGATCAATATACGTATCGCATGTTTTATTTAGGCTACTGCGTGGAGTTTCGTGAAGAATATAGAAACGATACTATAAAATGTATTATGTTTCCTGTAGACGGTGATATTATAATAATATATATACAATATACATGTATGATTAGATCGTTATTTGATGAGCACTGCTACTGCAGTTGCTGCCTTGTTAGTATATTTGTACTCGGGTATTGATAGCTCTTTTTCATTTGGTAAAACGATATCGCCGTAACTATTTCACTTTCTTATTCGACGAAAAAAAAATTAATTCAATTCAATATCGAGATCCGTTAAAACTAAAATATATTTCAATGTAAACCAACGGATAGACTTTTGTGTACCACGTTTACAGCATAAGTACTACAACGTCCCGTAGGTAAATAATATGTTATGTAATCTATTAATTATTCGACGGTTTCGTTTGAATATTGTGTCTTTTTTATTTAAAAATGATTTTAATTGTTATTTTGTTAGTGTTTAATTTTTTTCTTCTCGATTTTTTGCTACCATTGTATTATAATGAAGTATCTTAGAATGCCTCACACTTTGAGTATATAATAATAAATAATTCATATGAATAAATTCACATACATACATAGTACAATATATAAACAATATGTATATTAAAAAATATATTTCCATGTCGTACCATATATCTGATATTTGATACGTCATATAATGTCTATGTAAACGCGTGTAGAATTGCATGTTTAGTTATAAAACCCTAGGTAAATACAGCTGTTTGTAATGTAAATAAACAATTTAATTTTTATATCAATAAATCAAACTTTGGCTTTTATAATTTTTAAATTTTGTAAATATGTCAACATTTATGAATCGGTAAAAGCAGTGTTTTCAAATAGAAAATATAAGTGCAACATATTTTAATCCTTTCTCAGTTTAAAAAACTCCAATAATCTTTTATGATTTATTATTTTTTTTTTTTTTACTTTCAAATATGATTGAAGCCATTAATTCACTCGGGAAATTAAATAGAACACTGTGCTTTTATTTTGTAAATATTGCCACTGAGTGATATTTTCATTATTTCTTATAATATAAATGTATTGAAATATTATGTTGAAAATACTATTATGAAAATAGTATTGTGTGTGGAAAAATAACAAATTAGAAAATTAATAAATTAAATCTTATTAAAACACAGATAGTATAGTGATATTCTATTGTTTCCACTGTAAAGCTTAATTCATAATATTTTAAGAATTATAATAATAAATTTAGAACAACAAATTTGGTACCTACATAACATTTGAGGATTATTTATGTTTATTTTATTAGATTTAAGTTTTTATACTCAAAGTTAAAACTATCATTGTTAATAAAATATACGAGTCATACATAGAACGTTCTTTTATGAAGTTGTATTTTAAAATCACACTGGATTGATGTGTCAGTTTTTCATTTCGGTATAGAGTGCATTTAAAATACCTAATATATCTTTAGAATCGGCATCAAATCAATTTTTTTTCACTTTTTTCATCAAATAAGGCGGCTGAAATTAAATTGTTTTATTTTTTCAGACAAATGTATACGTCGTGCGATAACAACTCACATTATTCAGTCACATACGAAACACTCAAACCGCCGATGATTTCCCCAGACACGGCGTCTGTAGTCGGTTACAGTAAACCGGAAATAGTGCCGCCACCTATTGGTGGAGTTCCGGGAAAAATGGTGACTGTTAACGGAAGTAATACAACCACCCCTAACATTTGTATCGAGGGCGGGCGCATTGAATTCGTAAAGTCTCCAACAGATTGCGGTGACGAGAAACAAGACTACTTAAAGGTAGGTGAAATAGATTGCGCTACCGTGTAATATTTTCAGTGGTAATACGTTTTAATAATCATAAGTACTTACAGCAGTGCTGTGTAATACAATATTACTCTTGATATATTATAGATATTAGGTAGGAAATAAAATCTGAAAAAAAAATATACGAAAACGAAGTTTATATTATGTGTGCACTTTGTTTATAATCTCGGTTTTAAAAATTTTATATTATTATCAAACTATTATGAATTAGTATGAATCTTATCAATAGAAAATTAAAAATAACATCGTTTATAAATATAAACAAAATCACATTTTGAGAGGATCGGATTTCCACAATTTGAATTGAAATGAAATGAAATATTTTGAGAGAATAACAATAGGCTGGAAAATTATTACTGTCTGTCAAGGCTCTTTTATTTAAACGTTTAGACATTTGTTCAATCTCAAACAAAGTATCATAAATAAATAATTACAAAGTACATACAATTGAAAAACGCATGAGCTTTACAAAAATATTTCATCAATGTTTCTGAAGTATTAAAAATAACTATCAGATATTCTTATTATTATTATTTTTTCTTTTAAGTAGACGATAAACACATTGTTGTCCTAAGTAAATTGTTTATACTTTTAAAAACAATCAATATTTATATATTTATAAATATGTATAAATATTATTTATTAAATCGTATTGACATTTCGTTGAAGTGATTTGATAAGTAAAATAATCTTTTACCGTACCTAAACGTTTAATAATTTAATCTCATATTGCTTTTTGGCTTCTATACGCGTTTATTAAATATTTGTCAGACTTATGATTAAATATTTTAATCCAGATCAACGGTAGTAATGGGTTATTATAGTTGAAAGCATCATGTCAGCTTGTAGAAGGATTACGAATTTCCGCGTAATGAAAATTATAACCCCAAGAGAAATCTACTTTACTGCTTTCTTGTTGTAATAACTTATCGGCGCAACGGCTAGGCAATTTCAATGCGTCTGCGTTCAAGAATTTTATGATAATAATCTTTCTGAAATACCGTGTCAAAGAAATCGTATTGCAATGATTTACATAATAATTGAAGACAATAATATTTTTCGTTTTTTGTCGTTTGCATAGTCGTCGTTATCTTGAGTCTGAAAGTAAATCTACATTTTTTTTATATTTCAAGGAATTAAGAACTATTAAGAGCTACCCAGTCTTGCCTATTTTATCACAACAAATTTGTTGAGAATATATTTGAGTCAGTGAATTGCGAATAGTTATTATTTCATACAACGACATCAACCAAAAGATTCATTATCTTTATTTTTCATGAAGGTTGTGTAATAATATAGGCGTAGGTGTATGATGTATTTCGAACGTGCAGTATTTTTTTTGCTCCAGGCTTTCGTGTACGAAAATTATATTATTTTTAAAGTTTATTCTTATAGTATGAAACTCGGTACAACATTGTCTATATTTATATCATAGTAAACTTTGGTTTATATTTTAGTAAATAGTTTATTATTTTGTTTTCAACTACAGTGCTGATTGTACTATTCAGTTTTATGAAGCATATATTTATAACGATACGAAAAATAAGTCGATAATAAATAGTGACGACTGGCCATTTTTTTATTGTTGAGTGATAAAATAATGTACACATGTTTTTGCTACACCATAACCAGCTTATGTTATCTAAGTAGTTGGCAGTGAATCGCCAAAAAATTTGATCCCAAGTCCTTGGTTGTATTAGTCATATTAGTGTTCATTTGAAAGCAATAATAAATAATTACATTCGAAAATAATTCTACACATACGTATTATGTGAAGGTCGAAGATCAAAAATGCATTCATCGGGGTTTAGTTTGAAAAAAAAAACAACAACATTTTAAATGAATTAAAAACCCGATAAATGTATTTTGTTGGACTGAAATTTAGAAACGTTGTTTATTAATACGCGTTTACCACAATATACAATAATATATTATATATTATTGTGTGTTATTTCTTGTCATTACAATTTTATCATCCAAGTATTGGTTTTATTTAAGAAGGGTTCTGAATCGCAATATCGCAGATAATTGGAAATAAACATTAATATTAACGAGATAAAAGAACCGTTTGATGGTAATACATCAGTATATTTATTGTTTAGGCCGTTTGGGGAGTAAATAAAGTACAAAGTGTTTATTTCATTACTTTAAAAACGTAGTCATTGAAATAAATTATTTCGTATCCTCATAAAAGCAATAAAATATAATTCAATACTCACTTTATACTTTATGGCGATGGTCTTTAAGAATATACACTTATAATTTATCTATATTAAGTTAAGTTTAATCGGTATTTACATCTGTATAAGAAGAAAGTCTATTAAAAAATAAAACGATTTAAAAAATAACTTTATATTGAATTTTATAAATAAAACTACATTTTCGATATTAAATTATTAATTGATCTTTTTTGTGTTAGTTGATTTCGATACTAAATTTATTTTTCTATTGTATTAACAGTTAATCAATAAGTTCATTATATAATCACTAAATGATTTTATATTTTTTGTATCTCGGTTTATAAGTATGAAAATTACCATACAATTGCATTACATTTAAAAATCTGGGAAGTATACACAAATTTTACATTTTACACCGATTTTTTTCTCGTCATTTTCACCAGCATTTTTATACAATTTTAGTCAATTATTAATGTCTAATTATTTTAAGTTTTTCAATATTACTCGGAACAAATAAAAAGTTTTAGACTAGTGAGTTATATTCAGAAGGAATATTAGTGATTTTAATACAATGTGCGTGTATGTGTATTTCTTATCGTCTATTTTGAATTAACTTTCCGGTAGAATAAATAATTCGAATAATAATTTGTATCCTATTATATTATTTATTGAATCGAAATCTCAAAATATCGAAACTTAAGTACGTATGTGCACATTTTGCAGTTTATATTGATATTTTGTTATTATATTTCTTACATAATAATAATACGATGGTCGAGTGGAAACACATAATACATTATTTCGCCGTGATTTTCTGAGAGATTTTAAAAGAAGTACCGGATATTTCTGAAAGAATGGCGCAGTGTTCATCCTCTTCAGCAGGATCTTTTTGTTGAAAATAAAATGATAAAATCTAAAAATATGTCCATCCTTATTCTCGTGACATACTGTTTGTTAAGTCGGAACGTGCTGTGTACAGTAAATCGGTAAAAAAGACCTTCGGGAAATGTTGTGTTCAAAATAAACTCGGTTGATAAATTTCCAAGAAATTCAACACTAGTATGTGAAAACAATATTGTTTCAAAACACGAAGATGATGAAATTTACTCGGTTTTTTTTGTTATATGTTAATTTTTAAATGGTTATTTATTATTGCCAGTTTAATCTGAATAGTAAATTAATTTTGTTTTAATAGACATTATTTTTGGCACGTATATCAGCTTATAATTGAGTGAGAATGTGTTTAGGATATGTTATTATATAAAACACGCGAACGCAATAATTGTGTTTTAAAAATAATATTACTGAAATAAGCTTTAAGTCAATAGAAAATGTATTTTTCACTCAATATTTTAATTAATAATTACAACAATAATATGACAAAAACATATTGATAAGATAACTTATTATAGAGTAAATGATATTAACTATTTTACTACTTTACTATTTGTATAAATATATTAAATTTTCGATTTTTATTTTATGTTTCAAAATACATTTCTAAATTCTGAACGAACAATGTTTGAAAAAATTATTTGATGCCCCAAAATATTTTATTCAAAATATCTTATCAAACCTATTTTTAAACTTATTAATAATTCTTTGATTATATCGTTGAAAGGGGACGGGGACTAATCCCGCACCACGCAGCACTTTGCGTCACTAGGTGCCGGCACTGCGCAAATGCCGTTTTCATTTTGTTTTAATAATAATATAGTTTCATCTTTTACGATAATGAGAATTACATTTTCTTTATAAAATCTATGTAAATTAGTATAAAATAAATTTTTGCCTGCCTCATCTGACGAGACGCCACTGGTGAAAAGACCGTAGTTTTTCGCGTATATGATACATTCAATATACATATCTTATTTGTTTAATTCAATTTCATATAAATAATATGTATATATTGCATTATTATAATTGCGTATTGAACTGTATGTGCCGCGTGACTTGTATGAATTTATTTATAAATAGTATGATATTTTATGGTGAAGTGCGGTTATTATCTGTGTTATGGGTCGTCGTCTTTCCGACGCCGACCGATATCCTCGGAAATACTCCGGGTCTTAATTCTATCGCGAGATAATAATTAAACGACCCCCCGTGTGTGATTTTTGTCAATAGTCGACGTTTCTACGGTCTGCGTTCGATAGTCAAAGTAATAGTACTGTCTAATGTATATGTGCACGAATGAAAATAAATAACAAACCCGTCACCGTTATTAAATTATATTCGATCTTTAATTCTTTTTTATTTGTAATGTCCTGACAATCTCCGAGGCTGCCGCCTCCCGCAGACTAAAATTTAAAGTTTGATAAGTAAATTTAAAATTCTTTTTGGAATTTGTATTTTTCATGCCACATCCTCGAATAAGGTTTACGGCAGTTTCGTCTTTGATTAATATTAGTGACTAAGTGACTGTCTGTCGTCTCGTGACCAAATTTTCATCGAGGGGTTTAAAGTTTCCCGTATAAAAGCATAATAGATTGAGTGATGCGCTTGGTTTGCAGAGATGTCCTAATGCACTGGAGTGGAAAACTACGATTTAAAACTCGTATTAAATTGTAATCTGATTACCATAATGATTTTTAGAATTTTTAATCAATCACGATCAGATTATTTAAATAGAATTTAAAAAGGCCTGCCCACCGAACATTGTCTTAAGATTCACTCTTGTATAATATAATATAATATTATAATAAATGAAAAGTTACGATCAGTTCTAATAAGCGTTCGAAAATAAAATGTCTACAAGATTAGTTATTTATTAACGTACAATAAAATTTTTCAATAATTTTAAGGGAATTTAGTGTTTCTGGCAAAAGTTCTTTCAACTTACTAAACTATGATATCACTAATAATATTATAAACAATGTATAAACTATCTATTTAAAGTTAGTTAATTGAATTGGTCAACTCGCTTTCCTTTGTTCGGGTTTATTTTTCGACAGAAATTGTAAATTGATTTAAAATTCATCAAAACAATTCACCAATATCAATATCAATTCTATATTTTATCTATATCTTGTATTTCATCCTTTTTGAAAATTATTTCTTATTATTTTCGGTCGACATTTGTTCTTACTAAAAAAAAAAAAAATCGGTTTTCGATTCTAAAAGTATTTTCGTCTCATAATATTATGAGAGATGTGAACAGGAAAATACAGCACGTATGATCGTTCAGTTTGACAGCACTCTAGTGAATTCGGAAACGGCTGACTTACTTTTCTAGAATAGGTAGAAAAAAAACTACTATTATATTATTTTATCTCCACAAAAGGAAACGGATACTATACGTATTTACCAATTTTCGTTATTCTATTATTATTTTTTGTTACAAAAGTTATCAACCATGTCAATATTTAATACTCGACCACGTGACTCATTCAAATATTAGAATTTTTAAAAACTTTGAATTAATTTAAGAACTAATTAATTTGTTATACGAGCCGATAATATTTTAAGGTAATTAATTAAATTTTTTCAGATAACTTTCAAAGAAATAAAAAATATTAGGTGTAAAAGTTGAAATCATGAAACAAATTTGATGCTTGTGAACATTTATTAAAAATTATAATTAATCGAGACATCTTGATTTACATTTTCTTTCATTTCATAGATGGATTAAAAAATAAAATAAAATAGGTTCTATACTTTCATGGTTTCGTATGTAATATGGAATCTGATAAGAATATTGCTGCATCGCACACACATATACGCGCGTACACGTATTAAAATTAAATAGTTTGGCTTTCACATCACGCGTGTTTAGTGTGTTTTAATTAACAGCGCCCCATTAAATATCATCGTTTTATCTATCATAATATTATCTGATTCTAAGTATTCAAAGCTTTCTAGTTAATTTCAACTAATCCCGCAGTTTATATGGGCGTTTCGCTGCTACGACTTATACATTAACCGTAAGATAATGCGTATAATATGTATAAGCGTGTGTGTGTGTGCGCGCTCGTATGAGATTTGAAATTAATTATGTAATTAAAAATAAATTGTCGCAGTCTAGAACAAAATCATTGTGTTCAAGATAACGTATATTTACATACGACACTTGGATTAAGTCTTGACGTAACGTTAGATGTTATTTGAAAGTTTGTTTATTCGTCTTTTCGATGCTAATCGTTTGTATACCCACCTAACAATATCATACGTTTAGATATCCGTTGTACACGCGTGTGTAGAACGTATATTAACTAATAACATTTAATTTTTCTGCAATATTGTAATTTTAAAACCGATGGGTGAGCATGCAACACATTATACTTTCGCCAGACACGTTATTATTCTGCTTTATCTTATTTAGACAACGAGATTTTTACGTCATCCGTTCAAATCGTTATAATCGCATAAAGAGTATCATGCAAATATGAAACCTCGGGATTTTATTAAATCCCACTATCAGAGCGTTGGATAAATTCATAAAATCGATCACGTAATTTATATACTGTGTTTTTGGAAAACAAATTTCACACACTATCATCACAATGTGCGTGTGTATATTTTTTACTTCCGAAAAATCAATTAGCTATGTTTTCCTCCCTCCGGAACTTTTCCTGTGGGACACAACGTCACGGGGATGCCGTAAGAGGATAAAGGGAGTCCTCTGGGACCTTTAGGTAGGATAGTCGTGTACATAGCCGCGCACTCTCACACATATACATCCATTCACATCCTGATCGTAATTCAAAATCGCACATAACGGATTTAACTTCGAGTAGGGGATAGACTGGGGGGTCAGTATTAGACTGTTTCAGATTGTCGAAACGTAATCCTTTTAAGAACGAGGTCGCGTCTGAATTAGGTTTCCACTGTTTCCAGTCTATATATAAGGATTATTTTGCGTTTTAGGTGTCTGAAACGACATCGCAATACTTTTTATACTTTTACTAGCGGTCGTTACCCGGACTTCGGCCCGGGTTCGATGTTAAATACTCAAATAATTATCATCATTCGTATTCTAAAAGAAAAAAAGGCACTAAATGTCGAAGACATTAATTTCCAAATATCATTACCTACTGTGACTTTGATATGTTAATTTTTAATTATTTCGTGCGTTCTTAGTCTCTTATTCCATCTTAAAACATTTAATTGAATTTTGATATTTGTTCATTCACTAAATGGTTACGTTATCGGTATAATATTAAGTATAGTAATTAATATGTATAGAATAACGAACAATGTTTGGTATTTGCCAGAAGTTATATGTCGTAGATTAAAGAGCAAATATACATATATTAAAATAAAAAAAATAAAAATGCCAAATGTTCAAAGCGTATAATAAAAAGCTATTATGGTTGTTCAAAATATGACGTTTTTAAGGGAGTAATGGCTGCCGAAGGCGTCTGAAATAAAAATACAACAGAATGATATGTATATATGTATTATATTAATATATCTTCCGTCTTTTCCGCGATTTTCTTTATTTTCTTTTTTCCCTTTTTTTTTTCAACTCTGTGGTAAAGGGACAAGTGGAAAAACGACTTCTGAACGGACTTAAAAAATGGGGGAGTTGCCACGGGAAAGGGACGTAATAATATTCTGGAACCAACAAAGAGCCTCGTCATCGTGCGCATTACTTCCAGCTTTTCTGACTAATGTGGCCTAAGCCTCGTAACACGCAGCAGCAGCAACCCTAGTAGTGGCAGTGGCAATTCGTTTTGATTCAATTTGTTTTTTTATATTGTCTTCATGCCGAAAACACTTTTGTCCGTATGTCGTGGAAAATGTTAAAAACGAAAATCAAGAATATAAATAAAACCTTTTTTTTTTTGTCAATCTAATAACGTCGTCGAAAATGTTCGCAGTTTCACTGAGTTAGTAGGAAATTATGGTCAAATATCCGGGAAAATCTCTCAAGCCTTTAGTTGTTTAGTTTTTAAATGAAAAAAATGAATACTGTTTTATTTAAAATATTGTCACTTATTTTTCATAATATGATTGTTTTGAAAACATGAATTAATTCTATCGCATCGTACTTATTTCTAATAAATCGATCAACATAACATTGAAACTATACACAGATTTAAATAGATATACAATTTCAGTCACAAAAATGTTTAATTCTTCGTAAACTAATATCGTATACATACGTATATGTATAGCAGAGGCATGAATCAGTATTCAGACATGGCAATTCAGGAAGGCATTAGGGGCTATGATTTCGGGGTGAGCTTGTTTTATTCGATAACCTATTTCGGTATAAACGCCGATAACGACGAGTTATCACATCACTGCACGCGCCTGCAGTCACGCGAACGGCGTACCGCGCGGCACTTGAATTCCCCGTTTCCGATTGAAATATAAAACGCGACGCGCGGCAGTGTGCTGTTCCGCCGCCGTGGCCGTGTGGTCGCGTGGCCGTCGTGATGGGACGACGACGACGTGGTCGCGCGCTGCGGACGGAACTCTGGACACCGCGGTCGCAGTCGTCCGTCAGGAGGTAGTTTAAAAAGACGACCGTTAAAAAAAGGAAATTACTTTCCATGAATTCGTAAATCATCAGCCAATGGGCTGTTCGTATTTTTTAACGGTTTCGGTTGACGCGGGCGGGTCGACTGCTATTCCCTTTCGTTGCTTCAGTCTTCGTCGGTTCGCGCTAATGTCAGTAGGTTCTCCGATCGGGTCCGTGTTTCGAGAAGTTTATGCCGACCGCCATTGTCTCGTTTCTCGGTTTCAAAATTTCGTTTCGCGTCGATGGTAATAGTATTTATCGACGAATAATCGCACGTCTCACGGCGGTCGCGTGGGCGTAACCAAATTATTTCGTCGCTTAAATACTACCGTACCGTCGATATTCGGTGTTCACCGTATTTTTCCTATCGTTTCGCCGCCGTCGCGTCCGGTGCGCGATCCATTACGCGAGTGTAATGGCCGTCGCCTTCGGAGTTTCAACGATTCCGTCGAGGCTCGGACGACGTCTAATCCAAGCCCGTAAAGGCTTCGAGTGTGCGTTTTTTGACGTCGTCGTTTCGTATCGTATTCGCCGTGGTCGGTGCGATCGCCGCCGTTTGTACTATCGATATTCGGTGTTTAGTATATTTTCCGTCTCGGTCGCGGTGCCGCGCCGCGCCGCCGCCGCCGCCGCCGTTCGCCAAAACGGCTTGTGAATTTTACCGTCCGCCAAAAACAAACGAATTATTTTAATATCGTGGTTCGCGCGAGTAGTGAATAATCGTTCCGTGGTGTTTTTATTCGAGTGTACCTGCAGCACGAAATACGTTGTGAAATGTTTCGGACCCGCCGAATGAAAACGGTCGTCAATGGAGTCGACGACGGCCCGAGGTTAGTGATAGATAATATGTTATAATATTATATCGATGTAACAAATAAGTACGACCCACCGACGCGTTATGCAAAACTTATTATTATTATATATTATTATTAAACCACCGTTACACAACGCGCGTTGGAACTGATAAATTGCGAGCATAGTAGTAGTGAATTCGACGGCCACTCGGTCGAGCGAATGAGGAATGCGACGCTAGGTCTATATTAGCGTGGCCGTGTGGCCGCGTGGCCGCGGTGACGGGATGACGACGACGATGCGGTCTCGCGCCGCGGACGAAACTCCTGATACCGCGGTAACGATTCTCGGTAAACAAAAAACCGTTACGAAAAAAATCACTTTCCATGATTCGTGAATTATTCTCATTGGCTTGTTCGTCTCAACCGTTTTAACGGCCGACGACGCTGGGATTACCCTTCCGCCATTGCTTCAGTCTTCGTCGGTTCGCGTGTATTTGGTGGGCTCCTCCGAACGGGTCCGTGTTTCGAGATTTTTATGCCGACCGCCATAGTCTCGTTTCACGGTTTCAAAATTTCATTTCGCGGCGATGGTAATAGTATTTATCGACGAATAATCGCACGTCTCACGGCGGTCGCGTGGGCGCAACCAAATTATTTCGTCGCTAAAATACTACCGTACCATCGCGACATTCGGTGTTTCACGTATTTTTCGTATCGTATCGCCGCCGCCGTCGCGTCCGGTGCGCGATCCATTACGCGAGTGTAATGGCCGTCGCCTTCGGAGTTTCAACGTTTCCGTCGAGGCTCGGACGACGTCTATTCCAAGCCGGTAAAGGCTTCGAGTGTGCGTTTTTGACGTCGTCGTTTCGTATCGTATTCGCCGCCGCCGTCGCGTCCGGTACGCGATCCATTACGCGAGTGTAATGGCCGCCGCCGCCTTCGGAGTTTCAATGATTCCATCGAGGCTCGGACGACGTCTATTCCAAGCCATATTTTTCGTCTCGGTCGTTCGCCAAAACGGTTTGCGCATTTTACTGTCCGCCCAAATGGTTTGTAAATTTTACCGTCCGCCATTTTGTTTTTGGTGTTTCGCGAGTCACGGTCACGGCTTGGATGGTAAAAATATAACACTTTTTTTCGTTTCGTTTCGATTTGTGCGTGTAAAGAATTCGCGATCACTTAAAATGTATTGCGATGGCGCCACAAACAAGCCAATATTCGAGGTAAAGTTTATTATTATTATAATAATATGATTCATTTGTATATATGTATATATGATATTAGTTTTATTACTCATTTGTGTATGCAAGTGACATCAGATGCTACATACTCAGAAATATTTTACTCAAACAGAATTATTATCGTTTAGTCCATGCCTGTTAATGAACTACATACATGTTTTAGAATTAACACATTTTTAATTTTGCACTCAGTAGATAAATAATGCTGAAGTGCAGAGGTCGATGCATAAATTATCATCATTCTATGTTTGAACTTGTTAACTAACGGAGTTTGATTTCTTAACGTATTTATACACTAGTGTATCATATAACTGTTTAATAGTATTATTAATCAGTTTTTGTATATACTTATACTTGTAAATAGACATATATTCGTTTCGAATGTTTGCAAGATTTGTGTTGCTTTGTATATGTATGTAAAAGAATAAAAGACGAAATAAAAGGGCAGAGAAATTGGATTAGTAGTAAATGCTGTCAATTACGTAATGTGTAAATAGTTAGTATCCTGTACGCCCCACAACATTTTGCTACACGTTTATGTGTACGTACTTATTGAATATTTACATTACGAGATTCTTTTAGCGTTTAATGTAGTATGCCATAAACAAATAGTAATAATTATGATCAGGAATTGGATAAAAAAATATTTTAATATTTAAAGATAAATATTAACAAATAAGCATTGCTTAAAAAATAAAAAAAAATAACATGTTTTTAAATCAATAAGAATATACTCGCTTCGTAAAAATTAGTTTTTCGAATGTTAAAATAATATTAGTTGAAAAGAGAAGATAAAAATTGAAAAAATAATGTTAAGTGTCTTAAATCATTTATAGATATATTTAAATAGTACACATATCGGATCATATAGTATTGGTGTACCTAATACACATTGCTACTCTTCGTATATCAATCGGCTATCGAGAATATTGATAAAAATACTTTATCCATTTTTACAAAATTAAAATAAATTTGCCCGGAAGTTTTTTTCCCATTTTTATTTATTCGACTTTTTTGATATATTTATGCAGACATAAAATATGATATTATTTTGATATTTTGATTGGGGAACAAACGCTCGTAACTAAAACTTTGCAACACGATTAATTTTATTTTATGAAACAAAAAATACTTTGTGAATTTTTGATATATTTGAGAGCAAATAAATATAAATATACGTATTATAGGACTATAGAAGTATATCGTACATATTATATACATATATACAATACACATATATATATTATATTTTATATTTATTTTCAATGTGTATTTCTTACTATAATAATTTTTATTTCAAAATTGTATTTACAACCATAAATAATAACATAAATAATAATTATTTCGGGAAAGGTGCTTTAAAATTTGAAAAATTTAGGGTTGAATTTGTTTCAGATTCAAGTATGTAGGTAGAAAATATAATCAACACCTATTGAGCTTTAGCTTTAAAATATCTCTAGAATCCCACTTATCCCATTGTAATCTAACCGTATCCTTCAAGTAGTCCAAACGTGTGAATTTTTAACATCAAATAATATTTATCGTTTTAAAAAAGTATCACGGTTCGTTTTCTAAATAAATTATAACATTAAAAACGTATTAAATTAGTTAGATCTTCATAATATTCGCATAATACTCGCAATGTACTTAATAACCATGTTACCTTGTTAACTGATGAGATTTGGGTTAAATTAATGTTATCGAATATCAAAGTCATTTTATAATAATAATACGTCACTCAATCTCGTTAGAAAACAACATACACGCATATCTAATATGAAAATATTATTCGTGTTTCTTAATATGGTTCGATAATCAATACTTAGTTTGAATAGTTCAAGTGTCACTGTGATGACGAGTGTGTAGAACTCTTATTATGGAAAACTTATTACACTGTTAATTAAATAATTAATTGAGTCTAAAAAATTAGGTCATAATTGGGTAATTTAATCGTTTAAATCGATATAGGAAAAAAAAGAATAACAGTTAATGGATACATGTTTGTTGTATACATGTATGTGCATGTGAATTATATTACATTATTCTGTATCAAAAAAAATAAAATAAAATAACAACACCAAACATCACGTTGAAAGTTTCACGGGTTGTAGTAATTGTTAGTGGGTATAGTATTTTGGTCCACCGTGCACGTCCGGCGGCATTTTATAATAAATACGTGACTTTTATACAAGTCTCGACTACCGCTGGGGCTAGCAATGGGCGTATGGGTGAGGCGGCTACAATTTGACTCGTATTGTTTGCATGCTAAACGTGGCGGAAACTCGCGTACAATAGCTTATATTATATTGTATTATTTACGTGTATTATATATTGTATACCGAAGTGCCGTGAGATTTTTGGTGGAAGAAAAAAGTCGGTTTGTAGGGTCATAAATAACTCGTGGAGATAATTGTTTCAGAGAGGCAATCAATATTACCGTATAGAGGCGAGTCTATGAGCGCGCCAAGTATCTCTTAGTATTTTGTATTCTGTAGATGACCCTATGATGGAGAAACGTCGCTAGTGTTAATTTCGAGGCAGTATAAATGAAAGTTCAGATCGAAATAAAAGTTTTATATTTTTACTCATAAGTAAGAAACAGCTTGGATTTAAAAGCTTTAGTAATAGCTCAGATATGTAAACTAGGTACTTAAAATTAATAATTTTGATAATATTTATTTCTTTAAGTTAAATATGACTTTAATTTTTTGGATTATTAGCATTGTTATTGTAGGTTATGAAATTTATATACTTTATAATATAATTAAAGTTTTAATTTATAATGTAAATTGTAGATAAAGTTTATATATAAACTGAACTCAGTCTTATACAGGAAATATCTATATGAGATTTAGATTATAATACTAATGCGTGTAGCGTGTAATACTATACTATTTATTTATTTGATTATTTTAAAAGTAAATTATTATAATTGTTGATATAATATTTTTTATAAACTGGAAGTATTTGAGTAAGTACTTCAGGTACTCTAACGATTAAATAAAATCTTGAATAATGAAGTAACAAAGAATTTTTTTGAGTGATTACGTTTATTTATTACGAAATAATTTCAGATTAGTGTCGCATCTCGAGCTGTCGAAAACGAAAAAAGTTTCATCATTTTAATTTATTGTATTCGTATAGCGATGACTGATGATTTATATTTTCTGATTCTGATGAGATTTACAAATCAGCCGTGATTTTCGGGGCGAAATAACACGTCGTTTTATTGTCTGTAGTATAATATTCCTGCTCGGGGTGTATTTCGTAGAAAATCAATATATATGGGCTGTCAAAATTTGTTAGCATCGGCGGGTAGGGTGCACGGACGTCGATGCTGCTGCGACCGACAGGCAATTATTGTACTTACAGAGACTGTTGCTCTTTGCTGCCGATTACGATGAGTTTCCGTAGAAATATTATACTCTCGACAATTACACAACTTATTGTATTTTTACCGATGCTTTTAAATTAATTTTTTCCCTAGTACTCACATTTTTATTGGCGAGATGCAGAAAAGTTTGTTCATGGATATTTATCTTTCAAAATTTGATTTAAAATAGCGAAATTGTGAGATAGTAATTTTGAAATAGAGAATTGACGATAATAAATTGTAGTTAAATTGGTGGTGATATTTTTATCACTATACTTCAATTGTGATATATATTATCGTGTAAACATAATTTAAACTAAAAGCTTTTTGTGTCAAGCACAACATAATATTTTATATTTTTGTGTGCTCTTAATATAATGATAAATCATTTGATTTGAAAGTAAATATGCGATTAGAAAATTAGAGTAAAGTCTTTTGATGGGGAAATAATAAAACCGTCCATTTTTATAGAAATATTATATTATTTTTCGTTTAATATTACTTTTGGGCATTTGTATGAAATCAGCAAATCAGCTAAACATAATAAACATGAATACTGATATTATAGATTTTGTTTTTATTTGTATTTGTTTGCATATATAATAAATATGCAGGTACATTTTCAAATTTTTAATACAACTCAATATGAAGTTAATTGTGTTTGTTAACTATTTAAATCATCATTTTCATTAATCATTGTGTAACAATAATTGATTGTCGTATGAAATATCGCGTAATTTGTGGTAATCCGACAAGTTAAATTTTCCTAAACATTAAATTCGAAACGGTTTTCGATATAAATGTCAATCCAAAGTAATTTTGGTATCAGTGGTAGATATGTGACAGTGTGAGTGATTGATGTAATCGAACAGGATATAGTGTAAATCACTTTCTTTCGGGGTTTTCGTAACCATATATCCTTTTTTTCACACTCTTTTTTCTAAGTTTTGTTTATTTGTTTATTTGTTATTTGTTATTTTATTTTTTTTTGTCTCGCTAACAGCTACAAGATGTTCGTGCTGTGCGTGAGTGTTTGTCCAAGGGTCAAATTTCTTCAATTTCCTGGGGGACTACGTCGTTCTCTGAGCAGCGATAGAAAATGACACATATCTCTTCTTGCTCAGCACAATGATATCGATATAAAGAATATATATATATGTCGTATATATTATATTAGTTTTTTTGTGACACTATAGTACTAAAATGTCTTTTTTTTACGAACGAACCAACAAATGTCAAACAACATTTTCTCTTATCTTCACGGTTGTCGTCAGAAAGGGTGGAAATGTAATAATGGCACTCATCGTTACCGTTTCATGAAATTCGGAACCGTTGTGACACACATGGCGCGATGGAATTTTCCCCATTTGATTTGTACTCTAACTTCCCTGTTTTTCTACTTACATCTCTACGCAACATTTTTGTCGATTTTAACGGTTTAGCCTCGTAATTCAAAATGAACTGTTTAGTGGGGACTCTCGGTGACTCTCTTTTTCATCGCTTCTATTTTCAATATTTAAGTTTTTAAGTTCACGTTTTACCAATTAATAAGTTCAATGTAGTAATTAATATTAAAGCCAGTCTATGTTATTAATTAAAACATATTTTAGTGATGGAACCAGCTTCAACTGTTCACATACCTACGTTTTCTCAGTCCCTATTTTCAAAATAATTACAGCCGTTACACTTTTTGTGATGCATGTTGCATGCATATAGCTAAAATACCTATTGCCCACTAATTCTATGCTAGGTATTTGCAATTTGCATGCTACATTTTGATTGGTACTAATTTTAAATGTATAAGTCCATTTTGGTTTGTTTTATATATTGCATTGAATAATGTTATTCGTCTGAATAAAATTACAAATCAATGAGAAACTGCTGGAGTTTCAATATTTATTTCGTATTAAGAAATGTAAATCAATTTGTCTTATTTTATTTCGTACTCTTACTATTTCAAACTACGATTTTTTTTCACGAATTAATGGTTTTGTCTTTCTGAATTATGTATGTACATTATTCTATGGTTATATAGATGGATTGATTTTGGCGGTTTCCTTTCTTTTTTTTTTTGTCAGCTAAAATACATTAGCTAATACTATATGTTTAAATTATCTGTAACAGAAAGGGTGAAAATGTATTATACGAGTACGTCTGTACCTCATCAGTTGTCTTATGTATAATGACGAATGGATGTTTCGGGAAAGTTTTACCACCCACCAAGATTAGTTCCCTATAGGTTCGTTCCGCCTGTGTCCTAGGGCATAAAGGGTTAATACCAAAAACATCATGATACACACCCTAAAAGGTTGTTGCTAAAACTTTACCAATAAACATGAGGCCTGAGGCGTCATACACCCTCTTGATGATACTAATGGTTGTGGTATAATTAAAAATTGAGAGCTAACGACGTAGACAAAACCTCAAAAATGTGGTACTAGTGTATTTTAATTTGTCAATGAATTTTTTCTAAAGCCATTTTCAATTGTTTCTTTTCTGTAGGTATACTACACCACATATGATTAATGAGTATAAAATATATTGTTTCGTGTTTAAAAAAGGTAATACCTAAACAGAATTTTATTTATATTGATTTTATGCTTACCACAGTGTCGATTAAAATAATAATAAAGAGTTCTACATTTTTGGAGCTTTGACTTTTTATTCGTTGGACTAATCATTGTAATTTACAACTATATTATTATATCGAAATTGCATATAATTTATTCCTGCGTCGAGTAGTAATCATAATATTATGATTAACGTTATTACTTATTATATATAATATATCGGTCAAATCAATCGAGACATCATCAAGTTGTATAACTGTGTTTTGAATAATCACAGCAGTCGTATTGTTATGGTTAAATGCGCTGATTAAACTATTTTCCATTAAAAGCATTTGCGTAATTATTTTACGGGTTAGACGAGAGAATATCCGTTTTCGATGCAATCGGTCCACAAGAGTACTTACATTTTTCATTAAAAGTCGAATAGATTAAAAACAATTCATGATTATAGTTTAATAGTTTATACCATTTAGTATTTGACTCGGCGAAAATTACGCTTTATCAGATTTTTTTTCTATAGATTTAAATTTGTTCAGATTTGTATTAATGTGCTCAACTAAGAAATAATTGACGTATTATTCAATAGTAGCTCGTTCGTAAGCTAAGATATGAAAGTCTTACAATCAGTCAGATTTTAAATTTGTTAAATATTACATGCCTGTATACAACCTAAATCCGTTTACTATATATTACCCACCCTTAAGTACACGTACACTAAAGATTCACCGGAATAGTGATGTAATAATGAATAATGTTTTATCTCGAAGTATAAATCTTTGGAAATCTGGACCGGTGGATGTGTAATGTGGATTTATTTAACGTGAGATGCTCTTCTATATAAATACACTTTAAGTGTATTATATTAAATAAAACACCTCTTACGTATATATTGTATTAGTATATAATTTATTTGGTAACTCTGTTAATTTTATTTTTATTTATAGTTACAATACTGGTCACGGGTGTGTTCTATACGTCTTACATTGTACGTTTTATATTTCGTCCAAATTAAAAATATAATAATTTAACAGTTGTATACGTTTTAAAAAAGTTTAATGATGTGATTTTGTCAACGGTATAATTTCAGGCAATGTTATCGTAAAGGCATTTCATTTAAGTCAGTGAATTCTAAATGTATTCAATTTTTATTATTATTTTCGGATAAGTAGCTGTAAAGCAGTTTAATGGGACTAAACGCATCACAGTGAATATATAATATACACGTATATGTATACATTTTATATAGTGACCAATTATTATTATTGTTTTGCGTAATGGCTGTCTCAATTCCGGCGCACTTCCAGATTGTATATATAGCAGTATAAATAACATCGCAAGGTGAACTGTAGACTTAGTTTCCGGTCATTTTGTTACGAAAGTGATAAAAGAATAGTACCCTAATGCAAGTATGGGTAATTTCAAGGCTATTAGCTTTTTGAAATCGACGAAAAAACTTTCTCAGCGTACCAAATATATGCGTACATTTCTATACATTTCGAAACTTCGTCGCTATAAAGTGTTGTCGTGAACATTATCAAAGACGTTATACGATAACTGATCTGATATTTTACCTGTATTCACTCCATTGTCTTAGAAAATTTGCCTAGCTTTTTAATGTATCCGCGGCATGTCTGTAACCCGCTCTGAATAAATACAAAAAAAAAAAAAGTTTCGTTTCCATTAGGTTTTTATGGTAGTACAGTGTTCCGGAAGCTGAAAGATTGAATTGAATTGAACAGGAGAACTCGGCGCTTTTGGTTTTCTCGGTCGAATTAAAATACTGACTGTAAATATATATATGTATGTATATAAGTATAGTGCCGGAAGGGTGGTTGTGAGATAATAACAATGAGCACATTCTCTCGGCCTGCCTGGAAGAGGAGACCCTTGAATATTTTAATACTCTGGCTGGAGATTTAATTAGTTTTTCTCCGAGTGTATGTGTGCGTGTTGCAAAATGTTCTTTCCCCTAGTACCGAAAACAGCCGAAAAATATATTAAGAGATAAAGACCACTATTATGCGTATCATTTGTACGAATGAATTTATAAAATAATTCGCGAGGTAGCCCCTTTCTGTTGCAGCTACGTTTAATTTTTGACGAAACTAACGTTTAGTTATATGAACGATGCGGACGGGCGACGCAACCATTAAATCATAATAATACTACAAGATGTTTTAAATCGGTATAATACCCGACACCGTAATAAATTTAATTATCCTTGCAAACACTTCGAAACGTTTTATTTTTCATTTTTTTCTTTTTATTCTTATTATATTTTGTCATACAATTGCGTGCCTATAAATTGAATAAAAATCTTTTCATGGAAATCAAATTTAATATCTGGTACGGTTAATTTTAAATTGAAATGTATTATAATTACACGGTAAATATAGTTATCTGATGAAATATTCTAATATTATTTTATATTAATAAATAATCAAAAATTTCGAAATTGGTGTGGTTTAGTCGGAAAACACACAGTAAATGTAAAAATAGAAATTTGTCAAGTGTATAATAGCTTGTACTCGTATGTTTGAAGTTTTGAAATTAGTAGTGTACGAGTTTAAAACAGAACATAATATAACAGTTATTTTATCATTTAAATAGTGAATACTTTTATTTTGAATAGTGCCACCGAATTTGAATTTTTACATTTAAAACGTTCAATATTTGTATTATCATCGTTTATATATTTATGAATAATTGTTTAATATTTTATAGTGTTAGTGAATATCAGGTTACGAAAGATAAAGTATAAAATACGTTTAAATAAAAAGTGTTTTTAATGTTGTTAATGTAACATTGAACAGTTTCAGATACATTTTCGAGTAATTTAGGTATGTTTTAATAAAATTTTGAAATTCATTAACGTTTTGCTATTAATAATTTTATCAATCCCAATATGCTTTCTAGGTAATTTTATTCATATTTTAGAGTTTAAACTAATTCAATTTGTTCAGATGTACTATTGATTACAAATACTAAAGTATTATTTACTGAGGATCATACTAATAAGTAATTACTAATTACATATAGTGTAATATAGAATGGATAAATTAATTTTCTCTCAATAATTCAATACCTGTATTTTTTAATGTATTTTGTTTCCTATCGTTGTTGTTTTTTCAAACAAAATATACTACCCGAGTAAAATACATTTATTTTATAATTTTCATTACAAATTATTCTTCGCAAAAAAAAAAAACGGAAGGTTTTAATTTCATGTTAAATAAATTAAAAACGATTCACTGATTTTTATATCAGGGATAATATAATTATGAATTGATTTATTAAGTCGCGCGTCTAAAACAGATGAAAACAAGGTGGTACTTTTCACGTGGAAATAAAGTTTTCAAACAAATTAAAAACATATCCGTTTGAACGCGATCTCTAAAATGTAATTGCGTTTGAATTATATTTTGAAGTTTGCCTTTGTCCGTTCCGTGTCGCAATTACCTGATAAAAATCAATGTCCTGGGGGACATTCGGGAAAATAAAAAACAAAGAGAAGGCATAGTGACAGCTCGCACGATTGACGTCGAGCAAAATATGATATACAATATACCCAAGCCTTGTGTCGTTACTGGATACCGTTGAGAATAATTTCCAATAATATTAATCGTGACTGGAGTGGGAGAAAGGAGTGAGAGGGAGAGATAAAAGTGAAGCTTTATAAATATTTAAACACGTCAAAGGTGAGTTCGAATTATGTGTATTGTGTAGAGGCCGTAAATAACGGAACAGCGATAAATATTTTTGCATTAATTTACAAGAAAATGATTTAGAATTTTCCCGAGACGCGATGCGCGTCTCCCCGGAGGCACACGGACGCTGCACTCCGATTACAGTTATTTATTCGATTAGGTATACGGTGAAAATAAATAGATGTTATTGTTTCCCCTCTCCTGAAAGTCTCTTTCAAATAGTTGGTCCTATTTCGCCCTGTGGATTTATGCCAAGTGTCGTCTATGCGAAAGTAAATAAAAGTCGGTTATTATTGCCGCTCCGGATGGTGTTTTGTATTATTGTTGGCCAATATCCAAAAACACGTCACAGTTCTTCCCTAAGTCGTTGAAGTGATCCGTTTGTTAGTAATAAAAACTATATATTTATGTATATATATAAATATATATGTATAAATGTCAATCATCGTTTTTTTTGTCGGTAACGACCACAAGAGGTTCTGTTTTTATTACATTGTATTTTTACTTCAGTGTGAAATTCAAAGTAACGAAATTGTAATCACTGTTTCGTCATGATTCTATTTATTCTTACTTACTCGGAGTTATTTATTTTACAAATTCGATTTAAAAGTAGTAGTCGGTGTTTTTTTGTTTCCACTACAATAACGTAATTTAATTTCATCTATTGTTAAGTCAGTTATTGTTTATAAGATATGAACATTTAAAACAAAGGACAGATAGGAAGTTTTTAATTTTTAATAAATTAAGTAATCCAGTTTAATGGAAGTCGACATTTCTATGAACTTTTAAAGTATAAATTATCAATGAGCATCTTATTGAAATATAGGTTAATTTAATTAAAAATCTAAACGATTCGGAAACGCAGTATAAATATTTTAATATTCAAACATTTTTTTTATTATTCAAATGGCTATTGTTTTAAAGTTAATGTAAACATTTCTATACACTGTTCAATATTTGTATTCTTTAAAAATTCTAACGAATAAATCACACAAATGAATATTATATACCTGTTAAAAAAATGATTTATGGTTCACAATTGGTTATTTAAAGTACTGCAATAGTTACATAAATTATTATATCCATATAAAGGTTTTTTCCATTAAAATAATATTTTGTTGTATGGGTGGGTAAAGCATTAAAAAATAGTGTTGGTCATATTGATATCTGATTTACAAAATAATATGAATAGATGATTTATTATAGGTAAACAATTGCTCGTAGTTTGTGAAATTAAAAACAATAAAAACATTTTATAATTTGATTCTTTAATTCATAATTTTTTATTCAGAGATTATTATTTTTGGAATCTAATGATTTTTAGAACGATCTCATTTTTTTTCTTTTATATTAGTAAATGGAATAATTTTTTTTTTAAGTCATTGAATAATACATTATCCTAACCTAATATTTTGTATTATTATTTTGTCTCGTCTATTGATAGCAATACATATATATCATACAATATATATTTTGTTGTTTATATGGACAATTTATTCTTAACTATTGCTTAATTGATTCTATCAAACTTGCATAAATGAACGTGTTTAATTAAACGAGCAGTTTTAACCAATACGAATCGTGTATTTATTTAATCACTTTTTAATCAACTTACCAGAGTCGAAAAACTTTTGAAAAACATTTTCTTCATAAGGGCCTAGGTAAGAAAGTAATGAACATTCATCAGACCAAAAAACTTGTTTAATAAAAAACTTATTAAAACAATTTTAATTCCGGAAACTTTGTATTAGTATTTTATCATTCTGAAATTGATATTGTCTTGATTAAATATATTTTTTTTTATTTTAAATACGTTTAACGTTTTTAACGTTGCTGTTTTATATTTTGTTTTGTGATTGTAGTGCCCCAAATTATTTTTTTCGGATATTTTAGTATTTTAATATAATATGCATTAAAGAGGAATCGAAATAAATATTTTGAAATTCAAATTTTGAATATAGGCCACCAGAAGCAGATTGAATATCGTTCGATATTACTTAAATATTATAATTTTCCGAATATTCAATTTTTCCATTTTAATGTAAATACAATATAAACAGGCGGGTTTAGAGTTTGTTTCTGCGGGACGTTTTGCATAGTAGTATTTTCTTGGCACATTTCCACGATGCAAAAAACCGCTTCAACCCCCATAGATAAAACTCGAATACCAATGATTTATGCGTCTACACGAGCCATTTGAATTTTTGCGTGCAAGTGTGTTATATTATATCGAAGAACAAATTACAGCAGTGTAATATACTGTCTAAAGGTAAAAATATTATAATTAGACCGGCTCAGATAATATATCGCGTGGTTTTATTTTTGGATTCTCACGAACAAGTTTATTCGAGTGAATTCACGGATAGTTACACTCTTTTAAGAAATATCGTAGTCGACTTGTGTATACGTGTAAACGTTGTGTGATTATATCTTCGACCAGTATTGTGAGATATAGATATAGAATAGGATAACTTTTTGAGGGTTTCAATATTAACGACGCGATGGCTAAGACAAATTCGCCATCACACTTCGCTGAATTCCCGTTCGCGTTAATCATACTACGATAGACGAACAGATATGTAGCTTTCAGCCGTGGCGTGTTTGCAGTGTACATCGTGCTGTATAAACTATGAATATTTATAATAATACTTAGAGGATGTTTTTTAAAATAATCATATAATCACGAGGTACAAGTTTTTTTTTTTGAATTTTGAATTTTGAACGTTTCTTGTATGTTTCCCCGAGTGCGGCAAGAATCGCGTGCGTTTTTATTGAACTCGAAAATAAACATACTCGTGCGGTGTGCACACAACACATATCAGAGCGTGTGTTATTTTATGATTAAAACAAAAATATTCGCCGTGCCTTATTCATACGTATAAGACCGCATTTGAAAGAGTTTTTGAGGGTCAAACTCACTTCTCCACAAGCGTAATAAACATACTGCGTTCAATCAATAATTCTAATAGTTTATCATTTTAAAAATATGATCGCCTACTCTAATACTTTATATTCGTGTTCGTTTATTATGTTCGGATTAATTTTTAAACGTTTGTTCATATTAAGATGATTCAATTTAAAATATATACTCGCAACTAACTCGCTGTTCCACGTTAGAACCCGGTGGCTACCGTAGCCTGCCAACTGCTATTTATCGTATATATTATTTTAGTCACGTGTCGAATATACTAAACGCGAGCGTGTGAGTGCGAGTGTAATAATATAATATTGCGTACCACGCGTGCCGTTTACTAAAAATAAATTAGTGGCGGGGAAGAAAAAAAAAAATTGATATTTCGTTCGGTCAAAAGAGAAAGAGGGGGGGGAGGGGAAGGAGTCGCCGGTAAGGATCGTTGAGTTCAATTTCACGCGGCGAAGCCGTGTAGTCCAATATCATCGCGGGCATCAAAAGGATTCACGCGTTAAAATGTATAGCGGCCGCGAAGTAAATTGTGCGCGCGATTGTTTTTTGGTTTTTTATTCTCGTGCCAGTCATTTTACTCGTGTATTTATATAATAATATGATGTGTACACTTTGTATGATATTACATCTGCACGTGCATTATGTTACGTAGTAATATATTCTTCACGTGGTCCGTAAACATCCGGGTCCCAAGATCAAAGAATTTCTTTCTCTCGTTTTTTTCCTTCTTACCGTCTTTCTCCTCCCTTTCCACACACTATAATAATGCGATATGTACGATCACTACGTACGCGCGCACAAGTGACGTGATTTAACCGGACGTGGTCGAATAAGCGTAGGTAGTGTATAATACGAATGCGACTTTTGCTAATGGGAATAGTGTATTGAGTGTATTGAATACTTACACGGGTTTTTTCATCCCTTTAAACCATGTTTATACTAAATACTAAACTAATTACTCATTGAACGACCGTGAAAGCCTATTATTGTTCAGCTTTAATCAGTTATCAAAGGTAAACGTTCTCCGTGGCGTTTAAATTATGTTTTTGCGACCTATTGTTTTTTTTTTTTAAGTTGCAAACACGTTTTTTTTATTTCTTTGTCGTTATTCCCGTATAATATATACGTATATGTATATTAGTATTATTTTTTTATGATAATGTAAAAAGCGCTAGTCCAATTTATCGCATAGTAACAATTGTACTCATTTGCCTCTCGAAGCCAATCAATTCCATACTTTTACCTAGGACGATAATAAAAATACGTTTGTTCCCTGCCCCTGCTCCGCTCTATGGTATTTCATGAAACCCAAATGGAATTCCGTCTATTCCCTCTCGCTCCGTACCGTACGTACGTATAGAATTCCAGACATCTGTGCCGTCCGGTCCAGCGGCGGCTTCTCTTTTGAAACCGACAACCTTCGTCTCGCCGCCCCTCTCGTGACCGTCGTTCTTCCAAGTATATAATATAGTCGCATCGTCACATTCGAGTCCGATACACGTACGCGTGTGTTTGCAGGTACCTGCAATACGTATAACAATAATATAATAATATAAAAGGCAAAGCCGTGTTTTTCCCACGTCGAAAGTTGCCGCCGTCAAATTCCGTGACGCGGCCGATGACCATAAATTGTATTTTCTCGCAGCCACCTGCAGCACGGATTGCAAGGGAACGTGGTCATTCGCGATCGCATTAAAACCACACCCTCCGCACATACAGGTTCGATATACCTGTGTTTAGATAACGCGTTCGGTCTATTGTCTTTCGTTAATGTTTCAACGGCTATTGTTACATTTTTTTTTTATTTTTCATCGCACGCGGCGTTTTATTTATTTATTTTTTTATTTTTGTGTTATTATATTATCTCTGCGTTGACGCGGCGCATACAGTGATATGAAAATTAAATTGGGGGACTCGACGGCTTTGTTTTTTTCGTTCGGGCTTTTAATGTGTAACACCTGACTTAGTTTTATCATACGCGTCATTAAAACGTTTAATTATTTTTCGAGTCGTATCTTTACTGCTTCATAGTTGCGACTCATTGTGTATTAACATAAAGCGATGGGCCAAGCCATACGCTTGTAAATGTATTCGTTTTATTTTTGTAATCATCGCATGATATAGATATGATAGTTGTACAATGCATGAATTTTGAATAAGCAGCGGCCAGCGAGTATATTAAATACATTCACGGTGAATTACAAAAACAAAACCATAAAACACGACATGTAAAAAAAGTGCTAGATACGTTTTTTCCGTGTAATTTATGAAAGTACACTTAGATTATAAAATAAATTATAATAATAACAATATAGAATTAAAGAATATAAAAGGACCTATGACTAGGTAGTTGTATTATTTTATAAAGAATATTTAAAATCAAGACTTCAATAAAAATAATAATAATAATAATAATAATAGTAATAATATGAGAATAAAATAACAATTATTTTTCAATTTATTTGATCGATTAAGGAGGTATTTCGAAGGAGGAAACAATTAAATTGCCTTTATATTGGTTGAGATCACACCCGTGAATTGTCGTAATTGTTTTATTAGGTTTGGCGTTTTATATTTTCTCACTGGCTCTTATTCGTAGTAAATTTAAAACCATAAACTATGTTAAATTGTTTAAAAATTGTATGATTTTCGTATTCTAACGACTATATTACAATATGTACAATCTGGTATTTGGTTTTTTTTTTAAAATTATTTTCCAGTTTTCTATCGAAAACGTTCGTTTTATTATTAGAAAGAATTGATTAAATATTTAAGTGTCGGATTTAGACGGATTCAGTTTGATACAATATGTATATACAGACATTAGCTGTTATTGCGTAGTATTAAGGTGGATTATGATGAATGATGATATTTCAAAGCCGTTCGAAATAAACTTATTATATATACATATACATAGGTAGTAGGACTATCAGCGAAACTCGTGAATATTAAATACGAGGCGCACTTTATCTTCGTCGGCGCACTGTTTCCAGTTCGTACTCATTCTTAAATACGCGCTGACAGGATGGATGTAGGAAGGCTCGAAGCTCTATGTGAATAAGATATCGTTAAATCGAGATTTAACGTATTTTCGAAAACTCACATCTCACCGTTTCATCGTGCTAGTTGTATACTTGCCGTGTATATCGTGCGATGCTGAATAATTTCACTTATATAATCATAACGTACGTTAATTTATTATTTCATCGTAGTAATAATATATCCACACGATCTGCGAAATCGCGGTCTATTGTCATATTATATCATCCATAAATAATAATATTATCTCATATTACGTCGGTATTATTATTTGTATATATAATTATAAATATTTAGTTCTGTTTGTCAGATGAGACTTCTGTGCGCGCGTATTAATCGATTTTAAGCTTCTTAAATATAACAATTATTATATCACACAAAGATACGCTCGCTGTAGCCTTCGGATAGGCTATTTCATTTGGAATACATATATATATATAACAAAAGACGTTCAATACAAACGCAGCTCCTCTCGGTAATACAGTTGGGCTGGGCGTAGTGTAGTATCTTTTCCGGTTTTAATTACGCCTTTGGGGCTTAAATGAGTTAAGAACCAAATATATTTTTTTCCCTTTTTAACCGGTGAAATGGAAGTTTGGACGTTTTAATAAATCGTTTCTTTACCCTTCGTCATCGGCCAACGACAATGACGGATTTGCGTGTTTCATTTTTCCTTTTTACCCCTCTTTCATCCACTGTCCTTTGAATCTGTTAATATTTCCACCTGAACGAATCGAAACGAAGACCCTCCGGAGTATCTAAACCTACAAGCAATTGTACCATTTCAATGGTCCGACCATAACATGATATATAGGTACTACATTTTTCATAATTAGTTCATAAACTACAAAAACAATAGTTTTAATAATTGCGTAGGTACTTATTTAGATATTTAAAAACATAAAATTGTGTTTGGGTTTGTTAATTATAAAACAATTAATAAACGTCTAATGTATATTCGGTTAGGTTCAAGTGAATTAAATTATATTTTATATTACAATTTTATTTTATATTACATTTTTAGTCAGCGTATTAGAAGACTTTGATTAAAGTTTATTGATGTTTCGCTGAGATTCTTTTCGGTGTATTCATATTCAAGTAGATACTGTATTAAATATTAATTTTGATTTCACTTCAAAGTATTGTTTCTTTTATATCATTAATTGTTAAATAATAACGGTAACGATGTATAACATTGTATAAAATATATTCGTATTGTGAGCACGTTGTGTAAATGTAGTAATCATGCGTTGCTGTTTTACGGTAAATTTATAAAAGCACAGAATCGTCTTTAACAGAGGAATATAATGTTTAATTATGAGTGATTAAAAGGTTTGCCAGTAGCTATAGCTACTTTGCTAGCTACAGCCAAAACGCTTGGGTAAACAAAGCTATGAAGGCTATATGCTATTAAGATTTTTAAATTACATGAAATCTGTGCACAGAAGTTAAACAATAGCATTAACAACCCTTGTATATAATAATATGAAAACACTTTAATTACCACTATAAATAATTATGCCCCATAGCCTGCAGGACAGATTCGGTAAATCGTTTTCAAGAGTTATGCGTATAAAGGTCCGAAAACGTGTGATTATCCTCTTGTCCTACCCATAAATAAGAGAACGGCTTCGATGAATATTATATGCCATAACTATATAAATATGTACCTAATCTTTTTTGGGGTTTCCATAAGCCAGGGGTGGACAAACTATGACCCATGGGCCCAATCTAACCTGCACAAACATTGTAGCTCCAATTGTAGCTTGAATTTACAGTTAACAGTATTTTACACCTTGAAGATAAATTTCAATGTTCCATACAAAATTTTAATATGCAATTGGATTTAACCGCTACTCGTTAATCTGCTCATAACATTTATGTTTTTAAATTATATGTCGGTTTTATTTTTGAATTATGTGGGTGTATATTACGTTTTTGTTTTAACTTTACAATAACGTTTTTACATAACGATGTAATTTATTTAATTTACCTTAAATTTTTACATTTTATCTAAACTCTTGGATCGTAATGGTTTTTTACATTTATATTTTATTTTTTTTACACGGTTTCGGTCTTTCGGTTTAGCGAGAATTAGCAGTCACTATAGTAGCAACCTAAACTAGTTTCCGTATACGGACCAGTGATCGACTGAAAATTTCGCTCCTGAGTTTCAGTGAGCACATTGTAAACGTAAGATATAATGTTATTCCGTTAACGGTGGATGAATTGATTAATTTTACATACGTATCGTGATATGTCTTTTTTACGGCGTATTTTCGGAGACACTTAAAACGGTTTATCCGAAATCGTATGTCACGCAAAACAGTGGCAAACGTATTCGTACGCATTCGAGTACACCTACTAATAGTTTACAGTTTATTGCCCGTTCATTTTACATAACCCAAGGCACTTCATAATACATTTACAACATATTTACACAGACGAGTATATCGTGTTAAATGAACCGCGTGGCATACATAATAATAATAGTAAATAGGTGTATCGTCTCGTATTCTATCAAAACCGTCACGACTTGTTGAGAAACTACTCAAAACGTCATACAAAATTATTGTTATAGGTACCGTTTATGTTTCAACCATCCGGCACCTCTCGATTTTTTTATTTTTCCTTTTATTTTATATAATATATACATTTTATTTTTACAACCGGACGAATTTCAACATATTGCTACACCACGTTAATTTCAAAAGATTAATAGCAGTAACAAAAAAACAAAAAAAAAAAAAAACCCCGAATGCTAATAAACAGCGTAATAAAAAAGGCTCGTTTTGTTTTTTTTACCACATCGTATTATTTGTGTACGCCGGGCCGTTGCGTATACTCTCTCGGGTACTAATATAACGTATACGCAACGCCGCCGCACGTTCGTAATATTTAAAAAAAATATATCGTTATAATAATTCTACCCCGTGAGGTGTATCGCCGCCACGCGTTTGTCGCGCTCCTCCTATCCTACTCGCGTGTTTATCCGTTAGGACACTAATCAAACAACACCGTCGCCGTACACATTCATCGTGGACACCCTTACCGTAGCGTTATCTTATGCAGTTTGCGCGTACAAATAACAACGTTTGGGTTCATTAATCCTTTCGTAATGCACCTGACGATGCGCATATTTACATTATGCCCGACCCCTTCGTAAAGTCCCGGGCTTAATGTCCACTCTCTTCTCGTTCGTCCGCCGCCAATGTATTCTCTTTTTTTTTTTTTTTAAATAAAAAAAGCCTCTTGTACCTTTACGCAGCCTTTGAATATACATTAAATACTTGGCCAGATAGATACATAGCTGTGTAAAACACAAAAATATACAACGAAAACGTGTGTAAAGTTTGACATATTTATACCATTGCGTTGTAAAGTAATTTTTGTTCTTGTCAAATTTCGATCTAATCTCCATGCCGATAAAAATGTACGTTTAAAAAATATAATTGTTCTGGGGCGCTTTTGGAACGTATAAATTTACTTACGATGCTTATCGCTATTACAAGCTCATTCATGAGCATGGCGGTAACAGCTGATTCCTTTGAAAAAAAAAAAAATTATTTCATAATTCACGCGAGTGTTGTACATTGTGTTTTATCGCGAACAGTATTTATTTTAAATAAACTCCGAGCAGTCGAATCCTAAAACGAATAATGCAAAATACGGTCGAGTGACTTTCAATTTCGCGCGTTCGCGTCTAAAACGTGCGAGGGAAAAATACTACAGCCGTGAAAGCATAATGTGCACTAGAAGAGGATACATCAAAGAGTTCGGTCGTTATTTTTGGTGTTCTCGGAAAAGTTCCACTCCGGCGAATTCTACAATTTAGCGCCGCCGTGTAAACGACATTTTTCAGATGTTTGAGATGTTTAACAACGTAATATATCAAATTTCGCCGTCTGAAGTGCGCGCATTTCATGTTTTTATTTCATCGCGAGCAAATCACTGTAGTATTTAATATTAGGTGTAAAGTTGTGTACAAATATATTGAATACATACGTTTAATACTCGTGAAAACAAAAAAAACAAAAAAACCGCTGAAAACTGTAAACTATTTATTTTCTCATAGAGAATATTTGCGAGTCAGTAATGTCAGTTTATAGTATATGTTCGCGCGCGCGTAATGTGGTTTTTAAATTGTTTTCTTCGCCGAAGAAGACACTTAAATGACTTTTTTTTTTCTCGCAATATCCGGAATCATTTCTATTGTGTTTGAGAAAATACGCACTTAATAAAAATGATCTCCACGTACAATGTAGTCGAGTTTTGTACAATTCCTTCGCTAACACGACGACGACGACGACGACATGTTATATAACGTTTTATATTCGAAAAAGCTGACATCATCAAAATATATTATACATAGGTACGTCAAAGACGTGTAATAGATTGCGAACGAACGTGGCCTTTTTTTTTTTTTTAAGTGAATCGACTTATTGACTGTTATTATGTGGGCGGAGAAGGTAAATGTCACGTGCACACAGAGAAATCACGACGCGAGTTTTTTTTTTTTTTTTGAGTAGAATAAGTATATTATTTTAAACACAAATTGTACGAAATGTAATATTGTGTATTCGACAATTTATAACGAATTGAAAAAACGAAACACGTGGCTGTTAAAATTGAAATACTCAAACAGCTAAACGAGTTTGAGGAGTGTGAACAACGTGGATTTAGATGCAATCGGGTCAATTAAAAAAATGCATATTATAAATGTGTGAAAAATATGTGTATTTGGTACACAATAATTGTTCATAGCTCTCATAGCAAGCCTATGAGAGTTCTAAATGTATTTATTTATTTTTATTTTTATAAATCTTGACGTCATAACTTTGAAATCGGGTTGTATCATGAATACTAATTATATTTTTGACTTTACTTATCACGGTGACTATCATTGTGCCTAACTTTTTAGTATCGGTATCGTGTTATCACTATGACAATACGGTGTTGTATACTTCGAAATCGATGATTTATGTTTTGCCAAGTAACATAACATACTGTTGATTTAAATCGGGCTTTCTCAAACTTTTTTGCCGTTGGTCTTCCGCACGAA
Organism: Drepanosiphum platanoidis; assembly: GCA_948098885.1. Classification (NCBI taxonomy): domain Eukaryota; kingdom Metazoa; phylum Arthropoda; class Insecta; order Hemiptera; family Aphididae; genus Drepanosiphum; species Drepanosiphum platanoidis. The sequence goes on from OX402531.1 coordinate 8,838,939, forward strand.
AGAACTATCCGATCGGGTGGATTGAGTTTGTTTTTGCATTGATTTGTAAGCAGTATATTCTTACGTAAAACTTGTCGTCCTGTTTTCTGACACACTATTTTTCAATTAACAGTAAGATGAATTAATTGATATTAGAATCGATGTTAAAAATAGCCGTTTCGATCTATATTTATCAACGAGTTTGGCATTTCTTTTTGGCACGTCTTATATAGAAAACAACTTTTCGTATTTTGCATTTATAATGTTTTTATTTTAATGAATTTCGCGTTATTGTGCAATTGGTCATTGGCCTGAATTAAGTCTTGGACTTGAGTATATTATTGAAAAATATATTACGTTAAGAATAACTATGAACAGCCTGGGATTTTTATATTTAGACCAATCGAACGATTACATCATATTATTGTATGTATACTGGTGCATTTCGAATAGTGGTCAGCTCTGATAATTTTATTAATATTTTTATTTCTGTTGGAAAATTAAGATTTTTTCGTATAATCATGTGGATTGAAGTAGTTTTGTTTTTTCACATTTATTTTAAATTACATAGGACACGGGTGCACCAAATAATCAGTACATCGTCACAAGTGTTTCTGACAAAAAGTTCGATCGACTTTTAGTGAATCGCAATACATTTTCCACCAGTGTCGACTAATAAGCTTATCGCTGTCACTTTCGACGTTATTGATGGCTTCTAACATTTCTCTGTGACCTTTCCCGTTCTCGTATAACACTACAATTTTCTTCAGTTCCCGGATATGTGTGCGCGCAATCACAATAATAAAGCCTATCATTCAATTTGTCCAATTATTGTGACCAAAGTCCGCCGCGTTTCTTCGGTACATTATACAGTTTTCCATCTTATAATGTATACCTTTTCTTGCGCGCACTGTTTTTTCCCCTTTATATAATTTTTTAGTTTCCGCAACGCCCCACCGTATATAACATAGAAACATCGAAGATAGAAAAAGATTTATCGACGATGTCCTAGATAAGACCGATTGCGGTCTAATTTTATTATAATACCTACCGTTTGTTCCTTATTTATTTAAGGGTGCATATACTGTTTAATTCCAACTATGAAATACAATATCATTCATCTTTTTCTCTGCTTGATGTGTAAAAATGCTAATTTTGTTTTCAACTAATTTTTTAAAATCGTAAATCAATGGAAAATGTATATTTCTTTGAAAATATGAATTTAAAATATTACATTTATTTCCGAGTTATTTGAAGTAAATATTATAGACAGAGGTATTTTATTTCATTGGTCAATGGATTTTATTTCACTTAAAATAGAATTTTTGTGCGCGTCTTGTATATGACTTCTTAGTTTTGTTGTCGTTTCTCGTTTACTCCGGTTACAACACAAATGTTCCCTTTTTACAAATTCGACCGGATTATATGGTCCATTGGTTGTAACCCTTAACTAGTTTCTAACAGAATTGCACAAGAATTTATTTGCTCCAATACCTTCTTCCCTTACTTGTTGATAGAACTCATGTAAACATATTATTATTAAATCAGGAACTTTATCAAATACTTAGAAAAACAGTAAAAAAAATTAAATATTCAAAAGCGTTTCCTTTTTCTGTTTTTTTCTTAAATTAATGTAACGAATTGAATAAATAATTTCAAAACCTTATTGGATGAAACTTTTAAGTCATTTTATGATGTATAATTATTTGAAATTAATTATTATACTTGAAATATTATTGATTTCACGTTTATAACCATGCAGTACCGTCGACATATAATTATATTATATTTATATTTGATTGGAAATACTTAAGTATATCTAATGTATTTTTTATTTCGTGGATTTTTAATATTTTTCTAATTCTTTATCTAAATTATTTAATACCTATACGAATAGATATTTACTAATTACAAAAATATTACTATATGTATTGTATTTTAATATTATTATACCTATACAATTTTAATAAAATGCGATAATGTAGACATAACAGAAAGTATAATTTTTTGGTAATTGTTTTTTTTTTTAAATACATTTTTAATATCCAACTATTATAATACTTATTATTGAAGTTATCAATTAAACGTATCGTTTTGAATAATGAAACTTTGACCAATATAGGTTACATAGGTTACAAGTATTCAACACTATTCTTAAGTGTTGAGTATTTTACTTTATGCTTATCAAAATACATTTAATATTACTGCCCATTTATTGCAATAATAATAATGAGTAGGTAGAGGAAATTAAATGAAATAGTTAAAAAATAGAAATAAAACAAAAGTATAATTGGTACTATATGTATATTATATTAAAATAAATATAAAAAAAAACTATATAGATAATATAGAGCGATTTATTAAATGTGAGATAATAATCTATGCAAGTGTAATGTTATCGCTTTTATAAGTGTCTTATGTTTAGTATATGCGCACGGACTGTGTATTTACTCGTAAATAGTTGAAACTTTTTCGGAATAATAGAACATACACAATACGTTCACTTGATTTATGTATAGCATGGTCTAATTGATAAATTTGTTTTAGGAATACCTGGAAGCGAAAATCGTGCAACTAGAGTCCGAGTTGACTGCAGAACGGAGAAGCGCGCAGAGAGAAAGAATGCTGAACTCCAAGTTACAAAAACAATTGGCTCGTGTGAGTACACAACATAATGTTTACTTTAGTATTTATTAGTCTGGTATGAATATTTAGGCATATTTAAGTGTTATAAATAATACGTCTCCGAACTTGCCAAACGCATATTATATTCTTTGACGGAGGGATATGGTCAGTTAGGCAAATGAGGGTTACCCTCCCTCCACGGTGTTGTCATGGTGACCGGCTGTTGCAGAATGACAATCCGTGCAGCCTTTTGTGCTCTTTGTAGTCGGGTAATATTGAATTCTCAGGCAAACGGCCAGTCGCCTCTCCTCTCCGTCACGTTCTCCCTCTTCCAGTGAATATGTAATATATAATATATATTAAACGGATAAAAAAGGGGGTCGAATTAGACGCGATTTGACCATTACAACTTATAAGTTGTTGGTAAGAAACGAAAAAAAAAAAAAATGCCATATACCACTGCATTAAATGTTATGTTTGTCCATTTATATTTTATTTGCGATCGACGTCGGTTTCTACTCGCAGTCGTTTTGGTACATAAATTAGTTTACTTATATATATGTGTGTGTACATAACTATGTGTATGAAGTATATTATTTATAAGTAAATATAACGTACATAGATATTGTGCCCCAGAGGTTCTGTTTTTGCTCAAAACCGCTTTTCTATTATGATTTCCTTTAGTACTTTTTGTCAATATATAACAAATGTGTGTTTGTGAGAGTATACGTCTGTATATTTATATTATTATTATTTTTTACAATTTGGATTTGTATTTATGTTTGTCCACATTTCTCATAGTATTATATTTATTATTTTGTAACAATTCAATCACAAAAATATAAAATTTTTTTTTGTCATTCGACTTAAAAAATAATATAAGAATATTCTTTCTCGTTTCGTTTATCAATGCTGTTATTTATTGTATCATATTATATTCAATCAATAGAAAATAATAAAGTAATTTTTTTTTAAAAATTTAAAATAACTATTCATTTTACATTAATAAAACGTATCAAAATTTAGTACTATAGTTATTGAACTCAAATTTATGAAACTATTATACAACGTGTAAAACCAATGATTATTTAAAAGTAATGAAAAATAAAACAATCCGAAAAACATCATATATCTTAAATTTCATTCGAAGACAATTTAAATTCAGCAGCGGTTGAACTGTCAACAATCTATGATTTATTTTTTTAGTTTCAAAGATAAATAGTCATTTCGAGATTTAAAACTTTTTTGGCAATTCATATTTCGATTCCTCTTGAGATATAGATTCGATAACTTTTTGCAGTGAAAACTTTTATTTTGTTTTTTTTTTCCAACGACAAACTTGATTCATTTTACAAAATCAGTAATCAAATTATTGGCGAATGGTATCTATAATTTCTCATACTTTGTAGACATGTGGACGTATCAAAAATACAATTTATATTTAAGCTAATGACGATCCCTTTCTGGTTAATGTTTCATGCGAAAAGTTAGAGTGACAACGAGGTTCGTCGCTCTTCGGGTAACTTCCCCCTTTTAATTTCGAAAAGTGCTGCGTTTCGTTTGTCCGAAACAAAGAGGTAGTGAGAACAATGCGAAAAAAAGGCGACCACGCAAAATAGTATGACGAAATAGAGGAGGATATACTCGTACTACCCTTGTTTGCTGTATATACGTATGCATTGTCCTCGGTAAACGGGTAATCTTTTTGATCAAACAAATATATATAGTGTTTACGCAAACACGATCACGAATCGACTTTATTCGCGAAACGAGTTTTCGATTTTCGAATTAAATTTGTACGGTTGAATTTGGATAAATTTCTCGGGGAGCATTATTTCGAATGTCCGAAAATGATAAATGTCCCACGGACAAGTTGCCAAGAGCGAAGTCGTCCCGGGGGACGCATAAAGAACTTCTGGGGGGTAAGTTTTCGTGAAATCTTATTTAACCATCTGAGACCTTTGTGTTACGGTTCAAGTGTCGGCTAAGAGCGTTCAGGTTTAATTGGACTTTACGCCTGTTGGTCAACTCGATTTTCTTTGGAAAAAAAAACCCCCGTAGTTTACTGATATCTTTTATGGGCAATGTGCATTGTACATTTATGTATGTGCACTTGCTCAGTATTATGGTTTATAAAACAGAACAAATTCGATAAACGCGTTCAAGTTTTAGGTGTGAAAAACGTTTTTCTTTTATTCTTCACATTGCTATTCATACGATCGGTCTAGTCGAATTATTTGTATGCACGGGCGAACAAATATTTTACTGCTGTAAAAGGCCGAAGAGTTTATTTTCCTTTAATTCAAATTAACTTGTGTGTTTCGATTATAACGACGATACTCGGCTAGGCTATAAATTACATTATGCAAAACACGAAATTGCATTATAGGTACATTTTATAGTGATGATAATACTTCGGGGATGTAAAGTGTATATTGTACAAATAGGGTACCTTTTGAACGATATTGAAACGAAATTTTTGTTCGATAAAAATGTATAAGCTTCTATTCTATTAAGGAAAAAATATTTAATCGAAAAAGAATACTATTTACATATTTTAAGTGCGCTCTGATGTTTTAACAATGTCTAACAAAATCTATAACGTCATATACATTTTGTAAACAAATTATATCGTTCTGATAGGAATACTCGTATATAATATTTCGATTAAAATAGTTGAGCTATAACTCTATAGTAATTCTATTATATAACTACAATTATTACTCTTAAAATCATAATATAGTATGTAAACATTGAAATCGATATTTTTTTCTTCTTCTTATTGAAACGCGTGTACTAATTTTTGAAAATTATAGAGCCGAAAATAATATTGTCAATGAATTTTGTCGCAAAAATTTTTTTTCGAACGAGATATTTGTATTTATTGTTATTGGTCCAAATGAACATTATACATGCCTCGTTGACTTCTCGACACTTCGTCGACCGCCCTTCTATAATATTGCAAATTTAAAACGAAACATGATATATATTTTTCGATAAGAATACTATCCAGGTGGTTTTATTCACCCTCATATGTGGGTGCCATGTATTTTGATTTACGTTTCGAAAGCAATCCCGTTTTAAGAGTCGGGTCTCGCGCTCTAAAATTTATCGCATCCAAACAGGAAGCCAACGAACCGCGGTATAAGCTGGTAAATACCACTCCGAACCTTCTCCGAGACCTTACCCCCCCTGTATAACGTAACCGACTATGGAATGCCTTAAACATCCGGTATAGGATTTGCCCGGAAAAACATCAATCATCAAAGGCTAACTTCTATATCACGGCGGGGAAAGTAAAGGCTAAGAGAAATACAATCGTAAGTCGTTCGAATCCCTTCGTCTTTAATATAAATTACTTATTTTTTTTTTGGACATTCGGGGTAATAGAAGACCGTGGAAGAGGGGGGGGGGTGAAGCCATTCTGGTTCTAAACACCCTAGGTCGTTTTCCCCGTGAAATACATGTACTTTATACAGGCTGGTTGGCCAATCCAATTTAAGAAAGGGGAGAAAACAGTTTGCAGTTAGTTTTTTTTTTAGCATCGATAAATAAATCGACCGTTAGTGAAAAAGAGAAAAAAAAAAATAATCGTTTTGTATTTCTCACGAGATTCTAATTATATTAAATAAGTACATCCTATAATTATTGTTCAATTTCACTTCTTTGACATAACATATTTAATTACAATTTTAATGGTCTGGTGGCAAACTTCAGTATTAATTAAGGAATAATTTATTCAAGTCAATATTATTGAAGCCTCTGAAGAATGGCAACAGAAAACAACCGTGTTTACATTTTCTCTTTGTAGGAAATATCAGCCCTATTCTTAAGAATTTACTAACGGCGACCGATCCCATTGTTGTTTAATTAAAAACATATATTTATTACTTCATATTTTATTTTACAATATTTAAAATAATAACACTAATAAGATTAATAATAATAAAATATACATAAAATCAATAACGAAAATAACTTTATTATGGTAACAGATATATTTACAGGTAAATACAGTGAGATAACACTGAAATATTAGATAAATAACATTAGTATAATATAACCTTACATTTTTAGACTGATGTTTCGGAATAATTTCAAAATTTACGTTCGATTTTTTAATATATTACTACGAACGTAAGATGACTTTGGTAATTTTATTCAGTTGGCAGAGAGTTAGTTGAACAAATAATAATCGTATGTGTCGATACTTACACAGTAAAATAACATAAAACGTAAGGAATTTCGGGTTTCGTATTGGGATTCCTAGAACATGGGAAAGGAATGGCTATTGGTCGCGCAGAACGTAAAGCGAGCGTAGCTTTTTCTTGTAGCATTTCTTTTCTTACGCGCGGAAAAAATAATAAATCTCACGGCCATTAAAAAAGCTTTCTTTCGTATGTGTGTGCTCTTTGTCAATTCGGACCGATTTTACGCGCCGTCGACCAAATGGAACGTTTAAATCTCGTTTTGTTGGCGTTCACGAAAACAAAGAACCCAAACGACTGTGTACAGATAAGGAAAGCCAATTTAATCTTGAAAAAAAAAAACAAACAAAAATAGAAGAAAAATACTTTCTGTGTAATAGTGTAATGATTAAAAAAAAAACAACTTAAAACACACACTGTATACCTATGTAGAATATATATCATATATATTATATTGGTGCTGTTATCGCACTGCGATGCAAATAAAATTCTAAAAGGAAAGCCCGAGAAAATCCTCTTTAATTTAACGTGAATACGACGCCATTTTCCTATAAAGGTCTATGTAGTCTCCGGTTTTAAGCCAGGAATTCGGTAAGTAGATCCTTTCATCCTACTCAATTACACGGAACTATGTCAATAATCTAGTAAAAATGATTGAACGGCTAAGACCTCCGGAATTGGGGTTCGCTATGTAATTTTCGAATTCTTTGTCCACAAACAAATAAAATCTATTGATATCACCCTGCACTATATCATTTGGTCATACACATCGTTCAATATAAGCATGGGTATATCCTTTATATATATTATTTTTTACTGTTATGGTGTGCTTTGTGCTCATATATTGCACGTATACGGTATACCTTCTATATGTCTTCTATAGATTTAAGTAATATCGAAGTGAGAAATATTTCTATATCAATAATCATTTTTAATTTCATTATTTTTCGAAGAATAAATCGGTCGAAAGTATAGTAAAACCAGTATAAATGGATTAACTGATGTTTTTTTTTCCTTCATTTTTACCGCGTTTGAAAGTATCTATATTGAAATTATATATACACATGTGGTGTATAAAAATAAAGATTTCACTAGAAATTCCGTTCAGTCGTGTCGGATCACTTAAAATAAGTATATTTGGACACACCCAACATTTAAAATCAGTCGGTCGTCTGCCATATATAATTAATTAGAAGTTAAATAGCCCTCGAGTTAAACGATTTAAACAAAGACATTTGTGTAATCATTCGTAATGGGGTTTACAAAACGTATAAAGCGCGGTATTAGTATTATAGTATAGCATGGCACTCAGTTTCTCTATCCATACAACACTAATACTGAGATAACATTCTCGATTTGTTGATTCTCGTTTCCAAAGTGTTTTACCAAAGTAATTGACATAAAAAAATAATTTCAAACCAACATATTATTTATGAACACGAATGTCCGATCGGTCAAGGAAATATAATTTTTCTTTTACTTTTTTTTTTTATCAAATGGTTATTACTTATTTAAACGATTGATTAATATAATGATTTTTTATTTTTTTCTAAACTCGAATTTGTTGAAACTATTTTTTGAAAAATGTTAACAATGCTAATTTTCTAATCTTTCTTCCGCTACTCTAATCCACCTCGACGCCTCGTGATTTACTTATTTAAACTAGCGAAACTTGAATAAATAAATAAAATTAAAACAGAGAAACTTATTTTGAAGTATTGTCGATGCCACCACGCCTTGTACATTATTAGTTGATTTGCTTGTTGTATTATATGTTTACAGTAAATTTTTTTCTATATTTAATAAATAAAAAATAAAAACAATGCCAATTGTATAGTTGTAACATTACTAAATAGATATTATAGTTCACATATTATATGTTCTATATAAATTTGTTCAATAGGCTTCAGTTTCATACGTACTCGTATATACTAGGAATGGCCAACTGGGGGGCAGTGGGCTGCATCCGGTCCTTTTACGGTTTTATCTGATCCTGCTACCTTTTAAAATTGAATTCTCTAGAGTCTTAAAGTAGGAAAAAGCACACAATTTACAAAAAAATACTTGAGATTATTTTGAGAAAACCTTTATCTCCATTTACTGTATAGTTCGAAGAATATAGATAAATAATAGTTCTCGTCTGCTAGATTCGACCTTTGTCGAATTGTTTACACTCTTATTTAGAAAAAATCTTTTGTATTTTAATCAGGTTTAGAATTTTTCTACAAACAGTAGATATTCGAACGCGCAATAAACGAATACTACTTGGTATTAATAATTTTGTATTTCACATAAGCAGACGATCTTTACCTTATTATTATAAACGATTAAACGCGATATTTTTCATAAAAATAATTATTAAACTCGTGCTGGGGCCCGCAAGCGTTTTTAGTTCTAGAAATCAATCCTTTTGTAACTTTGAGTTACTCGTCTCGGGTATATACGTATAAATAATAATATGCCCGAAGCTTAAAATGAATTATTTTTATCATATTTATGATAATATTATTAAATAGTATAACTCGAATCACGACGATACAAGTATAATATACTCGTGTAATATTCTCAATATCAAAACAGCAAAACTGCAATATTTTAATATGTCGAATTTATTGTTATTGTAAACTCGTATTATAGTACGCATCATCTAATATTATTTATCTACGATTCTCGATTATTATATCTGAGAAAGCTTTTGGATGTTTATCTCCACACAATTGATCTATTTATGTTAACGCTATTAAGATTGTGAATGCGTTATGCTTAGGTAGGATGACGCACGCGCACACGCACACATTACACACACGCATAAACACATGCACGCGCGTGCATTAATATTTGACATCTTCAAAACTTTTCGTATGCCAAAATGTCTATGTATTGCGCTGTCATTATCGTGACGTCTAAACGTTAAAATCTTCGGACTCGAGGAGCCGATGCTGTCAAAGTATAAGTGACTTTATCGCACTGTTATATCATATTTCGAACAATAAAGGGCCTCTTATAATACTGTACACAACGATAAACGAGTCGTGCACGTTTTTTTTTTGCGTTCACATTAGTTGCGCGTGTTAGAAGTTAATAATTAATTACGCGTATACGGATCGAATTGATAGTGAATTTATTTTAATAGCGTTTAATCGAATAATAATTAACGAAACGGACTCCGTACACTCATTATTATCATTCAATTTGTATAATTTATACATACTCGTATATCGTATACCTGTGTCCTACATAGATAATACGCTTGCGATAGGTTGTTTTTTTAAATTTATTTTATTAATAAATTATTTAAATTAATTGACTTCACGTTCCCTTTGGATCGTCCAATTGTAATCGATAAAGATTTAGATCATACAGATCATTTGGTATTTTAATTTGGACATAAATCTATGCCGAACACACAATACGATTCAAATATATACTATGGAAATGATTAAAATATACCGAGTCGAATACTAGTTTAAACAGCTTTTCGAGTTTTACGGTTTCTCCTTCGCGATCGCGGTGTTTGCTATTCGGATTATACATATATCGTTTGACCGCCGTCGATCGTTAAACATTCGTGTAGAATGTGATCGGTTTCCTAAAATCGAATGTCGTTTTATCGTTTTCATCATAATATTCGGGACGGCGTGGCGCTCACGTATTTACGTCCGGACGAGAGAATCGCTTTTCGCCCGCCGCGCCGTATTGTTGTGATAACAGCTATAGAGAGAAACGGCCGAGCGATTTCGAGGAAATTGATTTTGCACGCGCTTCTAACACAAATTGCGGTGTCGACGCGCGCACCACACACTACTTGTTGCACGTCTCATGTCTCGGGTAACGCGTGTTCTTCTCTTGTGCGTTACCGCCTTCGCCGCCGTCGTATTCCTCTTCGGACCGTTGCGGGCGACGATCTCTCTGGCCATTCTTCTCGTAATTTAATATTATTATCGTCTTCAACTCGCACAATTATTTACGCGTACAGACAACAACACCGGCTTGCCAGCACGACGTACATTTTTATAACGTTTATAAGTGCGTACGATTTTCTAACTGCAGTGCAATATAACATCCATCGGGCGTACTCTCACCGGTCTCTATTTATGTACTTACACACGTGTAATTTCAAATATATATATATGTATGTATTATATTATGTGCGCTCGTTATACTTTTGTTTTCTCGCCGTTTGCCTCGGTCGCGCGTAGTCGTTGAAAAAAAGGTTCATCACGTCTAATAAATTATGTTCTTTAAAGCCGCGTACTTTGAATACTTGTAACTCGACGTCGAGTAGTCACAGCATCGATACGCATCGATATAATATATGTTTTACGTCGCTCGATATTATTAGCCGCGTCTACGAAATCGCATTATCAGCGTAACGTACAAGAATAATGTTGTTCTCGACCGACGCACGTTGTTTACCGTTCGTCAATAATTATTATTACCGTTTGCCACGCGCTATTATTTATTTTTTTATTTATTTTTTCCACATATTTATTTTTTGTACAATCTGTATAAAAGTAGTTACAATGAGCACAATTGATGAAGTGGGGACGCGCTATTATTGTTTGTTTTTTTGTTAGTCTTTTTTCATATTTTCGTTACGACATGAAACTGATACTAATTTTCACGAGTTTAATGTGTACCCGGTTTGTCATCAGTTGTATTTTTATCGGTACGATGTGTTGATACCAACAAAATAAATTTAAATAATAATTTTAACATTCATAATCTTTTTAAATCGTTTTCTGAACTCTAAACCGAAACAATTTTTTTCGATTTCAATTTTGATAACTGGTTTTTTATTCGATCGATTTTCGATTTGAATTACCTACTGGGTTTTTCGTTTTTTTTTTTTGTCCATTGCGCTTTTAACTACAGTGTTGAATACCAGTTTTGTGTTTAGATTAATTTTTCTCAACAAACTTATTTTTATCTGTCGGTACATTTACATAAGCTAAAAAAATTATTATTATTACTATTATTATTTTTATTATTATTATTATTACTAGCCGGTTTCATTTGCACCTTTTCAAACACATATAACAATTTACTGTAATAGTGTTTATTACTGAATAAATTATCCGAAAAGAGGAAAGATAAACTTTAATATCTTTTAGTTTAAGATATTTTCATAATTTTATTCTGATAAACTCACGTTAAAAACAAAAACGTGTTAATGCTTATTATAAAGTCTGTGTACCCTTCAGTTACTTAAGTTCAATTCCAGATAAGACATTCTTTATAAAACACTTAATTCTTTAACTTGCTATTTACTTTGAAAAAAAGTGTATTTTCATACAAAACGAGATAAGAAATTAAAGTCTGTCTAGGTATTCTTCGTTAATTATTATAAATTACTTCGGTTATTTTATTTTTTATTTTTTTATTTAATTTATTTATCTACTTATAATTAATGTGATACATATTTTTTTAATTATAATTAAAATAGTTCACTTATTCGTATATTAATTTTTCGTATCGATTGAATTGGATTATATTTTAATACTAAAGTTAACGATTTATATAATAGTTATAATTTTCTAAAATATGAGAATAATATTATTGTGAATTAAAAAATTTACTAATTGACATGTACTATTTTAAATTTGAATTTCTTCGAGCAATTACGAATTTTATTTACATACCTATTTCTGTTGATAAAATTTGTAGTTTTTGTTTTAATTTTGATGCGACATTTCTATAATACTATTTCTATTCATAACTAAAATTTATCGAATTTTCTTTAGAAATATTTTTTTGGACCTTAAATTATTATATGTATTCACATAATATACAATCTTATAATATGCTTATCGTCATTCGGGTTTATTTCAGATATTATGATTTATTCTATAAAAAAACAAATATTTCTGAATGCTAACGGTTTGGTGAAATATTAAACCGTCCTAAATTGTACTTATTTTATTACTTCGAGTCATCAAAACTTTTGTTCTTCTTTCACATTTATGAGTAACTTTATAACTTGATTTGAACCGATATTGTTGGCGTCTTTTGATAAAGAATTGTTTTTTTTTTATATGTTAAACAAGACACCCGATTTTAGTTTTGTGTTATTTTTTAGTGAAACAGACATTTATTGTATCACGACTATGAGATTTTCGTGATACGACCCCAGAATCAGTTTTATCATTTTAAGTAATTAATTCAAAAACTATTTGAGTAACATGATAATGTAGTATAAAGTTAGGATCGTAAAACAATTATGCGTATATTTATATCCTTTATATATATATAAAAGAACAGGGCTCTTTTATGCTCCCATTTTGTGACGACGCTATTTAACTTTTTTCCAATTTCTTTTCACGGAATTGTTCCAAATACATTCCCGAGTGTCGTTACGTCGCACGATTTTCAAAATTTTGCTTTCAAAGGGTCGAAATCGATATAAATAATATTATATAAAAATAAATCCCTATTTACCAGGTATCCTCATCGCGCGTGAGCAGCTGGACCGATTTAGCTAATTTTTTTTTTTTTTTGTTATGTTTGTTATTGTCAGGAGAAGGATTTTAAGGAACAAAAATTAAGAAAATTAACCGTAAGGGGATTAGAAGGGGTAAAATTGTCAGCGAGCGCGTGGTAATTTGCATTTTATATAAATAGATTATTATGATTTCATCAAAAAACCCGACGATCTTTACCAAAAGGTATTGATTTAGCAATATCATATTATTACATAACTTTTTAGCGAAATCGCGTGCGTGCGATGAACAATAGAACGAATACAATAGAACTTTATTCATTGGACGGTCGAATACGATCGCAGGCAAATCTATTGTCATTGGTCGATAAGCTCGATAGGCGTATACAATTAAAGCGATGTTTACGTAAAAGGTATGGATTTTGCAACGTCATATATTATTACATAACTTTTACCGCAATTGCGTGCGTGCGCGCTCCATTCATCTTTCAATCGTAGACGCCGTCGTCACATACTTACAACAAGTTAGTTATTTTTCTATACTTCAAAATTCACTAGAAATATATGGCAAAACAACGTTTACCAGGTCAGCTATATTATATTATTATAAAATTCTCCTGTCACAGTGTTTGTTATCGAACTCCTCCGAAACGGCTCGACCGATTTTCATGAAATTTTTCGTATATATTTGGTTGCTCTGAGAATAGGACATAAACTATTTTTTAAACGTGTGGGTTTTAAAACCCTTAGGTGGCTTACCACAAATATTTTTAAAAATTCAACGTTTTATTTGTTTACCCATTCTGTAGTCATAGTAACCATTATCATTGTTTATCAATTTTTTTGCCACTTTTATATGGCAAAACAATGTTTGCGGGGACAGCTAGTATATATAAGCAATCGCATCATATAAATTATGAATTCGACGCTAGAAGAATTTTAATGAGACAATATTATGTTAAGTATGCCGCGTGTATTTTATTTTATCGAGCTCTATTCGTACGCCGTATTCCGTTGACGAATTCAGTTTTAGAACGAGGATAACGATCGTTAGACGTATATTTATTATTCGACTAATAACGTAAAATATTACATCGGAAATGCTCGTTGTTTGAATTCGTGTGTTCAACGCGACGACACACGCGCTAGAGCGTAAATAATTGCATTGGCCGGCTCTGTGTTCGCGCGTCTCTACTGCCAGATCGCCACGTGTGTGCCGTCACCGTTAAACGACTGTGTATAATAATATAATAATAATAATAATAATATATGTCGTCGTCGCTGCCGCTGCTGTTGGAAACCGCACAAAGTTTTTGCGCGCATTGCGACGGCGGCGGCGTGTGGTATTGAAAATTTTAGCCACGATCTGCTTTTATGTCCGTTATTTATGCTGCACTTTAAAGGGCTCTCGGTAATCATAAACTCTCCGGCGAAACGAAACGAGTGTGTATTGTTGGGGTTGGTGGCGGTAGGCTTAAACGCGGGGCGAACGCGATGTCTACTCTGGCTGCTGCCACTGCTTTTATGGTATCGTCGCGATCGGGGAGAGAGGAGAACGGAAGACTTTTGCCCCCGTTATGATTTCGGGCGCCAAATATTAACGCGGCGCGTCCGCCGCTCCTTCCCCGCGCCCGTTTCGCCGATTCGCCGGCAAAAGTTTTAATCCGGGAAGAAAGTCGATCGGAAAACGCGCCGTACGAAACGGACTCGCTCGCGCCCGCGGAGAACTGTACGCACGCCATACACACGGCTCGGAAAACCATAAAAGAAATTATAAAAACTTTCCGTCGGTTTTTACGACGTCGGCGTTTAATCGAAACGTCTCCCGCGTTCCCGTTTCGCCGTATATTATACAAAAAGGTTAATTAACGTCTATCTCGGTTCGATTTCAATTGGCTGCGAAAGTTTAATCGAGTCATTTTCCCATTGTGATTCAGCGATCAAGCGATCAGACTATATCGTACTTTTTCTTCTTTTTTTCGTTCACCGGCGGTTCACTACCTACTTATTCAATATTGTTCGTCTATTGTGAATCGACCGATCACAGCCGGAGCTCGTGCTATTTCAATAGCGTTAATACTGCGAGATTATTTTAGAAAACGAAAACTCCTTCGTTCTTCATTGCAATAGAAATGAAAATCAAAAAAAAAACGTCGCACCGATAGAACTTTCAATCACGATTTCAATATCCGTTTCCTGAAATGAAAAAAAGCTTCGATTAGAGATAATACGCGCGCGTCGTTACTATTTTTTTTCTTTCCTTACATTTCGGTAAATAATATTACCGTCGTTTATTTTTCATTTTTAATTGTAACGCTTATACGCGACGTATTTTTCTTTTTTAACGATCATTTTACCGTGTTTTATCAATCTCTGTGGCTTTGGGTCTCGACGATTCGACATTGCAGCATTATTATACGCGCCCGCAAAATACGAATAAGAAATAATATTTAATTTACATCCAGCAAACGCCAAAGTACGGATGATGGATTTTTCTTCAACCACGCCTATGTACCCTAAAGCATTTCGTCCTATATTATATTAGCCATATAATTTATGTTAATGTGATTCTCTCATAATCCGGTCGTTTAGTTGCACGAAGGCGCAAAAAAATAATAATAATAATAATAATAATAAAAAATAAACGTCAGCTTTTCGGCCGTCGCGTATCCCACGCAGCTTTCGAACGTCTCTGTCTTTAGGGGTTGTAAGTTTTTTTTAATCAAGTCGGTTTTAAAATAAAGAAAGGAAAAAGTAAAAAGTTTGACTATAAAAATTTAGAAACTCGAAAAAAGTTACTGCTTATTATCTTCTATCGATCTAGTTTTCCCCTCCCGGCGGTCTTGGATAAAAATAAACGAAAACCCGTAAAACGTACGGTAATAACCGCCGCCGCGCCGTCTCGCGTAAAATCGATATCGTTTAGCAATAAAACGCTAAGAACGCTATTAAATCGCGTATAAAATAGTCAATCTGACGCGATAGGTCTCGCCGCCGTTCGATCGGTCATTCGGGTTTTATTTTGAAATTCGTAAAATATCATCGGCCAATAATACCAGTACGTAACGCATCTATATTATGCTCTCGTTCAAACGCGCGCGGACCGACGAAACGGGTCGTCTGTTTTTACCTCTCTCGCGTCCTATCGAAATTCTTAACAGAAGTTTTACGAACGATTCCTCGAGGGTGCAGTTTCGTCGACGGTCCACTCCCTCAGGGGCAGGTATGTTTTCCCGTCGCACGGGCCTAGCCGCCGTGCGATTAATGTGTAGCCAGTCCGCAGGTGTATGCACGAGTCGGGGAATTAATATTCAAAATGCTACGGTGGGGGGGGGGGAGGGAGGAGACGCTCCTCCAGGATTTTTGTTTGTCGTCGTCGTCAACCAGCTCCCGCCGCCGCAGCGCCGCCGTGTAATAATATACATTGTTATATATTTTCGTCGTCGGAGATAATGCGAAATGTGCTGCGTTGCGCGCACTCGTCGGATAACAAAAGAAACAATAGGAGGCGGTATGTGGGTACTGAAGGGCAAATGAACATTTTTTCGTGAAAAAAAAAAGGAAAAAAAGTTGAAAATCATCTTTAAGAGGACGCCACACAGATAATTTTTAGTATGCTAATTTCGATCCCAAATAAATCAATCAAAAGTGATTTTAGGACAAAAACACCTATAATGAAAATTAAAGACAATAATATTTTCGAGGGCACCATCGGAGGGTTTTTCGATTAACTAATTTCCTAAAAAATGACAGTAGTTTGAAAATTCTAAAATATATTGTTCCCTTGTAACGTACATATTGAACGTTATATTTGTAATATTAAAAAAATGTCCGATGGTGCCCTCGAAAATTACGTCTTCTTTAATTTTCATAAGAGGTGTTTTTGTCCTAAAATCACTTTTGATTGATTTATTTGGGATCTAAGTAAGCATGTTATAATGGGCAAAATTTAGATTTTTTCCTCCGTCGCGTGCTGCGCCCTAGCGGTAATGACATTGTCATCGTCGGCGGCTTCCCCACTTGTCATGTAACCAGTCCGTCACTCACGTTATCGATAAAAACTAAAAATAGCACCGATGTTTCACCGCGACTTGACACGGCATAATGTTATCTTATTCGATAATAATAATAACTGAAATAATGATACAGTAAATAATAAATACGAATTATATGAAATCGGCTACCATGAAAATTATTTTTGGTGGCTTACGACAATATAGTCAAATTTCCCCGATAAAACTGTCCATCGTAATATTGTAAACTATATAAATATAAAAAATAAAATATAAAGTTCTTTATATTGTATAAAGAACCTCTTCTAAGTATAAATTTATCTCCTACTACAATAAAGTACGATAATATTGTAATTTGTTTGTGACAACAAGCGTTTATTCTAAAACGATCTCATTCGTCCTACAAATGTCATCGAAGGAGTTCATCGTATAGTATTTTCATCGTGTAGTGATTTTGATATATTTATATATTTTTATTATATTATATATATTTCATTGTGATATCGTATTTCTCATAATGGGAAACCGAAAAAATATAAAAAGAAAATCTAAAAAGAAAAATTATGTACGCGTAAATTTAGAAAATCGACATAAAAATTATGAGACGTAAGTACCTTTTTTTCTATTATTTGAATTGGTGATAATTTGTTTTTTGAATTGTGACAATCACTTTTTATTATTCAACTTATATTATGTTTTTCAATTCAAATGTGTTTCACACAAATAATTTATTAAATATTATGTATTCATGCTAGTAATGCTCAAGCATCCACGTCCAGCGAGCTGCATAGTTCAATATTTTCAAATGATTCATCTTGGTCTCAAACAGAGTAATTTTCTTTTGTGCTTATTCATAAAATCATTAGTAATTAAGTATATGATATAAAAATGTTTAATTTATTTTAGTGATCTTATTACATCTTCACATTTATTAAATGTAGAAGACATCAATGAAAATCAGAATGTCAATAGTTCCTATGTACCAAATATTGAATCACAAAAGTAAGTTCAAAAAAATGTAACCACTTTTAGGCTAAATATGGATTTTAAAAATATTAAAAATATCTTGTGTATCTTATCTGGCATATTTATCAAATAAAATTTTTAATTTTTGGTAGAAATTTCTGAAAATTTAATATATCATTTACATGATTTTCTAAGAGTGCTGAAAAAATTTAAAAATTCGTTATTTTATAATTCATTTAGTAAATTTCTATTTATAAGAAGTTTACCTAAATATCAAAATAATCCAAAGTTTTTCATTTGACAAAATAAATAATGGATTATTTTGTTATTATTTTAAAATGTATATAGTAAGACTTTACTTATCTATCACGTATTCGCGTATAAAGGGTTTGCTTTTTTTTAAACTACAATAGGTAATAAAATTATCCTCTGAGCTTAGTCAATATCGTTTTCCTAATGTAATTATTTCCAACAAAATTTTCATGCAATATTTTATTTATTTGGAATTTTAGTGGTTTATCTGGCCGCCGCATTATTGATATTTCATATTTTATAAAACAAATACAAATACGACACAACGGAGGAATGGGCTGCTCTTTCATTGATATGGAATTCCAATCAGAAATAATTTACGGCTTTCATTCTATATTTTATTTTAATTGTAAAGTTTGTGGTATTAAATCAAAATTGTATTCAG
The DNA here is from genome assembly GCA_948098885.1 of Drepanosiphum platanoidis. Classification (NCBI taxonomy): domain Eukaryota; kingdom Metazoa; phylum Arthropoda; class Insecta; order Hemiptera; family Aphididae; genus Drepanosiphum; species Drepanosiphum platanoidis. The sequence goes on from OX402531.1 coordinate 8,857,866, forward strand.
AAAAAATACAAGAACAACATATACCAATTAATAAATCAGTTATAAACGGCTGTCAAGCAGTAGGTAAGTATGTCAAAACTATTTTGAATAAATAATGTAATATGAAATATTTTAATTTACTGGTATATAATATATAATAAGATAAATATAAATTTTTTAACATGTATATATATGTATAGGAATCGGACACACTCAACTGACTGAGTTAACAGCATTTCTAGACCTGCCATCACTATCTAGTAGTGGTTTTTTAAAACTCCAGTCTGAAGTGGCCAACGTAATACACGAATCGGCATGGGATGAAATGAGAAAAGCTGGCGAAGAGGAAAAACGAATTGCATTAGAATGTGGAACTGTAGATTCTGATGGCATTCCTATGTGTACAGTTGTAGCAGATGGACAGTGGTCAAAACGTAGCTACAAGACCAAGTACGATGCGTTATCTGGAGCTGTGAGTAAAACTGACTTATACTTAGTAATTTTATTGTATAGGTACATTAGGGTGGTCCTTATTTTAGAACTTACGAACTCTCGATTTCTCACCCCCTCATTTCGTTCATTACAATAAGATAATGATATGAGTAAATTTTGGTCATGATTACTCACCCCCTTCACGTGCCCCAAGAGGGTTGAAAATTTGCAAAATAGGATGGTTTTGTCGTTTTTTGACTATATTTGAGAAACTATTGCACTTATCTTAATAATGTATAAAACTTAAATTATAGATATTTATACTCTTAATAAAAAACATAATTATAAAATTTCTCATAAATATATTATTTCCCGAGAAAAACGATATAATATCAAATATTTTATTTATTTAAAACATTTGATTTTTTCAGTTTTTTAAATATATTAGAATAGTGGTTGAAGATACGACAAAATATCTTAAAATATACAAATGATAAAGAATTTAATTTCCTAAAAAAAGTTAATTTGTATAAATTTCATTGGATTGACTGCTTTATTGTAACAGACGGGTTAACACGAAGAAATTTGAAGTATCTAAAATTTTATTATGTTAGTTCAAAAGTTTCATTTCAAGTTTTAATATAATATAGTTTTTACAATTTTAGTTTTTACAATTTTTCTTAAATCTATTATTATTAGTATCCAACCCTTTATTGATTAGAAATTTTCCATTTTCCAAGTTTAAAGAAAAACTACCGAAAAAACAATAAATTTTGCGGATTTTATTTAAATTGATTTTAGTGATTTAGTTGAAACATCAAAAATAATGGTGCTGGAATTTTACTTTATTAATAAACAACAATCTTTCATTTAGTCTTAGACTTGGTGAATGTTTGATTACTCTTGAGTAAACTTTATTTTTTTATATTAGGTGGCAATTATTGGTTTAAAAACGAAAAAAATCCTTTTTATTGGAATAAAAAATAAATATTGTATAATATGTCAAAAGTCGAAGAGTAAAAATGAAATTAAGCCCCCACATGAATGTTTTATGAACTGGACAAAACCGTCTACAAGTATGGAGGCAGATGGAGTTGTAGAAGGGTTCAAAAATAGCATTTCTATGCATGGATTAAAATACAATCGAATAATTGGTAGGTTAAATATTATATTTTTTTGTGTCAATTATTTTAAATATGAATAAATAATATAGGCGACGGTGATAGCAGTGTAACCAAACGGCTCAATGATATTTTACCATATGGTCCACATTTTTTCATAAAGAAAATTGAATGTCGCAATCATCTTATGAGGAATTATTCCAATAAAATAACTATGCTCGCTAGAAATACAAAGTACCCGTTACGAGTGAGAAAATTTATTTTAACAAACATTATTCGATTCCGTGGGGATATTACGAAATCAGCAAAACATTGGAGGGACAATAAAGACCTGACATTGACCCAACAAGTTCAAGGTATATTTTAAAATCATCGTGCTTTGAACTAAAGATTATTTTATCAGTACAATGTTATAATTGATATAACTATTATTTTACAGGTTTACGAAAAGATTTGGACAATTGTTTATACCATCGATTAGGTCAGCATACTAATTGCGCGACTTACTTTTGTATTGGTCCAACTTCAAATTCAATGAATCTAGTCCCAGAAACTGAAAATAGTGGAATGTTGAAAGAATTGAAAAAATATGTTTCAAGGTTAAATATAAATGCTGAGAGTTTAATAGAAAATAAATCAAATAATCTTTGTGAGCAATTTAATGCGATCATAAATAAACACATCGCAGGGAAAAGATTGAACTTTTCGGGAAGAAGGAGTTACAACACTAGAATTGAAGCAGCTGTTGTCTCGTTTAATTCTAAACAATTTTTACAACAAATTCATAAAAAAACATGCTTTAACCATAGCCCAGGTATCTACTCATTTTAAATTTTAATTAGAAATATAAATTATAAAAATTATTTTTATGTTTCAATGTTAAGGGATTTATGGAAAGAAATTTTTGAAGAATATTGAAAGGATTAGAAAAAACACAACAAGTAAAAGAAATTTATTTCCGGATAGTAGAAAATTCCAAAAGTTACAGTCACATGGACCAGATGCTGATTATGGCTTAGCTGAACCACTCGTTGAAGAATTGTTACCTGAGGAATTGGAAGTGAAAAAAAGGTCATTTATAACATCATTGAAGGAGATTAGTTTGGATCAAATTGAAATCGATACTCGGGATCAGAGTGACAGCGAGAAATGGTTTTACGAAAGAAAAAAACGGCTTACAGCGTCATGGTTTGGACATATTTGCAAAATGCGTGCAACGACATCTTGTAAAAATACGGTATACAATATACTTTATGCGCCAAATGCTCAATCTAAATCAATGCAATACGGACGAGAAGTAGAAGACATTGCTCGTAAAAAATCGGAGGAAATATTAAAAAAAAAAATTGATACCTGTGGTTTGATTGTAGATCCCGACGATCCGTATTTAGCAGCGAGCCCAGGTAATTTTTTTATAATTATAATATTATAGACCACGTATAAATAATGTGAAATTATTTTATGATTTTATAGATGGTTTGATTGGAAACGAGGCTGTGGTCGAAATAAAATGTCCATATATTGCGAGAGACACTTCTAGCGCTATAGAAGCTGTTAACAATAAACTTGTAAGTAATTTATAAATGTTAAGTTATCATAGGTAGTACTTGGTATTACTGTCTTACTGTCTAGGTATATGCGATTTTAATAAAAATCATTATTTTCACGTAATAAAATAGCGAATTAGTAGATTAAAACACTTATAAAGTTTTCAACTATTAACTCAGTAAATTTTTTTTTCCTAATCGATTTGCTATATTATTTTCTATCTACGGTCCAAGTTTCATAAAGATTTACTCAATAAATTATTTTTTATACGTATTTAGAGTTAGAATTTTAGCGAAAAATAGAGTAAAAACTGTAAAATGGTGCGAAGTCTCTATGTACGGCTTTAGTAAAAAACCGGTCCGGCTGTTTTTTTTTGTAATTTCTCATACTAAAACCATAAAATTAACTGCTATAAATACAAGTAGGGGTAATCTAATACAATTTTTTTTTTTTTAGTTAAAATATTGTAGTTTTGATAACAACAAAATTATATTAAAACAAAATCATGGATATTATTTTCAAATAATGGGACAAATGCATATAACTAGAAGAAAACTGTGTTATTTTATCATTCATACAAATAATTGGACCCACATCCAAAAAATTGAATATGATTCAGTATTTTGGGAATCTAAGATGGTCCAAAAACTCAAAACGTAAGTAACAGGGTGTTATGACACAACAATGTCATAAGCAATTTAAATAAACATAAGTCAATAAATAATACTATAAAAATTCGTCAAATTTTTAAATTGGTTTATGTTTGATTATATAAATATTTAGGTGGGTATTATATACTAATAAAAATGTATTTATTTTATTATAGATTTTATTTTAAAAGTTTATTGCCGGAGATAATACAACCGCTATACCCAACAAGAATGTTGAAAAATGACATAAGAGAACAAGAAAATCAACAAGTGTAGTGGTGTAATAGCCGAACAGTAGTGGTCGGGATCGCCTAGCAAATACTGTCGGCTATGTAGTGCGTGTGTGTGATTCTGTGTATTTTTATTTGAGCTATTAGAATACGAGTAGTTCGACCCTTCTGGTCTACAATATAATATAAAATCTTTTTAGCGAATGTACGTACTTATTACGAAACCTTTTACGTTTTTTTGTTCGCGAAACGACGTACGGTCTTATACAAAGTACGGCGGCCGTGTTAAAAATTGTTGAGCCGACTCGGCGACGTGCGATAACGCGGTGCTATCGGAAATTAAAATAATATCTACAGAAATAAAAACAATGATAGTGTGTGTGCGTGCGACCAGCTGTTCCCCGTGCCCACCTATTCTAGACTTTATGTTGCCGAATCGTAGATAAGAATGTAACACGACGGCTGTTCATGTAAAAGTAAACCACGCTCCCCAATAAACTTTTGATGGACCGGTCCACGGTCGCCGATTACGAGTAATGGGCGTGTCAACGACGCACATCGCGTGCATGCGCCGCACGAAAACACCTAACAGCGCATTCTCTCGGTCATTGTATACGTTTCACTTTCTGTGTGGCGTCCTCTTAACGATGCTTTTGGAATCGGCACAAAGGAGCGTTGCGGATAATGAACGGATGTTCTTTTGTTACCCCTCCCGGAAAACAACGCTGTGTATTCGTGCTACCGTTCCTTCGCGCTTTCTCTGTCCTCCGAGATGATTCCGCCGTGTGACGTTCACGTCATACTACAATATACCGTAGTCACGTGCACACACCTATGCGGTAAACGTTTCGCTACTCTGTTGATTTCTTTTACGGGTTGTCTCGATTCGCCGAGTGCGGAAGAGCGCTGTGAGCTGGAAGCGAGGGGGAAAAAATCACTCGATACGTCTGTCACGAAACTATTTTACCCGTGAAATACACCGTCATAACGTACAGTGCACATAATAAATAAAGAATACATTATCGAACGTTTCCTTTCGCCCGCGTCTGTGAAATTTAAATATTAAAGATAAGAAAACCTATTTCCGGAAGAACGAGTTGCGACGATTTTATTTCTATACGTTTTACAAATGTCGTCCCGAAACTTTCTTTGAGATAATAATCAACGAATTTCGCGTTTACAATCGAATAAACGCGTACGACGTGTTTATGGTAGTATACGCGTAACGTTGGTATTGATTTTGTTGAACTCTCGCTAATGTACTCGTATACGACTTTAATTAATACTCGTCTTTTATGAAATAATATGATTTCCACACCGTTCGGCCGATAATAATACCAGCCCGTCAATCGTGGATATTGCTAATTATTTTAATCCTAAACATACCTAAACGTACGTCATTTTGTTAGCACTTGACGGTATTACTCGCAGCGCGTGACATCGAAGTATGACAGTAGTAATGTTTTGAAATTAATCGTCTGCGGATGATAAGACTTGGGTCTTGATTTCACCTTTGATTATTCCTTTGTTTACATTGTCACGTATAATACCAAAATTCATGGCATTAATTTAACGTATTAATTGTAATAATTTAATCTATTTGTAAGTCGCAAATCTTTCAACATTTGTTCTAATTGAAAATGGTATATGTCAATAAAAAATAGTATGGTTAGTCAATATTAAATTGTTTGAAAAAAAAAAATAAAAATAATATCGTAAAATAGTTTTTATTTCATCATACAAGTTGAAACTAATTTCATAATTCTGTTATTCTAGTTTTTTGTAAAAATAATATTCCAATAATGTATTTAAAGTATGTTTCGTTTCGATAAAAATACCATTATTTCATAGTTACAACCAGAAGACCTTGGTTAGTATAAGATTAGCCGGCTAATGTTAACTTAATTCAATTCTTGACTAATGGTATACAACTAAGCTAATGTCGCCATCATTCGATGACTAGCATGAATTATAAGTTTTACGCATAAACAAAAAAAGACGTTACGTTTTATGCGATTCATTAAAATAATTTAACATAAAAAGCAATTTGAGTCATTATTTTCGAATTTAGAAAAATATTATTTACTTTTTACGTCACAATATTTATATGCAAGGAATTTAATTTTCTTTTTTTCTTCAAAATTTAAATAAGCGTTTAGTTTCCATATTCAAATAGAATATATTCTGTATTCAAATCCGACAGTGATGTATGGTATTTTATACAAAATAATGCAAGTGACGCCGCACATTCTCGTTCAAATTGAAAGTCCAGTGAATTTTGTAACGAAATCGCAAAATAATCTTTTGTCAATTTTCGATAAACACATTCTCGTCGTGTAATCTGACCAATGATTGATCAATGGCCCATGATATTACATTTGATAATTTAAACTCGATTTCTCCGCTTAAATATATACCGTTTATGTTGAGAATTTACCGCGTTTGTCGATCACAAGTATCAATCGATATTTGTAGTAGCAACTCTGGAGGTGACGCCCAACTCGAGAAAATAAAATTTATATTAGCTTATCGATAGTACAATTTCTTTTTTTAATTTTTTTAAATTTGACTTTATTAAATGTTCACAATATGAATACAGTGAAATGATATTCAGGAAATAATAATCGCGAAAACTTAGTGTGTCGTATGTAATTATAAAACAGATGCACCCGCGCGTTTTAAGTCTCGGGTAACAACGGTTTGAATAAACAAACAAAACGAATCCGGTTATTATTGTCACACCGTTTACACACCTGACAATAGATTTCAGATATCCAAGGGTCGCGTTTAAAGTTCTAATAAACAAAGAAAACGAATCCAGTTGTATTATCACACACCACCCACTACCAAGCTATACAATGGTTGTCTCGGATATAATATGGATAACGAGGTGAAATCGATTCGGACGAAACGCGTCGGTTTTCTTTGTTCGATGTCTATCGTTTCAGTCTCGTCCGTATCGTAGTCGTCGAATTCCGAATATTCTGTTGATTTGTTGAATATCTAAATTTAAATTGTCGTTATAAATCCAATTGTGATGGGAGCCGTGTAGTTGTATTATTGCAAATACCGTTTCGACGCTGACATTTCATTGATAAAGTTGTGCTTTGAATTCTCAAAGCAGGTAAATCTATTCAATCGTTTTAGAATGTCGAAATAGCGCAATTGTTCCAGACGCATCGACAATGCATTTTTTTAAACTCCATTGTTTTGACACGTTATTTTCGAGCTTTGAATAATTTCTCGTGTAAACTTCCATTTGTCATAAACTATTTTGCAATTTCGTAGAAATCAAAATACAATTTTCACGAGACTTTACCGAAACGAAAAATCGTTGCGGAGACATTATCGTCGAGAGCGATACACTTGGAGTATTAGGCGACGCGCAGAACGCCGTTTTATCAGTGTCTGGCGGGTCATATCGAGGGGTGTATCCTAGTGCGTATGGTATCAATCGTAGCCCTCGGCGGACACTTAAGACGGTGAAAAATTCACACCGCTGTAGTTTAATGTGAATTTAACTCGGGCGACCGGGGCAGGTTTGCACCGGAGTGCCGGCCGCGGCGTTGATGGCAGGTATCCCGTTCGATTTTAACGGTCACGTTAAACGCCTCCGTGTGTCGGCAAAGTTTCGGGAATAATATATCGCGTTTAATTTATTAAACCTCCGCGATCGCGCGCGCGCACACGTTTAACGCGGTAATACGTTTACCGGACGAATCGGCCATCGCCGCGCGTAAGTAATTGACGTCGGCCGGGCGATAAACGACTCGTTTACCTCACATTCATTATTATTATCCGTGTCGTAGTGATAATTCATGCCGACGTCGTCGACGACAGTTTTATCGGTCCTACAAAGTGCGCGCGAATTAAAAATCTAACTCCATAACGTATTTACTAGTTTCGTTTCGCCTAAACCTGTTTACATATAACATTTTTTAGAATAAAAACTACTATCGTCCGAGGCGGAGATTCGGTCAAATGTTTGATCGGATATTTCGATATTTTTTTCAATCGAAGCTATCGTATAAATAGACGTACATTTGCATGTCGACTCTAAAAACATACCGAAATAAATAATTTTAAACTATCGAAGGCAGTTCTGATATATGTACGTACGTATATATTGACATTGATTATAAAATAAATAACGTTTATTGTAGTGATAGTATTTACGTTATTACTTATTATATTAATGTGAAATCGTTTGGAAGGCTGAGACCACTCGAGGGGGACTAAGCCCATGTGAACCCCACCCGATCTCCTCCTATGCTATTAAGATAAAACCGGTAAATTACAATAAACCTTGAATCTACAACGGTCGTTGCATTGCAATTAAACGCATGGTGTATGATATACTTAGAATCGTTTATTTCATTGCTTTTTGGTATTGCAGAACGGAAATTACCTTATTTGAAAAAAAGAAAAAAAAGAAAAACCATAATTCGATATAATTTATTCGAAGTAGTTAATTTCCAGTTTTTAATTGATTATCTCTATTTAATAATCTACAGGTTGTTCGTACGTGCGCTTATATAATTGAATTTAATAATAATTGTCGTTAACTGTTAATCATTTAGCAACACTTAATAAAGTCCATGTTTCAATTACTGCGAAAAGTACTACATACTTTCTTTTTTTTTTTTTTTGAATCGTTAAGGAAAACGAATTTATACATCGTTTTATTGCAAATGCCTACTGTACTTCATTATTTTTAATTAGTACGAAAAATTAAAAATGCCATAAAAAGGCGACTTGTTTAACATTTCATTAGAAATTAGCATCTAATTAAAAACAATTAATTTCATAAATTTAAGTTTTTAACGCGTTTTCCCCAATGCAAACCTAACTCTAAGTCTGTAAATGTAACATGTTAATTTTTTTCGTCCGATGCTCTTGTTTTAAAGTACAAGTCGAAATAAATATGAATATTCTTGTAATAATGAAATGCTTTAAATTATCGCAAATTGTAATTCGAACGAACTCGTTAAGGAAAATTTAAATACCAAGTCTCCAGCACACATCTATTATCTTACTTAACTAGGACTTTGTCTGCCACAGGGCCAATCGAAAAATGTTTTTTAATTTCACACTATCGTAGATCTAATCGAAAATCATTTTCAAGTAGTTTATTTCAATATTTCGTATAACATTATGGTCTTTGTTTTAGTGTTTGAAATATTTACAAAAAAACTTTCCCAGTACTACACCTCGGAATTTGAAATGATTTAAATATTTTCTCGGCCTATACAATAACGGTTAAAACGATTCGCTCATGTTCACGGTAAGCGTTTCGTTATCATTTCGACTCGCACTCGGTGTTATCGTAGACGTATGGGAAATGTTGAAAAATCAAAAGCCCGACGAAAAATAACCTAACCTTCCGTTTGAAAAATCGTCGTGTTTTTACGACGGGTTTTTTTTTTTTTTACTCGGGTGCCTCCTAATACGCAATACGCATACAGCTCTAGTCATAACGAACGCAGTAAAACGTCATCGCGGTTTGATATTTATTTTTTTCCTACTCTTACGTGTTTCGTCGTCGGAGCTCTTTAAATGCCTTTTAAAACTTATTCGATTTCGTTGAACTCGAAAGTTATGTCTTTCGGCGTAGGTACCTACGTACCGTCGTCGTGCCGTTATATCAAACGTTTCGGAATTCCGACGTACTCGCGCACATTCGTTTATACTGTATACATATACAACAGATACCACGTGCCGTACACGCGTACCCGTATAATATAACGGTTTGATATAACGTTTGACGTATCGCCGCACGCGCGTTTGTAACACACGTATATTACGCTAAATCGGTATGCGTAATATACATATTATGTTCTTATTACTTTATATCTCTATGTCTAAACGTATTATACACACACACACGCGCGCTAGACGTGTATTTTATTATACCGTTAGTGCTTCTTCTTTTTCTTTTTTTTTGTTTGTCTTTCAATCCCGACTTCCGTGTCTCTGTTTCGACTACAATCCCGTCCCGTCCTTCCGACCGCGACGACGGTTCCGCGGACAGCGGCGGCGGTACCGCCAAACCCAATAACGTTTCTCCCCCCCCGTGACATTACTCGCGATATACATTACGCGTTTCGGAGCACACGTGCGAGCCGATATTGCATACACGCGACGCCGGCTTATCGCCAGACAAATGACAATGATCGTCGAGATTTTCCCTGCCGAATGTTCACGACTTTATGGTGGTCCGTTTGACATTTTTTTTCAAAAAAAAAAAAAATCACGTCTCGTTTTATCAATCTTTACCGCGACGAACGTAACGTTCGTAAAGCCGTTTTTGACCGAAAACTTAATATATCTATAATATAAAAACGAATCGCTGAATGTGTTGTTGCTTAGCGCAAATCTCGAGAGCAGCTGAACCGATTTCGCTAATTCTTTATTTATAATATTCCTTGAAGTACGAGGAGGATGGTTCTTACGGAGCCACTGGAGCTTTGTGGTATTCAATTTAGTCAATAGTTTCGTTTTATATAGCAGAGGCCCCTTAAGAAAGGATTTTCCAAAATTCAACCCCGAAGGGGGTTAGAAGGGGTAAAACGTGATAAAAATGGAAACGTTATTTCTCGATCGGATTTTTTTTGAAATTTAGCATACCCGGGTATGAAAAATCCACCAACTTATTTGTCAAAATTCAACCCTTAAGAGGTTAAAGGGGTTGAAAATGAACGTTATTTCTCTAGATTTCGAGATGCAACGATCAGCGAGTGCGTGGTAATTTGCATTTTATATAAATAGATTGTTATGTCATCGAAAATCTCGACGATCTTTACCAAAAGGTATTGATTTTGCAATATCATATTATTACATAACTTTTTAGCGAAATCGCGTGCGTGCTATGAACAATAGAACGAATACAATAGAACTTTATTCATTGGACGGTCGAATACGATCGCAGGAAAATCTATTGTCATTGGTCGATAAGCTCGATAGGCGTATACAATTAAAGCGATGTTTACGTAAAAGGTATGGATTTTGCAACGTCATATATTATTACATAACTTTTACCGCAATTGCGTGTGCGCGCGCGCTCCATTCCTCTTTCAATCGTAGACGCCGTCGTCACATACTTACAACAAGTTAGTTATTTTTCTATACTTCAAAATTCACTAGAAATATATGGCAAAACAACGTTTACCAGGTCAGCTATATTATATTATTATAAAATTCTCCTGTCACAGTGTTTGTTATCGAACTCCTCCGAAACGGCTCGACCGATTTTCATGAAATTTTTCGTATATATTTGGTTGCTCTGAGAATAGGACATAAACTATTTTTTAAACCCTCGAGTGTTAAGGGTGGCCCACCACAAATATTTTTAAAAATTTAACGTTTTATTTGTTTACCCATTCTGTAGTCATACGTAGTAACCATTATCATTGTTTATCAATTTTTTTGCCACATTTATATGGCAAAACAACGTTTGCGGGGACATATATATATATTTGAACGAGCTTTGTGTAAACAGAATGAAACGTGTCGTTTACGAAACATAAAAAATAAAAAATTACGAGAAAATGGATTTTTATTTTCGACATTTAATCGTAACAATTACGTCGCGATTTAATAAAACGAGGCGATATGAAAATAAATAAAAACGGAGATTGCCGTTGTGCGAGTTATACGAGTTGTGATAAAAAATAATAATGTCCTTTGCCCGTTCAAAGCGTTCTAATAAAATATAAACATTGAACATGTTTGTTTTTATTACGTCGCAATGTGCTTCTTCTGCCACACACACACATATATCTTAAAATAATAAAACGTCATCACTGAAAAGTCGTAGTATTTCAATTATTATTTTTGTAAAATGTAAAATCGTATTGCTGATTATTGTCTGTCAAAACAATGAAACGAAACTTGCGATTCTACGGGTTTTTGAAATTATATTATTACATCATTTGTTTAGCCAAATGCGAAATCCATTAGAGATCTTTAAAATTATATTTTAATGTTATACGAAATTAAAAAAATCGGCTAAAATTGATTTGTATAGTACCTTTTTATTATTTTTTTTTTACTATACATATTGTCTCATGTCATAATCATTATTTTAACATTTATTCTGTAATACAAATCACACGAGAAACCTTTAGAGTTTTCAATAACTTTTGATCGAATTGTATTTTAAAACCATTGTTAGTAGAAATGTCAATATGGTTATCTTCTTTCGACGATTTCAGTGAATGGTAAAGACTTTTTACTAACATGTCATGATGAATATCGATTTCAAAAAGGTTTCGAATCCGTTTTTTTTACTTGTATTTGTAACGGGAAAGTAATCGCGGAAACCAAGTTACATTTTATCTATCGTCTGTCTTTTAAATAATCGGAAACTTCATCGTATAATAAAATTCTTCTTCAGTAGAATCGATGAAATTGTTGAGGTTTTAGAATGGATCGTAGCTTTTCTCTGACAGGCTGAGACTATAGTTCCAACTTTTTTATCATTTCTTCAATCTTATCTTCCCCACGAAAAGTAAATTGTGACCGAGTTATCACCACACACACCTCCGGCACGAGTGTCACGGACTTTCGGGGGGCCGCGAACCACGGTTTAAAAAACCGTTACTCTAAATGAATTAAGTTATCGAATTAAATTGTATTGAAGTTATATAAAATACTGTTAAGACAGTGATGAAAAAACTTTTCCGTAAAGTCTTTGAAGATAAAAACGGGAATATTTAAATCTAAGTATAATGTTTATAATTCAATATTGGGAATTCAAAATTTAATATTTAGTTTGAATTTAACCTCAATCACTACAGACAAATTTAAGAATAAGAATTATAAATGAAATAATACGACTATGAGTTTATAAAAGTAGTAATTATTTATCAATACGTGTAACATTTTAACTGTAATGACAAGATATTTAAGGACATTCTTTAAGTAGTAAAATATAATAAAATAAAGGATTATTTACGCAGAGTCGTGTAATTTGGCCCGGGTATGAATATAGGTAGTGTAGAAAACACAGGTGTCGCTCAGACTACATTTGAACGTTTTGATTTAAAATTCTAATTGATCTTGAACACGGTAAAACTCGTCAACATCGGTAAAATCTGAACTCTACAAACAATAAAATATATGTTGTTCAGACGAATACACCCTTCCCGGGTTACGTGTCACACGGCTCCTTTGTGTGACTGATTTCAAGCCTTACGGCGGTTATTGGGTTAGTTTCCAATATCAACAAGCGATTCAAATCAGTTTCGATTCGGTCGTCGTTGTGCGACGAGAGTATTGTGAACGACGAACGCTGTATTGTCGATAATCTAATTCTACAGCAAGACGATTCCCACATAATAATATAATTGATTAAATTATTTATTGATTTCGCGTGTCTTGGTTTGACGAACGCATTTATCTCGTTCGTCGCGTCCGTTTATCGCGACATCGAATCACCGCGATGGCATCCTGTTCTCTATCAGGAGTTTAGAGAATATTCGTCAAAGAGTAGCGAAAAACAATCGGCATTCTAGAGTGCTCCTTTGAGGATACCCCGCGTCTTTCCTTCGGATTCTGTCGATATCACATTATAATACACACGTTTATATATTTTTTTTTTATCGTTCACCTGTTTAGATTAAAAGATTCGTCTTTTCTCCCCGACTATCCACGACGCGATGTGTCTCACGAGCGTATCGCTGAAATGCGATTCCGTCGACCGTATTTCCTCTATATATATATAGTATAATACAATATATAATATATAAGTAAAGCGAGTTTCCCCTCTCCGGTTTTTAATAAGGTGAAAGCGAATTCCACGTGAAAGGTGGTACGCTCGCACCCCTAAAAGTTTTCCATCCCCACGCGAATTCCACCGTTTCGTCGTCGTCGCTCGCCGCCGTTGCCGCGCAGATACGCGGGACGACAAAATAATAATAATAATAATAATATCATGTCGTGAATTCACGCGTCGGTCCGAAATAAAAACTTGGAAAAAAATAATATTAAAACACGTGTTTACGGCGCGCCGCCGCCGCGAGTCAGGTAAAACTCGTTTTACTCCGGACCTATATTATAATGAAAATCTCCATTCACTCTGTTTGCTGCCTATACACATGTGTCATAAGCGTATTGTAGAATGAATTCGTGTTTTCGTTATGTTGTGCGTGCCGTCGCCCTTTTATAAAAAAAAAAAAAAACCATACTATACGTATATGTGTATTATGTGCGCGCGCGCGTCGCTTATTCACATTTGTCACGCGCGCCGCACGCGTTCTTAAGATATGCAAATTCTCGTGAGGACTAACGTTCATCGTCGACTTCTATACACTCTTGTTAAAAGCTTTTGTCACATAATGGGGCGATAAATTTAAAGAAAAAACCTGGAGGATGCGACCAAAAACCGATTCGGTATGTGAACAAGTGTTTTTTTTTTTTTTTTTTCTGTACGTGCACACGTGAAAGTGAGAAAAAATATGTCGTTTTATAAACAAAAATTCAATAGACTCGCGGTAGAAATGATAGTGTTGGGCGAACGTCGACGTACATTACTTTTTCAGAATTATTTCGTTTTATATAGTATTGTTTTTAAAATGATTATAATATATTTCTCATCGAGTCTAATGTTTTTCAGTAGTTTTAGCACTTTTATCGAATGATATAAATTCCAAATGTTTATTCTGCCTTCGGCGAAAGGCCCATAAACATACATAATGATTATAATTAATTGTAGAGTACCATATTTTAATATAAATAAAAAAAAAAAGAAGGTTTAAAACAAAATAAAATAATATAACGATTTACAATATTCTTTATTCGCATCGCTGAAATTAATAATACCCATTATAGTTTTTTATTTAATGTTATTTTTGAGAGAGCGCTTCAATTAAATAGGCTTAGTCTGGACGATTGTTAAGACATTGTTGGCATAATACGCAACGATAAGACTAAACTTATTATTACAGTATAATATGTAGCAGAGAAAGTTTATTGAAACCGTTACGAGTGCAAGAGAAAAATAAAAAAAAAAACCTCGTCAAAACCAATCTCAGTTTGTATGAATCAAATACACAATTGTGTGATCGATACAAAAGATAACTTTTAATTGCTTTTTCGCGTGGAAGTTTCTCATGCTCCGGTTGACTTTTGGGTTCGTATTGCAGATATTTGTTTGTCTGAAACAGTAGCGTTTTAACAAATATATATTATTATTATTTTCAACTCGTCCTTAGGCGTGTAATGAATTTTATTTTCGCGTATTCTTTACGTCTACATCATAGAGAAAGACAGAAGTATTAGGAAAATACATCTTTTTAAGAGTTTTTCTAAAACTAAAATATATATGTTTACATGTATAGATTGAAAATCGAATTCGGTTAGAGCGTAAAAAATATATTTCCTATTAATCTTTTCATTCAATTTTTACTTCAAATTTAAGCAAAAAACATAATAGCTCGTTTGTAAACGCGATCGCTTTCATATTTAATCGAAGTATTAATAATAATAATTTCCCGATTCTAACCGAAAAGTCTCGTTGAAAAAGAAAAAAGAAATGTCGTTTTCGTAAATTTTCTGAAACGTTTTTCTAACACGTGTATTTCAACAATCTAAAAACTTAAGGTAATCCGGAACACATTGTGTATTACATACGTATACAAATAACGCGCGTCTACATATACGTATGTCTACGCGTAGCACGTGACATACGCGCGCGCATCTCTCCGTATATTATTATGACGAAACGATCGTTTTTATCGTGTAAACATTTCGGTCGTAAGTACCGTCGTCGGTTCTCCGCCGGCATTTAGAAAATATCAGCGTTTTTATTGTCGGGCTAATGACTCGGCCGGCTCAAAACACACACACGTGCACGAGAGATCCGTTCCGTCGTCAATGTAAACACGCGCGCTCGCGGGGAAAAACTATAGTGCTTTGCGCGCGTACACATATTTGACGATAATAATATTATAACGTCGTCGTCGCGCGCGTGTTGTTTAGATTTTTTTTTTTTTATCTTCTTCTTCTGCTTCTTTAACTCCGTCCGACCGCTCGACGACGGCTGCGCGGGGACAGAGAGACGCTGAAAATAGTGCGTCGTGTGTGCGCCGTCATACACAGTCGTAGACGGATCGTGCGTGCTCCCCCCCGAAGGTTTCGCTGCGGCGGCGACGGAGAAAACGTATTTTATCGGTCCGCGCAACAAAACACGATTTTTACGGGTCGTCGTCGACGACGGTTCTAAATAAAAACTCACTCGGAGACGACGACGGGTCGTTTGATTGATCGCACCCTCTGGCGGCGCTTCCCCTCGCCACTTCTCGTCCATCCCCCGCGATCGTGATGCGCAGACGATAATTTATTACAAAATACAACGCGCGTTCTCGCTGCAACGACCGTAGAGGTCACGGCTACTATATACCCGACAGACGTCCGTCGCCGCTGGCTCGCAGTCAAATTACACACTATTATTAACACATTAATACTTCCAGTCCGGAGAAATTCCCCCCGGAAGCGAGGCTTAGGTATATTTTACAATACCGTATTATTATTATTATTACGAGTATGTACACTCCGCGATACTAATCGTGTGTATTGTAAAATCGATCTCGCGTTTAACGTCAGTCTTATGATGCATATTATTAGAGTTATTATGTAATCGACGCGTATTTTCTGCGAGGTCTTTCGAAGAAATTTGAAATGATTCTCACAGAAGTGGGGAAAAAAAAAATG
Organism: Drepanosiphum platanoidis; assembly: GCA_948098885.1. NCBI lineage: Eukaryota > Metazoa > Arthropoda > Insecta > Hemiptera > Aphididae > Drepanosiphum > Drepanosiphum platanoidis. The sequence continues at coordinate 8,874,537 of OX402531.1, forward strand.
TAACTTCAATGCAATTTCTGTTTTTAATTAAAAACAAATTGGGTAATTACGTACGTTTTTTTTTTTAATCATTTCTGTGAGAATCGTTTCAAATTTTCCCGTTCTCCCGGGAGAAATAATAATTCACGCGTACCGCGAATGCACGCCATTAGAATTATTCGAATGAATGTTTACGTTTTGTCGAAAAGTTTTATTGTCAGACCGTCGTCGGTCCTGGAACGGTGTCCGCGCGCGCATTACTAGTTTGGAGTTGGTTCGCTCAATATTATTATTATATTTTCTGCGTCGGGTCCGAATGTATTTCACCGTGTTCAACAGTTCAACTATTGCTCGTCTGCAGAACATAATAAATCGCATTCGTATTTTAATAACAATATTAAAAATTATTATCGACGGTCATTTGTTATAGGTATCGGACCGTAGAAACGTGCTTTAGACATTATTGTAGCGCCGACGACGTTTTGTTTACGATTACGCGATTCGTATATACATATTCGACAAACGCCTACCGAGTTGTTTCACACTGTTGTGAATAAAAAAAAAAAAAATCAAACATCGCTGTTGTTTTTATCACACAATATTTTTCCGAACCGTTGCACACGCGTTGCCGGTCGATAAATATACGATTTAATAAATTAATATTTATGTTTCGTTTTCGTGTGATTTCGGTCGCGCACACGGGCGAATCGCGTATATATTTTACGTAGTAATAGTATAGCAGTCGTAGTGGTGACATTAAAATATTACACACACACACACACACACACACACACACACACACACACACACACGAGCGTGTTCAATAATAATTTATTTTTTTATTTTTTTTTTAAAACTTCGTTTATTCAAAAGAGCTGTGTGTGTGTGTGTACATAATGGACGTGGAAATTCTATTCAATCGAACGGTAGGTACCGATTATGTGGCGGCGCGATGTAAGGGAATGAAAAAAATATTATTCGTAATTTCCGAGGTACGTGACGTCGTGTAAAATCGCACTTCTGTCTGCGTAATTTCCCATTTAATAATCTGCGTGGAGGTAGTAGCTTTTATTCGATCCACGTGCACGCGAAACGCAAAACACACACACACACACACACACACACACAAATACGCTCTTAAAACGAAGCTTATGTGTGTTTCCAAATACATTATCCACAACCTTTACACGTAAACGCGCGTTATACGTATATATTTATACAAACTGCACATAATGTAAATCCGCGGGGGTACGGCTCCATGGCGACGAATGCATTTTCGTCGCATATTCAGAGCCGACTGCGGTAGAACGGGAGAGTGCAATTACGGTTTTCTATGGGAGTAAAAAAAAAAATAATAATAATAACGAAAATAAAAACGAAATTCCTCCGTTGCAGATGAAAGCAACATTAAAACGCGTCGCCCTAGTGTAAAGACCATAACGATCGCGTGCCCCTAACCCCCCCGCGCGCGCGCGTGTGGTCGTGTGCAAATAGCTTTTATTTTTTAATGTGTATTTATTTTATTTTTTTCGCGCCCGCGATTTTTCCAAGTGCTATTCTCGAACGAAAGCGTCTAAAAAACAATTACGGTGATAAAAATTAACGTGAATATATTCCGCTTCCGGAACAATACGAGTAGTTCTTCCGGAGTAGAGTGGAAATCATCTGCGGTTTTGTTTTGGGTCCATACCCGTATAAAGGTCCGAAGAAAACGCGGTTTTTCGTTCCGTTTTTCCGTGCGGTTTACCTTTTAGATTTAACGTATAGGCAACGTCGTCCGACTCGGGGCATTGAACGGGGTATGCAAAACGGTTTCTCGTAAACCGTCGGCGGCGGCGGCGGCGCGTCTTTACGGTTCGTCTGCGGCGAAAATAGATTAAATATTACGCGCATTATTATTATTACGTCCGTCTGTAATATATTTTATGGTTTCGCGGAGGGTTTTAGATATTGCGGATTCGTCGAGACGGCCGTTACGCAGCAGTCTATCGAAAACGAGTTTGCAATATGTAGAATAACAATAAATTATCTTTCAGCGAAAAGAAATAAAAAAAAAAAAAAAAAGCAGAAAAACCGAAAGAAACAATAATATTATATTGAAATATCTTACGCGCGATGCGGTCGAGTTCGATATTATTTATTCGCCCCGCTGCCCGGCGGCGGCGGCGTATTATTATAGTTTTGGTCGCGATGCGCGCGGCGGGTTCGCGATTTGTTTTCCGTTCGTCGCGGCGACGCGCACAACACTTCGAAACACCTCGTCATTAGGTTAGTACCGTCATCAATTCGATGTTTTTGTCGTTTTCGCCTGCTCGCGTTCATACGTTTTGTCGTGTACACAATGTTTAATGTACATATCGATCGTATGATCCTATTAGGCCGCCGCGCGTCTAACGAGGTTTATGAACGGCTTTCCGGCTCCCTCCGTCCGTAGGTATTTAGTTTCGTTAGACTTCGTTTCGGAAAAGAGATCCGAAGGGAGGCGGGTCGGCGCAAACAGAGTATACACACGGTAATAATAATAATAATAATAATAATAATATCTGTATACTTATACAAACTAAACGCGTCGTTGAAGACGACGACGACGAACAGCCCCACTCTCCGACGAGGCCGTGGCTCTTTATTTTCGCTCCACTCGGTGATTAGTTTAGTGACGGTTGAGAGATCCTCCCGAACTCCTCCTCTGCAGTACGCGCGCTAGCGCAGACACCCCGTCCGGCTCAGTGATCGCGAAAAACGTTGCGTTTCGAACTGAAAATTCTTCCTTTGTATTTTAAACACACAACCGGTAGTCTGTAACAATATAGTATTATACGTGTCGTCGGTACGACGTGTATACGGCGAACCGTTACGAGCGCGGATTCGGGGAAGGGTTTCGGGTGCTCGGGCCCCCCAGGTCGGCAACGAAATTATTGTTTTTTTTCTTTTTAATACTACCTACGTTAGTCGTCAATTAACCCATAAAACTGTAGAAATGCATTTGATCGATATTAAAATATAAACAAAACTATTTAAATTGATTGATGATAATAATAATAATCAAATCAATGGGAAATTCTATTCGAGTCTGTATTGATTATCAATAGTTTCGTTGCCAATCGCATGCGCGTATTACCTAAATACATGTATATAATGTTAATGTTATGCCGCGAACGTGTAAGTTCCCAGTTCAAGAAATGTGCAAAAACTTCGCGAATTTCATTAATTGAGTACACGTATTACTATAGAATTGTATTTATGTAAGTTATTTTTTCTTTTCAGTTTTTCATATCGATTAAAATGCATCCAATAAGAATTGCTAATTTTTCGTGTTGATAAAATCATGGTATTAAAATATACTACCCGATTCACGAATTGGTGACTAATATGAAGTCATATTAGTGCACATTTTATGAACTGGTCACTCTAACACGTTTGGGGCGTAACATAACGTACAACAACATAAATTTATTACGTTGATTTTTTTTCTTTTGGTACCTATTAAATTGTGTTTTATACTTACGTCGATTTGAATTCGCATTAATAATACTTCAATATTTCTTCTTCTTTTTTTTTTAATATTAATGAAAACAAATATTTTTCATTAATAATCTTATACCGAAAGGTGGTACTATCGACTATTTTAATTTTTTTTAGCACCCAATTTTCCGCGCCTGAACCAATACTCCACTGTATATTTATATTATATACCAAATACTTTCCGGACACTAAAAACGTGCGTACGTATTTTGTGCAGATATATAGTATTGTGTTGGTTTTTTATGGCGTTAAATACACTACCCGCCGCTCTGCGACGAACGCGTTCGCCGCTGCGAGATTTCGTCAAGGGGGAGGCTTAATAGGGGCTGCGTCGAGAGGAAATTTCCCGAAAAATAAAATGCGACACATCCGGCGGTTACCATGGTTACCCGCAATTTCGGGGGTGCTGGTAACTGATATACACCGCAAGATAAACAATGACGACGGCCAGTTTTACGGCATGTTGCAGCGCGCGTGTATATATAATATGTGCATCGTCCCTCGCGCGTACACATTGTTTTACGCGAATGCGACGACGGTCGGGTTATCGATTTACCTCGGGGACCTGTTCGCGACCAATTAATAATCTCGTGTCTGCAGAACGCCTCGTGGACTCGTTTGGCTCGCGTGATTTCCGATCGATACCGGTCTCCCGTACATACATATATGTATAGTTAAATTTATATAAATTATATACGATTGCTCTTAAAACAGGTCTCTCTCGCTGTACTTTGCGTTTTATTTTCATTTCGTCCATGTGTACGAAATTCGCCGGTTTTGTTCACGGCCTTCTGCTACACCACTTTCAAGACGTATATGTTTATGTCCTTAACGTTTTTTACGTCGAATAAAACGTAACTAATTGTTAAAAAAGTATCTCGATCCTCGGCCGGCCTCATTGATTTTCGATCTTCGGATTGACATTCGGATTTCGTCGGACGTTTCCGATAAAAGCGCGTTGAAATAGCGCCAGTGGTGGTGTGACGGTTATTATTCGAAACGGCGCGCCGACGTCGGGCCGAGTGATTTTCACAAACGATAACAACATCGTGAGACGCGGCGACGATTTTCTAAACTAGCCGACGACGGATACGCTCGTTTTCGTGGTACCACGACTTGGTGGTAAAAAAAAAAAAGGTAAACATTTCGATTTCCGACAATATTATTCTATACGTTGTTTTTCGGGTAAATAAAATATGTGTGCATGTAAATCGTACGCATGCGGGTTCGCCTCGGAGATAAGATGTGGATAATAAATAATTCGTACGTTGCGGGTATATATTAATATTATTATAGAGACCGAGCACGTTTATTATGCTGTCGGTTCGGGGGCGTTTGATGTATTTGTACTGTTGGAACAATGGTTCGTTTCTAGCGATACGTTTTGTATAGTAACTCGAAATCGATCGTGTCTATACCGTCGGAAAAAAAAAACGAAAAAACAACAATAAATTCATTATTATTATTATTAATGTAGTTATCGGAATCGCGTGTGCGCAAAAATTTCGAAAACCAATTAATCCGTAATATTGTTTTATGTGATTTTGAACGCGAACAAATAATCGAACGGCGCACACACACACACACACACTGTAGTATTCCTAAACACGTGTTATTACGTGTTGCCGACAATGCTTAATAATTTTATACTCCTCTCTGCTTTCCGGCGAATCATTAGGAAACCCTATTTTCCAAAAACAAATTGCGACGGTTTGGATTTGGCTCATTGAGCCCCGTGTAAGCACGTTACGCCGATTTCAATCCGAACGAATGAACTACTATATTGCGTGCGAACGCGCTCCTAATCTCGAAAAACGAAGTTTTCTCGTCAGACCGTTTGACCTTAACTCTGGAGTTTCTAAATCCTTTTTAGTAGTCCGTCTCGTCTCATCCTCGCTTCATTCGATTTGTCGGCAATCGAAATCGGCTTTGATTTGCCCGGAGTCGAATCGACGGAATTTTCGGCGTGATATACACGCGTACGTACACTCCGGTCGCGCGATGTAGAAATTTTTTATCCTATTGGCTTTAGTCGTTCCGACCGTGGACCGTTAGGAGATCGAGTGAAAAAGAATAAATGATTCGGTACACCCGCCGCGATTTTTTTCCCGGACGAATAATGGTCGAACTAGATGGAAATAATACGGCCGAGACACAATTCCTACCACTAACTGGCAGTCCATGCGAACGAGGTTAATATATTGTGGAAGTAATAAAATATTGTATTTTACGATTGTCGAATTTGAAATAAATTACGATCGCACTACTCCGAGTGATGAATGCGGTGTTTAATATGAATTAATATTTTTACGTTCGATGCAGTAAGACTAATTATAATAGCTCGTTTATTACGATGACGACTCGCTCTTTTCAGTTGTAAATCGATCGTCACTTTTGAATCGTCTTTAGAGAAATACGGTGTTCATCAATCGATTATAAAGAAAAAGTAATATTCTACACTTATGTTAAGTAGATGTTTTAAGGATATTATGTTTACGAATTCAAAAGCGTCGACCGAATTAAACTGAATTCGCTCATTGGGTCATAAAACAGTTCGCACACGCTCCGGTCGAATAATATTCAGTTATTTTTAACTACGTAATTTTTCGGTTTTACAGTTCGTGTAAACGGTTTAAAATCGTTGGCTTTGTGTCCGTTTGAATTTTCTCACTCGAATTATGTTTCAATCGACTGCGATTTTATCGTGTGAAAACGGCTGTACAGCGTACTACATGCGTGCACGAGAAGGAAATATTTTTGCGACAGCCGATTTGCGCGCGCGATTGTTCGTTTGTAATAATAATATAATCCGATATATATATATATTATATATTTATAAAAACGAAATCAACCTTTATACGCCCCCGACTAGCGCGTGTCGAAAAATTGAAACTATCATTATAATATCGCCCTTAAAAAACGAAAAAACACGCGTTTTACACTATTGTCGAGATCCATTTAATCGTTCTGTAATCGATGAAAAAAAAAAAAAAAAACCTCTCGCACAACGTCGCATAAAGATGCATTCTGTGCAAACATATTTTCTAACCGCATTACTAATACCATAATAATCCTGAAAATGTATTGACATAAAATATCGAATGTTTATATACAATGTGTACACAATTTAATAATACTAAAAGTACGTTCGATGAAAAAAATCGTGCACACAGTTCGACAATTTTTTTTTTCTCGCACTCTTCTCAGATGAAAATATAGTTTTGTTAAACTTACAGTTTAAATTTTAATATTTTATACACTTTTGCTGGATTAAAATCGTACAATATTATTTAATTCGGTTTGACTACTATATCGTTAACCATACATAGAATCTATTAATCCGTTGGACACGATATATATATCGAATATTTTAGTTGTGAATGATAAACAGAAATAATAATTCTACGGTCGGTATTTTTTATTGGAAAACGATTTTATTGAATACTACGGTGTATGTTACGGTATATAATTCGCTGTACCTGAATAAAGGCGACCGATGGCCCCGTCGTCGCGTCGACATAAATAACGGGTTTTTTTTTTTTTTTAAATTCTTTGCGTTTATATCGGTTTGGCGACGGCCGCGAAAAAAAAAAGGGGGTTTATTTTTAAGCTATCAAAGAAAAAAAAAAAATAATAATAAAATAAACTCTGAAACGCGAAATGTGAAATCGATAAAATCCGAACGGAAAACGACCGACGCGTTATCGGGTTAGGCGCGACTCGCACGTATTACTCGTATACGCGGCGGCGGCAGTAAAATATTCTTCCGGGATAAAAAGCGATCGAGAGGAAATGAAAAGGTCCTGTTGATATTGGATTTAGACTCGTCCCGCCTATACGCGCACGTCGTCGTCGACGTCGATGATGCGTCGCTGTAGGTACGTATATTATTACACGCGTTCGTACGAGCTTATGTACCTAAATAATAATATATATACGTATATTTAACGACAGACGAGTCCTGTGGGATTTTATGGATTTTTTCTCCCTCTCCGAAGACGTCCCGTTAAAGACGCTACGGTATATTATTATTACGTACGACTATACACACACAGGCGTCGGCGGCGGTCGGCTTATCATCTGTACGCTTTACTATTATGCCCGTACGGGAGTATTAATATATTTATACGGGTTGTAAACGGATACCGGGCTGTAATCCTGCGCCGCGGCGGAGGCCTTGACGTGCGGGGTAACGCGACCTTCGGTGTCCGCCGCCGCTGCGGCGCGGTTCTTGCGCGTAGGAATTATTTCGAAAACTACCACATACGCGCGCGAGGACATATTTATATACTCGTACAGGCGTGTATTATGATGCTATTTATATTCCTAGTGGTTTATAACAATATTAGTTTTCTAGTGTGAGAAACGTCTCGTTTTAGAAATCTCTCGCCGGATTAAATAGATAAACCAAACACGTTGATTTTCGTAGGGTTGATTATTCGCGCCGAGTTCGGCGTTTATTACAAAATGTCGATACGTCGTGTTCAGATAAATTACTTATATCAATATACGTATTATAACGTTTGTTCGAATATTTACTACGGCTACTTTTTGTTCGAATTAATATTATTCTTTAAATTACGTTTTAGTTTAAATCGAATCGACCGTAACGCAATCGTTATTTTCGCCGACGAGAAAACAACAAAGTTTTTGGTATTATTTTTGCATTCGAAGAATTGTCCCCCCCCTCCTCTTTAAACTGCACCGCGAACAACGGTTTGCGTTCGGCATTGCAACGGTACGGATTCCGTCGACGAGATTTTCGAGGTCTCTTTTCGAGATTTCTTCTAGTCGTCGTGACATTCTAATACAGAGGTCGCCAACCTTTTGGACCTCGCGGACCACTAATTCCATAACTCTAAATTCTACGGACCACTTATATCTTATACTCATGTCTTGAATAACCCACCGTCGTTGGAAATTCGGTCTATTTGTTTTATGACATGCGATAATAAATAAATAAACAATATTATTATACGTTTATTCTTATTTGTTGTAAACTGAATCTACAGACAGCGATATTATACACTACTTTCGTAAATTACGATTATAAACTCATAACATTACAAATAATGTTCAAATTTTTCTGTGGACCATCAAATTTTTACCAGTTGGCGACCACTGTTCTATTACCCGGCGACGTCGCGTAAACATTTTATTATATCGATCGCTACCACTCGGCTCCTCGTAGCCGGCTCGCCTCGGAAGACCGCTCGAATAATATTCGACGTTTATACGTTTAAAACGGTCCCGGGTGTAAATTATAACGATTTAAGACTCACTCTAACGGACGCAGATAAACACCACCTACATAATGCGTGGGTTCTGTATAGTTTAAACATAAAATAGCGAAATTAAATGTAATTACCTTTGCTTAAACTTTTTTTACGACACTATTGCTTGCGGACGCGCATATACAGGGTGGGGGCAGTGAATCGGGCGACCTTAAAATAACTATAAAAACCCAACAAGTATTTTTTTTAACAAATATATTTATATAACCTGAAAGTATATAAAATAGCATTAAAGAAGTGTTAATTTGTTATTTAATTTTTATAAATAATATCTGCAAGATGGCGTCCATTTCGAAGCAAGCATTCGTGAAGGCGTCTTTGAAAACTGGTCATGACGTTTCGCAGAATTTCCGGTGAGATTTGTGTCACCCCTCTTCTCGTATTCTTTGTTTAAGATCATCGAGTGTCCTTAGTGGTGTTTTGGTATACTCTACTTTTGATATACCCCCACAGAAAAAAATCACAGGCCGTTAAAATCAGGCGAACGTGGAGGCCATGGAATATTCCCATTTCGAGAAATTATGCGGTTCGGAAACAAATCTTTTAGAATATTCACTCTAGCCGTATGACTCGTAGCCCCCCATCTTGCAGATATCATTTATAAAAATTAAATAACAAATTAACACTTCTTTAATGCTATTTTATATACTTTCAGGTTATATAAATATATTTGTTGAAAAAAAAATACTTGTTGGGTTTTTATAGTTATTTTAAAATCGCCCGATTCACTGCCCCACCCTGTATATATATATATATACATGCAATTTATGGATCACCCTGATTATGTATACCTATGTATATCGCACACCCCTGTGTACACCCACTTCAGATTATGGCACTTTCTCTCTCGTAAACGTGCGTGTATTTAATATCCGACGAAAGTTTTTCGTCTGCCCCGCTTAAACATTGACCATAAAAGTTTTTTTTACGGATTATAGTTATGGAAAAATCGTACGTTTTCGAAGCGTTTAAATACTACTCGCGTTGCGTTTACGCATATTCAAAATAAACGAATACGAGGTACACTTTATTACGAGGTTACACAGATATTATTTTTTCCCCACACAATTAATTATATTGCTAATTTATAGTATTCTAGCTGAATAACGCGGCTTCGACCGTGAAAAGTTTTTCCCGGCACGAGGGAGGCGATAAAGGCGTCTCGACGTGCCGATTGTGCTATATTATATTTCTAGATTTCCGTACATATCGAATTCATACATATGTATGACGTAATATAATTATACGTATTATATTGCATATTATTACCGTAAATTATAAATTGTGTATATAGCTTTGGTTATCCAGCTTTGTCGAACACCTTATTTTTAAATCGTATTTGTAGTGGGTTAATTTTCTTTTAAATTTCGCTGTAACGAATCGTGTGTTTGTTCATACTATTGATATAACGAATTTCAACTTTCGATATACCGAACTATTGAAATTCGTTACAACGCGAGTGTAAAACACCTCTATTAGTGGTTGCCTATTATTACGCTATATTATGTGACTTATGATTTTATTTTATTTTCCCTCTTTTTAACGCCCTTAGAAACTGCATCTGTAAAAATACTTTCTTAATGGGCCGACCACATAAAATAAAAAAAACTTCCGACCGAATTTCATTACGCGGGGCCAATATTTTTTTGAAAATCCAATTTTATTGCTTATAGATAACGCTCTGCGTCAGTTTTTATATATATACTGGCGTTCCGGTATATATAATGAAAAAGCAGACCAAGAAACAACATTCTTTATTTTTAACCCCCTTTACCCCCTTAGGGGTTGAATTTTAGAATATGAGATAATAGATATTTCATAATTTTATCACAGAGTACGTGTGCAATTTTTTTCCAAATGTTACTCCTTTTACCCCTTTTAACCCCTCTAGGGGTGGAATTTTCTATAATCCTTTCTTATTGCTCGCCTAGAGCATAAGATAAATCGCTTTTCAAAATTTCAAGTCCGTACGTCGTGTAGTTTTTGAGATGCAACGATCTACACAAATATAATAATATATAGATTATGTCATTAAAAAAAACCCAACGATCATTACCAAAAGGTATTGATTATGCAATGTCATATTACATAACTTTTACCGGCATTGCGTGCGTGCGACGAACAATAGACCGAATACGGTCGCAGGTAAATATTTTGTCATTGGTTGTTTACGATATACTCGACCGCCGATTGGTCGTGACGTATACAATGAAAAGGAATGTTTAGTGCCGCCCCGAATTCGTTTCGAAATCGAAATCAGTGTTCTCGTGTCGTTGCTTCGGTGATGTTCATATACATCCGTCTCGGTGTTTCGTTTTTCGTGGTGTTCCGATAATATTTTTCTCGCGTTTTAATTTCGTATAATAATACAATCGTCGTCGATGAAAACACGGTGTGACCGTGGTGATTTCGTGGTCCCCGTGCCCCATCGACGACGTCGCCAAGTGCCGGTCGAAGCGCAAAATCGAATCAAGACGAAAATAAAAACGAATTTCGAACGTGTGCGGACGATGCAATCGAAATCTGACAGACCGATAATTAAGGGTAAGTCACATTTTATGACATCATACTCGTATCGATAATTTTGCACAGACTGGTGCATTTAGGTATATTTTATTTCGTTTCGTTTTACTAGGGACATTATTACACGATCTGTGATTTTTATAATATCCTTTCTTCGGGGTTACCTACTACGTATATAAAACGAAACTGTTGACTAAATTGTCGTACTCAAAGCTCAAAGCAGTTCCGGCTAGGCGATTTTTTCTAATTTTCCCCTTTTTACCCCCTTAGGGGTAGAGACGTACTCTACCTAGAGCTCTAGACCTTCCCCGAGACTTGGCCAATCGATTAGTGAAAACCGTACTAAAATCCTAACAATACTAAAACTGGGCTTCTATTTTATATATTTGATAATAGATAATAGATTTTTAAGGAAACGTTTATTAGATCGACGGGTGTACTAAATTTAAAAAAAAATCGATGTAAAATAATTGCATTTTCTTTCGTTGTCTTACAATATTTACTCGTCGTGGTGATATCGCACAGTAAATCCGTAGTTCGAATCGATTGTTTTTTAAACAATTTGACTTTCATTAATCTCACGGCGCAGTGTTAATCATGATTTACGTTATGAAAATTAATTAAAATATAAACTGCACACTTGCAAGACAAACGTTTTGAAATTCGATTTCTCTATAGCAGCGGCTCTCGTCACAGTCGTATGCGGCTCGCGGTCTTATTTACAAAAACCAAAATTCTTCACATTCTAATTGAAATTCCCGTTTTTCTTCTTCATATTTACGTTTAACCGCTTTTTTAGAAATTGACATCGTAACTAACTTTCGCAATAAGTATCGGTAAAATATTACAAATATAATTATTAAATATTACAAATATTTTACAAAACAAATTGAGGTGTTTACAATAGGACTATTCAACACGGACTATATTAAAAACGATATAATTTCATATTTCGCAATTTGATATGTTTATCGGCTGTTTGCTATCTTTATTACTTTTGTGGTATAAAAGTACACATTAGATAATTTGGCTCTTGATATAATTTTATTAATACATGTGGCTCGCGTACATAGTTATGTTGGCCACCCCTGCTCTATAGTCTCGACCAGTGGCGTAGTTACGGGGGGGGGGGGTGGAGGGTTCCTCCGCCCCAGATTTTATTTTTTTAATGATATTTAATTATATATGTACCCTCATATTATAGTAAAATGATATTTTCATTATAAAATATGCATAACAATAATATTATATAGAAATTAAAATTAATAAAATGACTTATTTGGAATTGACTCTTAAACGCCCTACCCGGGAAAAAAAATCCCATCTACGCCGCTGGTGGTCTCGACTCGAAATAATGACATTTCGTGTAATTTTTTTTTTTTATCAAACTCCTTTCTCGGTTCACCGGAACTACCGCGCGTATTATATAACATAATAGCATCGGTGTCGAGCGTTCTTAGCGCGCTTATGGAAAATAAATATTTTGGAAATTATCTCGTGAAAAATTAGAAAAACTCTCCTCCGGTAAGAGACACCGTTATTATTGTCCGACAGAATGGTTTACTCGTAGAACTGTCGTGTTTTCACCGCGCGTTGTACCTACTGTGGAAATGTTTCCGAAAAACGCGCGTATTATAACGTCGTCATACGCGACGACTATTGTTGTTAATCCGTAGCCTGGCAGGCCTTAAAGCGGCGAGTGGGAGCCTAATGCGTCCTGACGGGCCTTTGACGAGGAGCAAAACAGCGCAAACGCGCGTTGTAATAAAAAAAAAAAACCCCCATCCACAAAGTATTTCAGTTATTCCCGCCGTTTTCGTTTCCGACGTTTCGAATGCTAATGCGAGCTGACGCGGCGGCGCTCGGTCTCGTATGTATATAGTTTGTTCGGCCACAATCGGGTTTCTCGAAAGTTTCTCGATCCGACGCCCGTCGTCTCGGATCGAGTTAAAAATTGCCCGGAGCAGTGTATGTTTGATGCTCGAAAGTAACAAAGAAAAATAATAAAAACGCGCTTCGTTTGAATTAATTTTTTTTTTTTCTGCACTACTCGAACCCGAAATGTATATTATGTGTTATGAGAGGATGGGATTTATGCGTATAATGTGTATAATAATACCAAACTCGTTTGGTTTTTTGACGAAATTCAATATATGAGCGCGAAAGTAGTTTTCCGCCGTCCCCCTTCGATTATGTAGTTTTATTTTTGACTTTTAAGTAGTTTTTATTTTCGAATCGAATACCGAACTTTTTTTCGTTTTTTTTTTTTTTCGTAAACCGTTTGGAATTAAAGTAAAAGCACCAAAAATACTATCGTCAAACAAACTTTTCAAACACACTGCGAAAGGTTCCTTTTTTTTTTTAACTTACGATCACTGTTAACAAAATCCAAACGTCGACGTTAATTTCAGTTCTATGGGCTCGTAAAAATAAACAATCGCGATTTAATTGAACGACCAGAACCGCGAAGTTTCGTGTTTGTTTCTAGTGATTAAAACAAAATATAATATTTACGTAGAGAAACCTTAGAAGTTGTGTCATTTATTTTAATTGTAACCACGCTGTTTTTATTAATTAACTTGGCCCGAGTGTAGTTTTTGTTTTTGTTTCACAGACATTTCCATACTAGCAATGTAATTAAATAACATAATTTATAATAATATTCTCATCAATCACTTTTGTCCGGAGTTGAGATTAATTCTGATTTATTAACGATCACAAAGTTTACGTTTTTCGAGACGAAAAGATTTTAAATATTATATCAAACGACGAAAATAAAAAAAAAAATAAATATTACCCTTCGACGCGTAAAATGAAATAGTGACGTGTTTAATGCGACAAACTGGAAATAAAGAAATAGGAATGTGCGAGCGCGACAGTCGATTGAGCCGTTGTTTTGCTTTGCCGGAATTTATACGAAAATAAGAGAACGCCCGTCGTCGTCTCGGCTGTCCGGTGTAGAGTTTAAATCTGTGACCTAAGCTCGGGTAAACAGTAAATATTATCTAACACGCCAAAAAACTACGTTGAAATAAAAACACTTATTATTTTTATAACGAGCAGAAGTATAGAATGTTTAGGTTTATTCCTCCGTCGTCCTCGTGTACGAATATATTTAGAAATAGGATTTGACTGCGCGTTTGAGTGTTTTATTTTTCTCTAGTCCGAGTCGATGATTTAGTTTTTCGATTGAGTTTTTCTTCGCATATCGAAATGCCTACGATTTCATAATAGTTTTTGAGAATGTGTGCAAAGTAAAAAAAAAGCTTTTTTCGTATAAAACGTACGCGCGAAAAGCCGAATCCGAGCGTTATAATTAGAGATTACAATTCTGGGATCCCGACTGCTTTTAGGTACCAAAAATACCGGGCCTAGTGTAAATATTCCCGGGATTATCGGGACTATGTAACAGCGTCTCTATAATTTAATTCTCCAGTTAATAATGTCGATTAACGTGTTTATAAGCTATAAGGTTACTCTGATTTACCAAAATCAGCCCTAACAATTCGAAATCGTGTAATAAATTTTAGTTTAACTATCGGGAAAAAAATTAATGACGAAATGTTAAAAATACAGGTGAACGATTTAGTTTAACTTTTGACGAGTGGACTTCCACGGCTAATAAGCGTTTTATGAATATTAACGTCCATTCGCAAACGAAATATTGGAGCTTGGGTCTTAGTCGAGTTAATGACAGCTGAAAACTGTATTTATGTATTGAAAGATCGACCAAGTCGATTTGATATTTCACTAGAAAAATATATTGTCGCAATTGTAACCGATGGTGTTAGATGCTCTACTATTCCTGCGTTCGTATTTTCAAAATAAGTATAACATTTAATTCTAATGTATAATAATAGTAAAAACTATAATATATATAAAATAATTAAATAAAACAAAATCATGCGTAATTCTTTTAAATATTTTCTTACTAAATTTCGGGACAATCCCGGGATCGTAAAATAAGGCCGAGATTATTGTAATCTCTAGTTGTAATTCGTCGAAAAATTGTTTTCCGCATAGTTTTTTGTGCATCCTGATGCACATTTACGTTATGATATTATTATTATTATGTGCTTCGGCGACCCCGCGCTTGCGAGTACGCCTTCTCTGGGGGCGGCGGCGGCGCGGCGCTCCTAGATATTTACATTTTGAAAGCCGAACGCGTCGAATCCGAACTAATTTTAAATAACAAAAATAATACGCGACGGCCAGCGGTAGTTTAATCTTTTTAATCCAATAACATCCAAAACGCGCGTCGACGGGAAATTGGTCGCGTACGGGCCATTTTCAGTTTGCCTAGGGTGTTGTCGCGTGTTGTTTTACTGCGCGCGCGCGCGCGGGGGGGTACGATATATGTGGTGCGAAGGCGCGCGTTTTGTTGCTGCAGCTGTTGTGCGATGCGGTTTTTAAATGCCCGCCCGGGCACGTGTAAATGCTATATAATACAGGGTGTGGCAGTGAATCGGGCGATTTTAAAATAACTATAAAAACCCAACAAGTATTTTTTTTCCAACAAATATATTTATATAACCTGAAAGTATATAAAATAGCATTAAAGAATTAGTGTTAATTTGTTATTTAATTTTTATAAATGATATCTGCAAGATGGGGGGCTACGAGTCATACGGCTAGAGTGAATATTCCAAAAGATATTTTGTTTCCGAACCGCATAATTTCTCGAAATGGGAATATTCCATGGCCTCCACGTTCGCCTGATTTAACGGCCTGTGATTTTTTTCTGTGGGGGTATATCAAAAGTAGAGTATACCAAAACACCACTAAGGACACTCGATGATCTTAAACAAAGAATACGAGAAGAGGGGGTGACACAAATCTCACCGGAAATTCTGCGAAACGTCATGAGCAGTTTTCAAAGACGCCTTCACGAATGCTTGCTTCGAAATGGACGCCATCTTGCAGATATCATTTATAAAAATTAAATAACAAATTAACACTTCTTTAATGCTATTTTATTTACTTTCAGGTTATGTAAATATATTTGTTAAAAAAAATACTTGTTGGGTTTTTATAGTTATTTTAAAATCGCCCGATTCACTGCCCCACCCTGTATAACGTGTATTTTAGGCGCAGGTGATATAATATGTGTACGGTGCTTATCAGTTGAGGAATAAATTACGTTCTCGCTCGTTAAGGGACTCGTCAATCGACGTTCGGCATTAAACATTTGCATCTAGCCCATCGATAATGATAACTATTCGCATTGAAAAATATTCGAACGATTTTTATACGACCGACGACGAAACGAACGCCGCGCCTCGCCGCCGGTCCCGTTGATATAATAATAACGAATTTTGTTGTACATTTATTGTTTCGAACGCGTATAATACAATGATTAAAGTCAAAATACAAACATATTTGAGGAATTTATGTCTGTAATATCATGGTTTTCGCGTGCACAATAATAATTGAGACTGCGTAATAAATTCATAACATTTACGACTCTCCCGATGAATCCACTGCCCCGTGGGTTTTGAAAACGTCCGTTTTAGCGCGTTATTGCATCCATAACGATTTTTAATAGTTTATATTTAATTAGATTTTTTTTTTTTATTTTTTTTTTTGTCCGAGTAAACGATAGTAGATTTTTAGCGAAACACAAAATCGCATAAATATAATTTTTATCATCTCGCTTTTTCTACCATAGTACCTACGGACGATACGCCGCCCAATAGTATTTTGTTTACGACGTAGTTTTCGCTTCCGGTTTTTAGTCGCAATAACAATATTATTATTAGTATTATACTCTCGCTCGTCATCATTTCGCCATGTTTACATGTCTTATTAGCGTTTATCGTTTCGAACGATTTAAATATTACTTCTTGCGCGACGTCGGTCTCGAAAAATATAATAAGACTTGGGTCACCGCGTGCGGTAATTTAATTGCGAAAACATATACTCTTTATTCCTTTCTCGATTCCGCTCACGGACACGGCGCATAGGTAGAGCGTGTAATACTTAAACATATTATATCTCATTGTAAAAACGGGCGTGGGCTGTAGGGACGCGACGACATATTAGATTGTACCTAATTTACGCTACATTTTTCTTTTCCGACTGAGGCAAACATTATTTCTATTAAAATATTTTCCTAGTTATGACCTGAGCAAAGATGTGTTGTTTTACTTCGTTGCCGTCCAAAGTCACATAATTTTATGGGCGTGTATCGATGTAATTTATTTCGAATAATATTTCTCAAAATCTCGAGTAAAATCGGACAATAAGTGAAAATCTTTTTTTTTAAATTTTTACTCGCAAATAAAACCCGATTTAAATAACATCCACATAACGACGCCCGTAAATAAAAAAAGGTAAATAAGATTTTTGAAACGAACGATTAACGCGATTGGACGATTTCATAACGATAGTCTTTTTACGAGTATTTTTTATTCATACGCGGCGTGTAAAATCATTGTGAATGCGAAATACGTCGCGGGACAAAAGCGCGATTTTTCGCCGCCAAACAATCCACACACCCTTTCATTACGTCCCCGTGTGCGCGCGGGTCTTCGTCGTTGAGCTCGCGAGTAGGAAACGGCCAAAAAACACCTTGTTATATGCGCGTTCGGATCCTGTATGAACATCGTTCGGTCGTCTCTCAAACACGGCTGCAAATGGCCTTAACTCTCGTTGCAATAGGTACCTATAAATATACGTATATATACCTCTCTTATATACCACGTGCCTCGTAATTTTTATCGTCTAACATTCGGTTGATTTATATTATATTCGACTAAGTTTTTTTTTCGACGGGCTCTTCCGCGCGCACACACACTTATATAATAAATACGCGTTATTAAAAACAAGATGCCAATAAAGTAAAAACCTATCCGATTACGCCGGACGCGTTTATATAAGTTTTGACTTTGGAAAAACGACGACGGTGGGACGGCGGATACGTTGTTACTCGTGAAATGGCGGTACGTCGTTTTTTTCTCTTTCTTTTCTATCGCAGTTCTCCGCAGTTATCTCTCATAAAAATAAACAGGCCCATTAAACTTATCTAACAAACGTTTCAAAAAAGTTACAACATTCCGTCCCTTTCAATATGTAAGTGTACACGTCATATATAGCATTTCGCTTACTTAAAACGTTTTTTTTTTTTTTTTATTTATTTTCTAACGGTTTTTAACACGCTGAGTCGCGACAGAATATTTAACATCGTATTATATAGCAAATAATATAATGTTTATTTTCTAATAGTTTTTTTTTTAACATTTATGACAGCGTGTCTGGGTGGACACTAATGAACACGATATTATAAGGAGTGATTAATTTCTACTCGATGATTTGCAAAATCTCTAAACAGTAAATGATCACTTATAGTGGGGAGACGACGAGTTACCTTGCTCCTAAATAGCGTCAATCAGCGTTTTTTTTTTTTTTTTCTATTCAAACTTCTTTACAAACAGTATTCCATAACAATACGTTACTTTCACACACACACTGATCTGTTTTAATAGTTCAATTAATCGCGTACGTTAAACCGTCTGTGTAATAATACAATTCCAGACGAGCGTTTTATTAAACTCTCGTAGAAGTTAATTTTTATTTCGTTACAAACTATCTAATTAATGTTGACGTTGCTTTTTAAAATGAAAACGAATTAACATTTGTATTCGAGTTGCACACTGCGACTACTAATAATAATCAGTCCCGAATTAAGTATACGTTATATCATGAGATGTTTACAATGCGCGATGATGTTAATTGGACTTTTTAAAATAAACCGATTAAAAACGATCGATGCCGCTCGGTATAAATATCGACTCGCGCGAGTATCCAATTCAATCGATTAACGGATTCGTGTACCTATTATGAAAATACAACCGTGGGGCGATATATTATTTTTTTTTTTTAAATGTACGTTAAAAAAAAGCGATTTCGTTATCAATAGAACGATCGATACAGTGGCGTAGTTACGGGGGAGGGGGTTCACCCTTCAGATATTTTTATTTTTTTTAATGATATTTAATTATTATTAATACTTACATATTATAGTAAATAATTATTAATAATTATTAATAAAAGTAATTATTTAATAAAATAAGTTATTTCAATTAACCAGTGATTATGAATTGACTCTTAACACCCACTGGATCGATAGTCCTACACGGACGGACGATAGCAACACGTGAATATGTGATAAATATTACGGTTGGTTTTCATTCATGTGATCGGGGGTCGCTTTTCGAACGGATCTCGCCGACGGACGACCGCGTCAAAGAGAGTCTATTTTTAAAACGACACTCAATTTTTCGTTCTACACCGCGCGCGTGTTTATATTAATTTATTAACGGGTGTCGTATGTGCCGCCGTAATGACGGTCGTAATAATACGATGTTGCGCCGGACGCGCGCCGGGCGCACACAAATCGGAATTCGACGAGGCGCTGTTTAAACGAAAATAATAATAACGATAATAATACGGTATAGAGAGAAAAAAAAAAAAGGAAAAGGAAAAGGACCCGCGAGAGTTTGTACGCATGCGCCGCCGGCGGCGGAGGAACAACGCGGTTCGGCGGCGGCCGCGAGAGCGGGCAGCGAGACACGGTTTCAGTGCGCAACCGATCGCGATCGCGTCGACACGTCGCCGCCGCTCTCGTCTCTCGTCTGAGAAGTTTACGCACGATTTTTTTCTGTTTTTTTTTATTTCCTTCCGATTTCTCCGCCGCCGTGTGTGTACTCGCGCCGTTTCGTAAATATTTTGTTTTTCGTCGCGTACTCGTGTTTTCCTCGACCGCCGGCAACGCGCGTCGTGCACGTCGCGTAGTAACGTCCCGGAGTCGTCGGGAAATGTGAAACGGCCCGAAATCATCGCTCGCCGCAGCAATACTCATGGCATGGGAACTAACTTGTCCAAAGGGAGACACGTGAGTGCACCGCCGCCGTCATTAGCTATCCGCGCGCGCGTCCTCCGTGTCGTTTCCGATGTATTGTATAAGTTCATTTTGGGTACGGTAAAACGAATAAAAAAAATTAAAAAATCGCGACTGGTGATGGTGATGGCACGCGGTTACGGGATTTAATCGTAGTGTATTACGGCGAGCGCGTGCCGGGCGACGCACGTGGAGAGGTAAACGTTTGGAGCGAAAGTTTTTTTTCGGAGACTCGAAAGGGAGAGGTCCTGTGAGAAAAGGAGAGTACGGGGGGAAAAGGGGAACGGAAAAAAAAAAAAAGGTCGTATATTTTATTGCAGTCGACGACGGACATAGTGCGCGGCGGCGGTGACCGGCAACAGCTGCGAGACGCGAACCGTTAAAAACTATACGTCTACGCCGCCGCCGCCGCCGCCGCGGACGGACCTTTTTCGATCGACGTCGTAAAATTTTACAATGGTCATTATACGATATAATAGAAAAAGAGCAGTATAATTTATCGGCGATTCATTTGGCCGTCGTCGTCGGGCCGGCCGGCTGTAAAATCGCATTATCGTTCTAGTTATTTAATTAAAAACACAATATCGCAGTCGTACTTTTGAAAAACCAAAGAAAATATACTCGCATTAACGAATAACTATATATTTTGGCACTTTGGCTAACGAAACAATGCGCCTCTGACCGTCCCGATGTTGGCGAACAATATAACCGTTAATAGCGCGTTTCGTTTGGAAGTTTTCTACGAATTATTAGGAATTATTACGTTTAAATATTGTTTTATAGTCCAAAACGCGCGTCGTCGAAATCGTACTCGTCGAGTTGGAATTTTCGCGGTCGTTATGCATTTCGTCGTAAACGTTTTTCTTTTTCACGTGACCGACGAACGTATCGTAATTTAAATATACTATTTATGTTTACCGAACACGCCGCCGCCGACTTAAGTTCATTGAAACGGCGCGCGATACACATTTGTTGCCCACATGTGGCGAGACGCGTGTGTGTTTACCTTTAGCTCTCGTCGCGCGTTTACGACCGCCGTCGGTGTTGATTAAATAATTTTAATTTTACACGAACTTATTAATATTCGCGTCGAACTGTGTACGCCGGGATGAACTCTAAACCAATATGTACCGCCGACCGCGTTTCGCTAAATCGTCGCGCGACTAGTTTTTCCGAATTCGATTTTAATCTACTTTTATGTACTCGACGATTTCAGTCTGGCGAAAATATTGCCTATTCACACTCTATTCGATATTATATTATCCCTCGCGGTATTTTGTCCGCTTATTGAAACCGATCGAGTTCTCGAGGATACTCGGAAATCATATTAGAAGTGTTTTAAAAATAAAAAGAAACTTATAACTAAAGTCCGGATTTGTATGCACTCAAAAAGGCCAAAATAATATGCATTTATGCATCAAAAAACTTCAAAATATGCACTTGATATGCTCTTATTTTTTTTTTCATAATTTGCAAAAATATGCTCTTATACCCAAAATATAATATGCATTTTAATATTTATTTTTTTAATTTCTTCCATAAATAATAATTCAACATTGTTGAAAAACTTAACTTGTTAATTCTAGACGTCGACTTTAAACATTTATTAAAGAACTACTAAATATTTAAAAATATATTCAACAAATAAAACAAATACTTTACAAAATATAAATCTAATAATAAATCCAGTCAGCATTGTTACCGATGACCGTGTTGCGACTTGCGATAAACGAGATATAATTTTAACATAAACTGTCCAAAAATATAACATACGGAGAATAACATTTTTATTTCCCTACAATACGTAATGAACTAATAATTTCTACGATGAAATTGAAACAAAATAATAGGCTTGATAAACTTTTATACAAAATATGCTTGAATATGCTAAAAAATGTTCAAATATGCAGTCATCTCTAAAATATGCATTTATATGCAAAATAAACTTTTTTCTATGCATTATCTGTGACACAAATCGTCCACATTTCTTACTCCCATCGAAATGCATACATTCATTACAAATATGAAAATGCATACAAATCCGGACTCTACTTATAACATATTCACGTCTCCGATTGCCGCGCGTCAAGTCGAAATACGTAAAAGCGTAACATTTTTTTGGGTACGTCTGAAAGTTTTCGAAAAGCCTTTAATAATTTAAACTTTTGTCGCGTATAAATCGCTATAAATTTATTTGCTAATGAAATTATTACACGTTTTCGCGAGATCTCCGTAAGTTGTAATAATATATTCTCAAACACTCGTCAGCGATTAACGAATTTACAAAATGATCTTTGAGTACTTTTTCTTGGAAATCGCATGTTTATTAGAATGATACGTCTATGGTCTGTCGTTGAAATGTACTTTGTGCGTTCGAAAATCAACAACGTTCGCGTTGTGTTTGGCGGTTAGCTGTAGCGGTTGGGCTTGAGGTCAAACCTCGAAAAACATATAATACAACGTCGTGGCGCTTTGGTCACGAACGGAGTACGTAGAATCCTCGGCGTGTTGAACTTTGACGATAAATCGGATGACATGTAAACAAGACGTAAAG
This sequence comes from Drepanosiphum platanoidis, assembly GCA_948098885.1. Classification (NCBI taxonomy): domain Eukaryota; kingdom Metazoa; phylum Arthropoda; class Insecta; order Hemiptera; family Aphididae; genus Drepanosiphum; species Drepanosiphum platanoidis. Next base: position 8,897,308 of record OX402531.1, read on the forward strand.
TATTTTTCGTTTTATGGTCTTAACGTGCGCCGTTTCGGTAGATTTAATATCGAAACTCCGATATAATAATAACCGCGCGTAACATTTCCACGTGAATACGGCGCGTCGAATCGAAACTATAATAACCGACTTGCGACTGCGAGTTATGCGCGTACGATTTGATGATGTATCGTAGGAAACGGTGACGAGTCGAGAATTCAACGCAGTTTATTCTCAGACTTTTTTTTTTTTTTTTAGGTCAGTCAGATATCGGGCGACTTCCTGTTTTTATCATTTTTTTCCTCTACTTATTCCTGCTCGATATCTCCCCCGTTACGCTATTATATTTCGTATGACCGAGAGTAGCGAAAAGTTTTCCCTAAACTGGCGCCTAGCAGACGCCTATATTACGTCGTCGTCGTCGTCGTATGACACAAATAACGATTTTCACGACTCTAACTGCTGCGCATCCCTTGGTCTATATCGCGTCGTTTGATCCTTCGCGCGACGACGGCTCGAGTGATTTTCATTAATTCAAATTGAATGTTATACGTTTTACGTTTGGGGGCAATGGGCGAGGGCAATAAAATAAGACGTGATGTATATCGATGATTACAACGTATTTCCGCGACTTATTATTTACATTTTATAATTAATCAGTTTAGTGATTTCTGCAGCGTCGCGCGAAAGTGTTTAGCGCATCGAATTGATCAAAGTAATGTGTCTCAATACATCTTTGCTATAGTAATTATTTTATCTTCCGTTATAATTAATACGAATTGATATTTACGATATCAAAATAGCCTTTAATTATTACCGTCGAACTAAAATTTTTTTTTAAATATTCCTTTAATTCTTACCTTACGTTTTTTCTTTCTTTTCTTTTTTTTTTTTTCATTCTTTCGAACATTTTTTAGCGATTCATTTTTTTTTTTTTCTGTACCAAAAGGAATTTTGATAACGCTCATTATTTGTAAAACGAGCTATTCTTAACATTTTTCCCTGTCCTTTTAACCATTAGCCTTTTTTTTTTCTCTGCCTTTTTTAAGCCTTTAATTACATTTTTACACTCTTGGACGTGGGGGTAACACGAGCACCGCTAATATATTCTAAATCATATATATATTATAATTCGTTTAACGCGGGCGGGTATCACGACAAAACTTTTCGTACGACGCAGCACCACGACGACGGCCAGCGTGAAACATTTAAATGATTTAAGTTATTACGGCATGATTTAGGACGGGCCATGGTATAGGTAATGTGAGATTAACGACTTATCATTTGTTCGTTTTGTTTTGAATTTCGTAAAGCCAATTTTGTGTTTACGAGTCGTAAACCAAACCTAACCTAACCTACTAACTCGTATATATATCAAAAACAGGCGGCGCGGCGGTGTGATCTATAACACTATTTTCTCCGCGATAAAATTGAAAACTAACTTTAAACTTTCGTAATACCCGTGTTTTCGTTGAAATATCTATGAAATATTTTTTTTCCCTCGTAAAGTTTTTAAAAACATTATTAATAAATTGTTAAACGTCGGTATAAAATATACACCTAATCTTGACGCGACCGCCGTTTATGGTTTTTTTTTTAACGCCCGGTAAATTCCCGACGACGTCCGTTTAATTATTTTAAAGTATTCGCTTTGCTTTTGTTTTTTTTTCTCGTTCAAAACAATGTTAAAAAAAAAGATATATACTGGGAATAAAAAAATCTATTCAACATTATAATAAAAACGTAAACGTTACTTTGATGTGAAGGACCAGCTATTCTGGAACGCATTTTTACCGCGTATTATTTGTTTAAATATTGAAGCTACTATTTTTTGTTTTTTTAGCTATCGAAAAATGCTTTAATATGAATTCTCCGTTGCAAAATATGTAAACACGCGCATATTTTATTTTATTTTTTCTACTTTCGGTTTTGTATTTCACATAACGATCGAAAATTACAATAGTTTTCGAGTTCGCTCGACGCGAAATGAAAGATATAATATTAATGGATATGTAAATCAAAAAAAAAATAAAAAAAATACCCTCCACTATTACCGAGAATAAAATCTCATACTGTAGGCCGACGTATACCGTCGATAGCAAAAGTATTATATAAATATACCGATGGTAGTATATATATTATGCCTGAGCTTTTATGCGTTTTAATTTTGCTTTCGAAGACTCGCTTCCTTATCACGGTCGTTGACGTTGTATGCGGAAACGTTGCACGCGTGATCGGATTCATCGTTCGTTTTCACGTTTCCGTATTTCCCGGATCGCGCCGGCGCGGCGGATTAAACGAAATAAAAACATAAAAAAAAAAATCCAATCTCACTGGAAATTATGTAAATATAAAATCCATATCGTTATGCACTCGTCAACGCGTCATCGATGCTTTCCGTCACGCGGTCGACGTCGTTACATGATCGGGCGCGTTTCGGATTTTAAATTTTACCTCATCCTTATTCGTATTCGATATTTTCGAATCGATCGTAGGCCCCTGCGCTCGAAATCGTAAACGAATAAAATTCTCTACTCGTAGCTTGATCGCGTCGAATCCGTAAGATTAAAACGTCTACGTTTCGCGTTATTTGTACGTCGTCGTGCATATATGTACGTATAGAGCTCTCTAACGCCACAGGCCGATGTGATCCTTTCCTGTCGTGTTATTCGTGCCGGATCGCGCCGGAGGATTAAACGAAATAAAAACGTAAAAAAAAAACCCAATCGCACTGGAAATTATGTAAATATAAAATCCATATCGTTATGTACTCGTCAACGCGTCATCGATGCTTTCCGTCACGCGGTCGACGTCGTTACATGATCGGGCGCGTTTCGGATTTTAAATTTTACCTCATCGTTATTCGCATTCGATATTTTCGCATCGACTGTAGGCCTCTGCGATCTCTGGTTTCAGACGACTAAAAGCGCCGAAATCGTAAACGAATAAACTTCTCTACTTGTAGCTCGATCGCGTCGAATCTGTACGAATAAAACGTCTCCGTTTCGCGTTATTTGTACGTCGTCGTGCATATATGTACGTATAGAGCTCTCTAATGCCACAGGCCGATGTGATCCTTTTCCCGTCGTGTTATTCGTGCCGGATCGCGCCGGAGGATTAAACGAAATAAAAGCGTAAAAAAAAAATCCAATCGCACTGGAAATTATGTAAATATAAAATCCATATCGTTATGTACTCGTCAACGCGTCATCGATGCTTACCGTCACGCGGTCGACGCCGTTACATGATCGGGCGCGTTTCGGATTTTAAATTTTACCTCGTCGTTATTCGCATTCGATATTTTCGATCGTAGGCCCCTATTTTGTCGGCGCTCTCTGGTTTCAAACGACTAAAAGCGCCGAAATCGTAAACGAATAAACTTCTCTACTTGTAGCTCGAATCCGTACGAATAAAACGTCTCCGTTTAGCGTTATTTGTACGTCGTCGTCGCGCTCTCTAACGCCACAGATCCGTTTCCCGTCGTGTTTGTTGTTCGTGCGGTTTTTAAATTAAAACAAAGAAAATCGAATTTTTTCGCTGCCGCGTCGACCCCGGCCGGTAGGTAGAAGAACCACTCCAACGGCGAAAAATGAGCACACAGACCGCAGACGATCTGCGATAAATTAAGTACCGACCGTCGTCGAGTAGCACTTACGGATTTTCGTCTTTCTCTTCCATCGAGACTCGCTTTTATTACGAGTGGTGTGGCGGTCGTGTTACCTCTACCGTCGTAAAACAGTTTTTTTTTCTTTCTTCACACTATCGACAACTCGCGAGTTTTTTTTTTTTCGTACCGTAAGTACACATATATATGGCAATTATCGTACATATATATACGTACTTGTATATACACGTGGAAATGTATTACATACACTATGAAACACTAAGGCTTGTTGTTTATGTCTATTGTCGCGTTTGTATTGTTTTATTTATTTTAATTTTACTATTGCTCGCCGCGGACTCTACAGCGTGTAATAGCCAATTTGTGTAAAGCTTTTACGCAGTATCCCGAAATTTACAGAATTGAGTCGAGTCACGCGATTTTTTTTTTTTTGTTTTCTCAGTCCACATCACGCGCGCACAGCCGTAATTTATTTGTTTACTTTTTCTTTTTTTCCCCAAACATTTTACCGCGTTAATTTAAAAGCATACACTCGCCCGACTGTGTTAAACTTTACAAATGTCGTTGGTTTGTTTCATCGACTGCACACACACACACACACACACACACCACACCAGTATTATGGGCGTGACATGGTCATTTTTTTTATTTCGGGGGGCCAACTCTGCTGTTGTATAACATAATATACATTCCATCAGTGGCGTAAATAGGAAAAGTTTTTTCAGGGGTATTTTGCCCATAGAGTATTTTATTTTTTAATATTTCATACGTGTATTTTATTATTAAAACACAAGGAAATCTATTGGTTGTTTAACGACCAACGTGGCTTTTAAACGGACTCGTATGATTTCAAATCGTGTTGTAGTTATATTATTTTTAATTTCAATTATCGATCGATCTTAAACATAACAAAAAAAAAAAAAAAGAGAGAACAAACTAATAAGATTGCTCGTCGTAAAATGTTTACACTTGTAAAATATATTCGTGTAGTTATTGTATTTCACTGTGGAAAAGTCTCGACGATTTTTCATTTGAAAAAATCAAATTTGAACGAGATTTGTCGGTCGGTCAAAAGAATTTTCATCGTATGATTTTGGTTTTTTCTCTTCTTTTGTGGCGAAAATTCATTTGACTTGGCGCGTTGTCTAATCATATTAAAAACGATGACGGAGTAGACGCTGTCCCAACCGCGCACCGTCCTTTGTTCAGAATTTCGTTTTTTTCTTCAAACCGACTACGGTATATCGATTTCAAATGTACACGTATAATACGCCCGGTATTCGTTTTTTAGTTGCATTTAGTTTTATCCGACTCCTCAATCTCATTAAGTTAAACTTTGGCCCAACAACCCTAAAAACGAGGCATTACGCTTATCTCTTATGAGCCGTCCCTCACCACGTATGCCTAAGGAATTTAATATTCTTTAATGCAATGCGTACCATTTAAAAAAAAAAAAAAACATCTACACGCGCGCGCGCGCTCGGGCAAGAGAGTTAACTCGGAAAACGATTTTTAATCATGTGAAATTCAATATACCGCGTGTTTAATATATTAATATTATCTTCAGAACGCATTTTTTTTAACAACGGCGGCGTAGTATCATCGTTATGAGGTCGAATAAAAAACGCTAAAAACAAGCGAACGTTTTTTTTTTATTTTCGTCGTCAAAACGAAAATATATCGCGTTCGGTGTGTGGACGTCGTGGCCAAATGTGCTTGTTTCGGATTGAAATTTTTACTCGCCGTCGTCACTTCTGAACTCGTGTATCTATCTCGGGTCAATCGGTTTTGGATTTTATCCACGAAGACCGCCGAAATCCGCAAGACATTTTAATATACAGTGGATTCGGTCGGTCGTGTCACGATAAAACAGAGGACAAATTACGATGCGGACGTATCGGTTTTCACGGAATATTCAATGTCCACTGTACGCGCGCAGCTCTGCGCTAAACGTTCGAAAAGACGAGCGATAATGAGCAGCGTGAACGTCGTGCTCGAGAAAAAGAAACCGACGAAAAGGGGACGAGCGCGCGCGTACATAACATTACGGCGATGTATATATTATTATTATTATACGTAGAGAAGAGTCGTCGTCGTCGTACGAGTTAATCAACCAGAACGTCGAGCAAGCCGGGCGGAAGAGCCCGATAAAACGAGACGAGGAAAATAAAAAAAATATGTTCACGAAGAATCTCGCGCGCGCGTACGGAAGGAAAGGGGAACAGACGATTTATTTATTTATTATTTTTTAACTTTTCTTTTCGTTCCGCTGCCGGTGACACACACACGCGCGTGCGCGCGCGCGCTTTCTTGCAATACGATACTTACATCGTGCGTTGTATACGCTTAAACGATACGCGCGGCTGGACGGACCGGAATCGAGTTTCGAATACACATTTTATAATCTCGTGGAAAAAAAAAAAAAATTACAAAATTATAATATATACGACGACGCGTATATTATGCGTTGGCGAGTACGTACATTATTCGGAAATATTTTGTCGTCCGAGACCGATGATGGCGGCTATATGCGACGCGGGAAAAACTTTTACGACGCGTCTCCCGAGATTTATGGATTTTTCCGTACGCCGCCGACCGACCGGAGCCCGCGCAGTGTTCTCCGAGAACCCGGAATTTTATTATTTCGTCGCGACGATAATAATATTATGGCTGACGATATATCTCACGCGTCGTGCGGCGGCTCACCCGGCGTTTTCGCCGACCGACCCCCGCGAGCGAGCGCGCTAAATACGCAGTAAATCGCCATCGACGCGGTTATCCGCCTTTATCTCGTACCTTCCGCCCATTACTCCTTAACCAATGTGTATCGAAACGCACATTGTCCTTTGGCGGCGAAACCCTATGATGATAATAATAATAATATGTCAGACGAAAGGGTGTCCTGGGAGAGGGGGACGACGAGGAGAGACTTTCGTTGCCCTGGATTTTCATTGTTTGTATCAACGGACACGACACCAAAGTCCGTTCAATACTCGGCCCCGCTAACCAAACTCTCCGAGAACGTAGAGCGAATTTAAAAATTAGAGAAATTATCGAAACCATAATATTATTGAAAACACTCTGTATTCACTCGGATTCGATTTATAAAAACACTATCGTTGTCGTTTTTAAATGAGAAACTAAAATCAAACGTCAATTTTAATATAAAAAAAAAACTCGTTAATTTTTAAGTATAAACTTTGTTTCTCCCTATGAAATTTTCCACGGAAGCCGACGATTTTTCGAGCGTGTTTTTAATATTTTTACGATACATCCGGACGCGGTTCTTTTGTGCGCACAAAGTCTCTTATCGAAATCCGTACGAAACAAAACGCTACTTGATATTATATATATACATCGCGCGTTGTAAAACGAACGATGATAAAAAAATATTTTACGACGTTTTCGTCCGTCTCTTCCGCGCGGACGACATTGTCGCGTTATGTATCGCGCGCGCGTGTTGCGAAATTTTTCGTTTGAAATTGTGTGGTAGCCACAGAGGCGTTTTTATTTCTAATTCTCAATAACACTTCTATTTCGGTCTTTCTTTTTATTTACATTTTATCTTCGCCGCTCGCTCGACAGAGACGACACCACGCTCTCGTATCGCAATAATAAATAACGCATATTACGAGTGCATTTATTACACGGCGCTCGTTATTTGAGGTCGGATAAAGTGTGGCGCGCGTAGCTGGACGATAATTTAACTTCTGACCGTCGTCGACGGGACCTGATTACGTATTCGCTTAACCTTCGGCCGGTGGTGAAGTCTGGCCGCTCCTTCTCCTCTCTCCCGGCGGCGGCGGCGGCTACCCCGGCGGCCCGCAGTCGCGCGCAGTGACGCGTGGTGCACATTAAAATAATATCGTTGTGTGTATTCTCTTCGTCGTACATAATAATATTATTATGCACACAAATATTATACATGACTCATTATTGCGCCCAGTCACCGTCGCCGGACGCATAAAACACCGTGTACGCGTACGACGTACTTAAATACGAACGCGCGTGTGCGGTCTTGACGGTGGGATTTTCACGCGAGTCGAGAGATATTCGATTGCAATAAATAATCAACGACAATGACGCGCGAATTGTTTTTTTTTACCGGTGTACGCTTGTCGTTGTTGACCTACCGCAGGCAGACCGCGCGCGTATGTACGTCGTTTACAGTGTGACAAAAAAAAAAAAACATTGATTATTATTGGATCGGTTTTTTTACGAACCGAAACGCATATTATAGTCTGTAAGTGTTTTTTACGCGTCCGATTTCTATTGCACGAGTAAACGCGAATTCTCGTCGTTTTCCGTATTTTGTAGAAATGTATTGATTTTCTGTTCAATCTACGAGAACGCCAACGGTTTTCGTACACTCGGCGGCGCTCGTCATCGTATAAACAATGATTTCGCGAGCACGTCGACACGGTAGTACGACAAAGCCAATCGGAAACGATCGCTGGCTGGGCGACATTCGGGGGAGTCGACCGTATCGCGAGTAGAGTTCGTCTTTTGCCCTCGTCAATAATACAATTAAACGTATGGAAACACGATATGACGTTGTCTCACACGCCCGCGACGAAAACACCGTTACCCACTACTGTCCGTGTATACATGTTGTGCTGCCGCGGCGCGTCTTGGCGCACAGAAAAACACTCTCGAAACGAGCGCACATAAATATTCATTCGCGCACTCGCCGCGGGAGTAAAATACACGTCGCGTATAATAAATATTAATACGAGACGAAAAAGATATTAACAATAACGTACATCCGACTACCACCCGCACATAACGCGTCGTGTCGTCGTCGTGTTCGCATTTCGTCGCGGAATTATTTACGGCCCATTTATCGAGCGTCCGTCGAGACCGCGCGCGTTGTGCTCACAATATTTATGTACAATACCTCACGGCGCACGTCACGTCATAACAGTCACGCGGTGTAACGCGTCGGCTTTTTCGCACGATAAATAAAATAAATAAATAATGTATTTCACTAATGGCGACGATAACTGATTTATAATATAATATTATGTCGTCTAATAACCGCGCGTTTATATTTTCTGTCCACAGCGCGAGTGGCTGCAGAGGGATGTTGACAGAGAGAGGAGATTACGTCTGGACACGGAGGCGAGACTCAAGGGTTCGAGTTCCGAGGCGGACAGATGCCGCGCCAAACTGTCGGCTTTGCAAAAGGATTTCACCAAGTGAGTAATGCGTTTTTGTTTCTAGCCCGCGTGTTTTTTTTTTTTTTTTAATAAACCCACGTCCCGAAAACGACAGGACGCGACGTGTCGAACGACAATCGGCACCCATTGCGGCGATACGTATAGGTTTTTCGCGATTGTTTATTTATTTGCGACGTGTCAACAACGGATTATTTATATCGGAAATGTACACGCGTTATTGTTGGCGTACGACATACGCGAGCATATTTGCATATGCGCGATGTTATTATTATTCGTCTGGACTGCGATTTCGCGCGGTAATAATTCATCGCGTCGCGTTCTCGAGACGGCGGCGGACAGATACATATTATTATGCGGGCGTAAATAAATAAAAGATAATCGTCACCCTACGATCGAGTACGTATATTAGTGACGCGACGATTTATCGTCCAGTGTGCGACGACCCGCGATAAAAACAAATAAATTATAATTTTTTCAATCGTCCGGGCCGGCCGGCCAATATTGTTCGACCGCCCAGACCTCGACCCGCGAATCGTCCGTATACGGTGTCCTTTTTGCGGCACTCGTCTGCGAATTATTACCAGCGGCGCGTCGTTGTCGTCGCGTATTAATAACACTGTTTGTCCTTAAACTCTCTGTTTCAACACTCCATTTACGATACATAATACATAATATTTCGTATATACTCTGCCGCTGTACCTATAACGCATAACTACTTATTTATTATTCAAACGTCGCTGCGGCGGCAGTAATAACGACTCGTTTATATGGCTGTTTAACGTAATAAATCACTTTACATTTATTACGCGTTGAATTTGCAATTCATTTGTGTGTGTTTTTTTATTCGCTAACTCGAATTTACAACTATGGCAAATCGCACGCGCTTTATTACAGACACGACTCGACACAGTTTTGCCATTAGACGTCACTAACGCGGCGAGTAGACAATGATTATCGTTATCTTTCATACGGTTCGCTTTTCCGGGATTCGAGCGCTAGAGATTTGTATAATATACAGTTTGCCGGGGACGCGTAAAAAATGTATAATCGCTTTATCAGGCTTTATCGGAAAAAGCCTAGGATTTTAGGGCCGTAGAGAGTTTTTTTTTCTTCTTTTTTTTTTCGGCGCTTTTCTACTAACAATTGTTGATGAGGAGAGATCGGGAGAATAGCGACAAGGGTTTCCGACCGCGGCGAATATCAACGCGGGCACGAAGCCAATCGTACTGCGTGTAACCCGCATCGGACAGCTAATAAATCGGTCTCTGTCGCGCGCGCCGGCCAGTGCTTTTTCAGCCCTGCGCCAGACGTCGTAATTATCGGCAAGGCCTTAATCCCGAGACATAGTCAATCGCGCGGACGATGGTGGTGGTGGTAGAAAGGCGTGAAACGAAAAATAAAAGAAATCGTGTACTTAAGCCGCCGTCATTATATACTGCGGTGGCACTGTTATATATACTGCCAGCGACTGCGTCCGGGGCAGAGGCGGTATAGTTTCCGCGGGAAATCCTTTAAACCGCTTTTGTATTTTATTTTTTTCCCTCATTGCTTTTATCGCTACACCGCCTGAAAACTGTTCGGAAATTTACATAATTATTGTTTGTTCTCTTCTCTCGCCCCCCCCCCCCCCACCTCCGGCTTGAAGTTCGTTCTCTCGTTTTCCGAAACGGCCGCGTTGATTTCGCATTAAGTCCCCGGCGGGATTCGAACGATAGGTACCCGGAAATGCATTTATACGAAAACAAAATAACACACGCATACCGTGTTTCGGGTAGAATATCGACTTGGAAATATACCATCAATAACGATTATTTACTCGCGCTTTTGACCGATTCGATTTAAATTTCTAGAAGAGATTTTCCGCGGGTCTTGAGATTAAAATTAAGATTCATAAATCATTCGGCTATACAAATAATAATTGTTACGATAAAGATACACTTTAGGGGCATATCTCTACTTGATTACGCCACGAAAAACATCAACGTACACAACACACATTGCGCACGTAATAAGCATGTGACGTGTTTTAAATTTATCGCCGAAAAAGTTGAATTTCAAAGATAGCTTACATGTTTACGTTATAAATAATGTGGAAAATAATATGAAAAAATCAGCACATAATAATATATTCCCAAGCATGTCGGCCGCCGCGCCGTTGACACGTGTTTTTAACTTGTTAACAGACCGGCGTATTAGCCCGGGGACGGTGAACCTTTTTTCGAGTCGAGTGCCAACATTTTTTCCATTAAGATTTTTAAAAATCGTGCGCGCGTGTCCAAAAAAAATGTCCTTTTATTGTTATACGATAACCAACCGTGTTATTGGTACCGATGATTTTAAAAACTCAGATATGCGTATAACAGCGTTAAGAGTATAATAATTGATAATCAAAATCGACGTCGTAAATAGTAGTGAATAAACGTCCACGGGAATATTATCTATATTAGAAAATAATAGTCGATTCTTTGATCTAAAAAAATTGTACGAATACAATTGCGATTTAAAAATACACCTACTATAAATATACCTTATATAAAATATGATTTATATTCAATTTTCGATAAATTATATTTCATTTAGGTTCGACGTCCATAGTCTCTCTATAACCTAATATTTTTTATATTGTATTTGTCTCCGTACTTTGGGTGGTTTATTGTCCGTTCGGTTACCGTAATATTTCCATATGAAATAAATGTAAAAAACCGCGCCGCTAAATCAAAACGTACGAAGTTAAAATTATGTTGGGGAGGGTTCGATTTTTATCTCAGTCGCGTACGTTTACGTATGTTTTTATGGGCCAACTCGTCGCTCGCGCAACGGCGCGCTGAATTCGTCGTGACGCGAAATGCCGAAAGTACATTTACTTATAACATTTACTTTAACCTAACCCGCCGCCGGTGTCGCCCCGAATATTAATTACACCAGTGCGTTTCGTCGTCGTCCCGTTTCCTTTCCCCTTTGCCGTTGTTTTGTATGCGCGCGAAAAGGTTTTTTTTTTCTCATCGCGCGCGCTCGCACACGGGCCATTTATTCGAGGATAACAAACTCGCGGGCGTTTATCCGCCGGAAAATCGGAATCGCCGAGAGAGCCGGACGGTCTGCGGGGAGGGCGGCGGCGCGCGTGGGTACAGGGGAAGGTGAATAATATCGAGAGGGGGTATAAAACGCACACGCGAAACCTACGGCGGCGGCCACCGTGTCAGCGTTAAATCTCACGTCGTTAGAAAGGTGCGCGTGCGTACGGGTGTGTGTTTACGCGAGTATAATAAAATATGTTGCCGGGTCTGCCGTAGACGTCCCCTCGCGTGTACGTAACGAAAGACCGGGCCAAAATTATGCTCAGAAATAGAAAATACCGGATCCGTATGTACGTATATATACCATACGTCGTCGTATGCTTGCATGTCGTTTGTATATATTATGTGTGTGTGTGTCGAGAGGGACCTAACCCCTCCTGGACGACGAGACCTCCGACGGATCTGGTGCGGAGCGTGTCCTCGCGCGTTGCGCCCGTTATAACGACGACGCACGCGAACCTTGTTTATAACAATAATATATCATCGATACGCTATATATATATATATATAATAGTATCTGATCGTCCTGTCGTTAAGTTTTATTATATTATTATGCTGCTTATACCGCGGTCGTGTATGCGCAGGCGGGTTACCTACGCAGTGGCGGCGGCTTCTCTTATAAAATTGCATCACGTCGATATCGACGAGATTAACGCAGATTTTTATTTAATATATTCGACCAACATTTACCTCTCTCTACTAAACATAAGGTACCGACAAACGATTTATCTCGCAAACTAATATTCATTTCACTTTTCACGCCCTAAAATAAACGTATAAATCTCTTATACTTTTCGACTTAATAAAATCCACCAATTAAATCGGTATTATTCGATACCGTAGAGATGATTTACCTCTACGTTTATCGCGTATAAATCATACCGTATTTCCGTGTCGATACGTTATAAAATTATTTTCAATGTATGTTCGTATTTATTTATCCAATACTTGGATTAAAAACGTCACCGGAAAGTTATGTATTTTAGTTTTCAAACTCTGATTTGTTAGATTTTCGCTAGCAGTCTGATCTTTCGATCAAATCGTAATGAGAATCGATTTCTATTTATTCGTGTCATTTTCATTTTATTTTTCATATCGGTCGATCGACTTGAACTGTATAATACAGTGGTTCCCAACCTTTTTTATTCTACGCCCCCCCCCCCCCTTTGAAGATTTTCGAAACTCTCGCGGCCCCCCCCCCCACCTTCTATAACGTGAAAAATATATCAATTTTTTTCTCTACTTTACGAAGAAATTATAAAATATCCGGGATGAATTCAATTTTATTGATGATAATAATTATAATTTTTCATATTTTCCCTACATTTTAAAATAAAAATAATTGAATAAATAAAAACTGTATTTTGTAATGACTGCTTACGCCTCCCCAGAAATGGTATAATTGGATGGTCCGTCACTGTGCCGACGTAAAACACGAGACCCGCGTTTTAATAACTTTATTTTCTCGTCGTCCGCGACCACATTTCCGAGCAGGTGATTTGGTTTTCAAGGATATCGGAACGTCCGGGAGTTTTTTTTTTTCCCCCCGCTTCCTCCGCGGCGATAGTCGACGTACTTGCGGTTCGAGTGACTACGAGTTTTCGGTGTTGTTTCGTCACGGCCCGTTACTCCGCCGCGTACGCACACGCGCGCCACCACCGCAGCTCGGGCCTATCCTTCCGGCGTATTATTCTTGTTATTAGAGCGACTTCTCTGCGGGATTAATCGGACGGATTACGCGTCTCGAGTCGTCTGCTTTCCATTAGGAAAACGGCGGACGACGTGGAGGGACAGAGACAATGGCCGCAACGCATATATATTCCGCATCGAAAACATTCGGTCTTATTTCATATTTTATTTTTTTTTTCTGACTCACGTGTTCTCGTCGTGTGCACGCCGTATGCGTTTCGAGGGGGTTAAAAGTTTTCCCATAGAACAGAAAACATCCTGCGCGAGTACACACACGTGGCTTGTTCTCCGACGGGGCGGCGCGGCGTCAGGAGGAGGCCCGGGGCTCGCGATCTTTGTCGTGTAAAAAAGCGGTTTGTTGCACTATGATGACGTTATAGGACCTGGACTTTGACGCCCTAAAATATAATATATATATATATATTAACAAATAAAAATTCCATGTAATAACGTGAAAATGTTTTCAAATCTTACAAAAATATCCTTTAAAAAGTTGATTCACAAACTAAAAATACATTAAATACACTTAAAATTGTTTGAAGTTTCATTATTTTTTTATAAAATGTATGTAAGTACTCGAATGACAAACTGTAACAGTCGCGTAAGATCGCAAATAAATACATAAATACGTAATAAATTCGTGAAAATATTTCCTCGAATAATGAGTACAATTGTTGAAAAACTAAATAATAAAAATTAGATACTTAGACGCCTGCGTTATCGAAACACATTATTAGTTAGAAAATCATATTCTGGGGCGTTCCACAAAAATAATAATCTTCAAGTCGGTAGCTTCAATGCCCATTATGTACGTGCGAACGACACGGTTTCTTTCGATTCGGTTAGCAACAATTCTATATTTGAACGCGACGTTTTGAAAATCTTAGACTAGTGAGACCGGCCACAACGATAATTATTGATATCGAGTCGCGCGTGCGTATTGTATTGTCATCGTGATTGATTCGCGCGCGTTTTGCCCCCTTTCGCGCGGACTGCTCCGTCACAGTAAACACATATTAATATACTTAGGAGGCCATAAAATGCGCGCGGTAGGATGTCCCGCGTGAATATTATTATAGTGTTTCGCGTGCATTTCGATACGAATGATTGAACATACGCGCGAAACGATATCGTGCAACCGCCACTATTCGACGAGAACGCGCACGTGCGACCACGGTCACGTAGGTAGAGATAGTATAATATATTGTACGCGTCGCGCGTATATGCATGCGCTGTATTGTGCGCGCACACGAAAAGATCGATCAAACACGATTTATATATGTAAATAATGTCCGTTTACGACGTGTATTACGCACTGTGTGTATATGGTACAATGGCGTATTTACGGGGGGGGGGGATAGATCCCCCTCGGCCTTTTTGTTTTCTTATCGATAGGTATAATAATGTTATTACAGAAATACAGAACGAAATTATATGTTTACCGACGTATATCCCGCCCCCCCCCCTTGACAAAATCCTAAATACCCCACTGTACTCGAAATTCGAATTCATAAAAGGACGAGAAAATTATAGGCGGCGACAGTGGTCGGTTTTTTTCTCTCGTTTCTTTTCGTTAAACGAGTTTGTTCTCGTCGCGTGAAGTCTTCTTGTTTTTTTTTACCGTGTGATCGTAAAAAAATAAGTTTTCCAGATAAACGCGATTTATACCGTAGACGTACGAACAACATTCGTATGAGCTATTCAAGACGATTATCGAAAAACAATATTATTATTACCATTATTTTAATTTAAGATAAATTTGGCGATGATATTTTTAAAAATTCCCGATTTTTCCATCCCCCGTTGTTCGAATCGCAATCGAATTTTGATTTTCACGTAACCGAACAATTTTCGGCAATTCATACGCTATCTAATATTTTTGGAATTTCTATTTTACATCGATTTGTTGACGAATCGTAGCTCTTGGACATTTTTCTTCGACTCAGGAGATTTGGAGACGACACCGTTTTATGACATTCGAAAACCATTCGTTCGATTATTATTTGAATTATTATCGAATCGGATTAGGACGATTATAGAGGTTAGCTAATTAATCGAAAAACCGTCGACCGATTAAACGCTCGCTCGCGGGTGCTATGAATATATTACGAAGCTCTGAGAAAAGAGAAAAAAAGAAATGAGGTATTCGCGCGAGAAACACGTGTATCGAATCGCAGAGAACGTTCGCCGACGGTAATCGAGTGGGGGGGATTCGTTCACGGTGAATAAATAATATAATCGGGGAAAAATCCGATTGATTTACGCGCGATGGGAGAAGAAGATGGGCGCGGGAAAACTCGTTTTCAAAAAACTATTCGGGCCGGGCGAGACGCTAAAACAATCGCAACGAATTGTCACAATACTCGTGCCGCCGCGCCGGTATATATACCACTTATCGTTACGTACTTACGAACACTATTGTCGGGACAGCGTGTCGAGATTTAAGCGCGGAGAACGCACCGGGACGATATAATGAAAAAATAAAACGCCAAAGGTGATGGAATTCTGTGGCGCGAGCAAGTTCGCTGACCGGAATGTTTACAGACAATGGAGGAAATGGGGAAGAAGTTCCGAACATGCCATTTAACCGTCGACTTCCGCGCGGGGAAGTGTTGCCGCCAATATATATCTCCCGGCCGTTCGACGACGACGACGACGACGCGCGCACGCCCACTTGAACTCCGTCGTCGGTCTCGCGAAAAGCCTCTCGGCTAGATAATATATACGTATAATGGGCCGCGCGGACAAATTACCCTCGAGGTCTGTCATAAACATTCGGCGCCCGTTATTCAGATATTTCAGACGCGGCCGGGAAAAGGGGGGTCTTTTGGATGGCACTCGGACCGCCGCCGCCGCCGCCGCCGTTGTGCGCGTCCGGGGGCGGCAAGGAACGCGACAGTAAGGTTTATATAAATATTATAAATTATGTACAGATCTCTCCTGGAATTAAACGGCCGTTTCGATTAAAATCAGAGCTTGCGTATCGATTTCGTTATTCGACGCGCGCGCGCGCGCATCTATAAATCGGTTACAAAAACGCCCTAAACTTATTGTTCGCCATTAGTTACGAGACTAGCCACTGAAAACACGCCCGGTGACGACCGTCCGAGACGTACAAATCTCGCTGTACGGTGTGTTGACGATGGATAATGTCCTGAGACAAGCGCTATACGTGATTATTATTCCGATAGATAAAAATCTCTGAATGAAATCTCTCGGCCGTCGTTCGACCCCTTCCGTTTGACGTCACCATTTCGTCTTGACGCTCTCGTCTTTGTTTACGATTGCGAATAAGTGTGATGAAATCGATCGAACACTATACTGCGTGTAATACGTTTTCGCATTGGAAAACGTTAAAACATTCGCTTATACAAGCATATTTGAGGCTATGAGAGCAAAAGTGGCCTAACCCACCAAATTTTGATAGCGCAAATATTGATTTTATCGACTCGTATATATGACTCTAATGGTGTTTAGAAATAATTGCCGTTGGTAATTACTGTTAATCACACTTCTAAACAATAACACAATTTTATGAGAAAAAAATTATTGAAAACAAACGTAATAATAAAACGCATATAACTCAATTAAGCACGCTAGAGCAGGGGTCGGCGGACCCTGTCAACACATTGTACTTATTTCATTATATTATTATATTCTATATTAAATGATATCATTATATTTTATCGGGAACGGGGCAGATAATAATCAGTTTTATTACGATGTTATCGGCCGACAACCGAGTCGCGACAAAACAAAATATCAAATAATCCGACGGCGTAAAATTACTTTAATTTAATTATTGCTTATCGTTATCGTTATAGTTATATTATTTGTCTGTAATCCGTATTTTCTAAATAACAATTTAGTTAACGTGTACATTCGCCGGTGGATACAGTGCGTGTTTCGTTTTATATTATTTTTTTCTTATTATTCGTTTAATATGTTGAGTAAAAAACGCAAAATTGACAGCGAAAATAGGAAGTTTTGTGAACGAGTGCACAGAACTATATTGTTTTATATTTTTCACCGGACCTCATTGATTTATTTTTTTTAATATTTAGGACTCCAATAGAAATTACTTGCCGACCCCTGCGCTAGAGGGTTAAGCCACTTTTGCTCTCGTAGCCTCATTTTACCAATGCGTAGGACATGCACCGAAGTGCATCTTTTGCCCGCGTCTGTGTTCGGGTGTGCCCGACAAAACATATCGCTCCGGCAAATTCGCAATGTACACCGCTCGCTCGGCTAGGCGATACTTCGTTCGTATCCGAGGTGAAATTACCTACCGCCGCCGCGCCGTTTTGGCGAATCGTCGGATTTGTCCGCGCGAGCCGATGGATATTCAATATTCGTGTTTTCGACGTTTAAACCATCGAAGCGCTACCCCGCGGGCCAGGCCGAGCGTGTGTCGAACGCGGGGGATATCGCTAACTCATCCGTTTTTTTTTTTTCTCTCATTACATAATTCGAACGCGTCGCATCGAATTGGCCAAATCGCCGTCAACACTGCTCTTTCGAATACGATTATATTAAGGCGTGCGATTTTATACTTATTTATATTAGCCGTGTTCGATACACGCGAATAGTTGTTCGATCTACCGTGAACAGTGAGCTAGGAAGAGGCGATCGAGCTCGATATTTCGATATAGAGTCGTGAGGCGTTTTTTTCTTTCTTTTTTATATACTCTTTTTGTCAAACCCGTTTCCAAGTTGTGGGATAGAAACGAATCGCCTCTCGAATCGGGCAAAAATCTATTTTCATTTCATAGGTTTACTCGTATTAAAAAATACAACTAGTGAATAAAAAATTCCTTAACCGTTTCATACATGATTATTGGATCGTAGACTAAATAGTAGAGTTTTTTTTTCTCATAAAATAATCAACGCGAAACATGCATACTGTGATTGAATTGTTGGATAGTCGATCGTTTTGAGACACGAGTTATGACTGTTGGCAGTGGATTGAAATCCAAATCGAATTTCTTTACAAAAGCTCTGGAACAATGTTGTCCAATCACAAAGTTCGTTTTATTTTTCTAGTTACTCGTATTAGTATTTAATTTTTGCATTTTATCGTTTATTATAAACGCGCGTATTCTTTGGCTATATCAATATTTTAATACATAACATTAGATTTTACTGAATAAAACAGTCTCCCTGTCACGTATCTGTACGATTTGTTTCGAAAAATATTCACGCCGCCACTTGTTATTATAACAAAAATACTTAAAAATTAATATAATATACGTACTCGTATATTCTCATATTATTTGTTACTGTTTTCGGAAACATGTAATTGTACAGTCTAGTTTCCAAAGTCCTTTGACGTATAAAAATATCAAATTATAATGATGGAAAAAAAAACAAATAAACAAACGACAAGACTATAAAATAAAAATACGCAAGTTTTCATCATTATAAAAGTCAATAACTCGTCGTCGTAGTGGATTTTGTACGCTCTCGCGGTCGTGTGCGTCGTTTTATTTTCTCCGACGACTAATAATGAAACACGTTTGGCGGATATTTCTCGGTCGATACGAGGGGAGGAAATAGGTAGTCGTCGTTCTCTCGTCGTCTAATACAGCGCGTAATAATAATTTCCCCGTCCGTGCGCCGTCTCCGTACTCGTCGTATTTAGCGTCTTTGGAAAATTACGAATTTATTATGTCGCGACGAACGAACATCAAAGGCGGAGTGCTTTTTCGGTTTGCGCGTATAACGCGTCTTCCGCGTTCGTCGCGCGTTTTCATACATCCGGGGTGAGTAAACGACGGCGATCAAACTTATTTCCGAAATCCCATTAAGATTTGAAATATTTACACGCTCGCTCGCTCGTCTGCGCGCAGGTACACAACAAGTACTCGCGACCAAAACTCGTTGCATTTTTATCCTCCGCGCGGTGTGCGCCTATACAGCGAAACGCACTCGTTTCGCCTACACACGACTAATTAGTAACGCGGCGTACGACATTAAACACCGGGCGCAGCCGAGCGTCGGTAATAATATACGTATATTATACGTAGCGCGTATAGTTTTGTGCGGACGAACGCAAATTATATATTTATATACATGTTGTGTGTACACTATGAGGACGGCGAAAGGGAGAGATGTCCTCACGCACAAATGTCGTCTGACGTTTAATTTGTCAACGCTCGTGTACGAGGCCGGTGCGCTTTTATTCAGTCGTTTCTCTCCGTCTGTCTCTCGTAAATTTACATCTGCGTTTCTTTCTTCGGCTCGCGCTCATCCGTATAATTAATCGGCTCCGACTCTTTCTAAATTGCGTTTTAAATGCAACGCATTTTTGTCGTTACGTGAAAACAAAAAAATAAATATAATTTCGCCGCCGCCGTAAAAGATAATAATAATATGACGAGACGCGCGAATTTTATTTTTCGTATCCTTAACACGTGATATATATATATATATATATATACACAACCGCCGCCGCTCACCTGAGAGGTTTTTCGCTTACGAGAAAATTACGCCGAAAGTTTGACTATATAATAATAGTCGGTCGTAAAAATTCAACTGTTCCGCGTCGCGAGACTTTCGGTACGTGTCTCGCAAACTATTATTGCGAGGGGTTGAACCGGGCCCCGGGTTGCAGGCGCGCAGCTGCATGCACTTTTATTTATATAGGTACATTATATTATATAAGAAAGATACGACTTTCAGTCCTTAACCGTTTTTCGAGTGGCGTCGTCGTATTATACTTTGTTTCGGTAGACATCCGAGTGTTCCCCTCGCGGCCACTACTCCGGTACATTTTATTTATTTCTCGTCGAGCACTAAACGCTATGTAGCGAGTACGGACCGAGTGTACACACGGAGAGAAACAAAACCTTCTCATCGCCGCTGCCGTTTAATGACCGCGCCGCCGTCGTACAACACGTATTTATAATTCGTCGTCGCGGACGCCTTCATTAGCCATTCGTTTCGGCCCAGCCGGCTCCCACAAAACTATTGTGCGATTGACCTCTCCCACGAACTCGCAGCGGCGTCGTGTGCTCTCCCGGACGACACGGTCTCCGCAACGCGCGCGCAAACCATTCATTTAATACGCGTTCTGCGGCATATCCATCCGTCCGTTTTTATACGTTGTTTTTATCCTACGACGACGACAGGACGCGATCCTCTCTCGCCACCTCTCACTCTCTCTCTCGCTTCTCCTCTTACGGTTTTTAACGCATCCGGTCTCCTCCGCACACACGTGTTCCGACGGATATGCCCGCCGAGCCCGCGCGCTTGTACGTATTATGCACAAGGATTCGAATGCCGTTACGCGCAATAGTTAGGTATATACGTACACCGCGGGAAATTATACCCTCGGGGGGGAAAAAAGTACCGCACGCAACCGTATATATGCGATCCGGTGCGCGTGTATGGGATTTGTCGGATTGATTTTTCACGGGTTCCATTTAATCTCAATCAATCCGTATACATCGTACGCGGGATACGACGGGAAACCTATTTATCGTAATGCTTTTTCACACGACGTAAATTCCGTCTTCCGTCCTTATTATATCTATAATCATTACCTATTATACTACTAGTTTGGACCCGCTCTTTCGTCGTCATTGCTATATATATGTTTATAAAATCGGTATTTAATTAGTTTTTCGAATAAACGCGACGGTGTGTGTTGTACGTCATATTGTCCGCGATTATTGTGTGACGATCGTGATTACACACGACCGTCTAGGCGCTTTTCTATTCATAAAATAATCGCCGCAGTGTGCTCGATTCGCTATCGGTTTTTATTCGGCTATTTAATCGAGAGAGCTTTTATGTTTTTTTCCATTCAAACGTTCGATTAATTTAACGCTACGGTTATTGCGCTCCGTCGTAATCGATCATTGTTTCGATAGAGATTAATCTAATAACATCGATTGAATTATTTGACAACGCACGGTCTATGGTGTACGTATAAATGGTGTTTTACGAGCCCGCAGTCATTCGATCGAATTGTTTTGCAATTATTTTCGCGTTCTTTGTGTGTGCACTTTAAAATATATACGAACGACCGAGAAAATACGCGGTTAAATAAGCAGTACTCGTAATAAAACTCGCAATCGCGTGTCACGCGGCGTTGGTAGATTTTTGTATATTATAAACGCGTGTGCAATATGCACAATGACGTGCTCTCTGAGGTTGATGTGTGGAGGACAATCATCCGAAGAGGCATTATAATATACTATATTTTAATCTCGTTTCGAATAATACGTCTGGTTTTAGTAGGAATAATTGGCAGGAAATTAAAAAAAAAAAAAAAATCAATAACACGTCAAACTAAACGCATACGTATAATAGAAGTATTTTCGTGAACAAAAAATAAATAAATACCTGTAACATGTGTCAGTCCCCGTCAACCTCAGTTTTTCGTGTACACGCGCGTACACAATACCTGTATTTTATTATATATTACACGCGCCGGTCTGTGTAAACGATTCCGTGCTGCGTAGTTATACATATATACTACCCTTCAGCCGTTCTCCCCGCGAACGTACAACGAGACCGTGGGTTAATGACACGCTGTCAAAACCATTATCGTATCAATTGAACGAAAATTAATGCGAGTAGTGCATAATTACATCGAAGACTGTTTACGATGTATACTTAATATTAGATGAGAGCGTTTTCGTATTGTATTTCGCCCCCCCCCCCCCGCGGAGCCCTGAATTTGCATCGCGTATTAAATTATATTACATACACGACAACAATGTGTGATATTGTTTTCGCGTGTGGTCCGATCATTCGCCGTAATGCTCCTTGGGTTTTCAGCTGCCGCCGAGGCCGTTTTTTACGCGCGAGATCACGAATAAACAACGAAATCAATTTAATATATACATAGCAGCAATTCGTTAAGCGTCGACGACGACGTTGTAATTTATGAACGATAAATCGTATGGCGCGCGTTTTTAAACACACACTCACACTTTCAAAAAGTACCTGTTTGTTTATTTATTTTTTCTAGTCGCGGCGTAAAAAAATCTCCCGCGCCAACGCGGTGTTTATTTTTCTTTACTCTCTTTCAGCGCCGCTATCTCTTACCGAAAACTACCCTTCGACGAGTCGCTCTGTCGCTACACATATATGAGACGCGCGGGGAGACGGCACGACAGCAAAGGATTATATAAAAGTCGCGTCGCCCCTTAATGTCTCGGCACACGCGTGCTCTCAAGAGAGAGCTGGGGGGAAATCGAATTTCGGCTCGTTTTATCATGTCAATGCGTCCGTCCATCAGCCGCCGCGGGTAATCCCGCCGTGAACGCACCTGAGACGGATTTCGACCCCTCGGTCGGCGGAAGCGAACAAATAAAACGTACGCGCGGCGGCGTAGTTCCGAACCCGTACGACACGGCTCCCGGCTCGTTGTCCTGCCGAGGATGTCGTGCGGAACGCAGGCGCGCGCGTTTGTGTGCAAACGTGTATACTTTAGGTCGTAGGGGTGCCAGCAGTGGACTTACGCGTGTCGGATTAACACACCTGTGCAACGCCGTGTTCCGCGTCCTTTTCGCGAGCGAAATATTATTACAATAATTATAATATAAGGGAGGTATTAAAAAATTGCTCCAGAGCAGGATTTTTTCTTTTCGCTTTTCATGCGACGTCTGCGGTTCGGTATTTTACGACGTAATGTCGTAATAGTATATGTAAATGTTATCGCGCGGCGACCGACTGCGTTTTACGACGGTTTTTCCCGATAGGTATTGATAATCACAAAAGATTAACCCCCGGTATTCTGTTTTTCTTCTCCATAAAACCGGGCGCTCGACTTGCACGGGGCGTTTTTCTCCCCGTAAAATCCTAAATTTACGGGCCGAACGAGAGGAGCCTCCCCGCCGTGCGTGATTATGGTTTACGGATCTGGGGATTTTCCGAGAAAGTTTATCTTTTGTTTTATCGGCGGCGGATAGGGAGGACGCGCTTTATCCGTCGTAAAAGCTCTTCGCGTTGCGACGACGACGACGCGCGGTCTCCCCGCCGCGCCGCCGGAAGTTATCGAAAATTACTGCCGCCGGACACGACTAGCGCTTAAAACGGTCATTTTTTTTGACCCCTCGCCCGCGAAACTGTGCCCCTCTGTCGCCGTTTATGCCGCCGTATTCGTAAACGTATCGGTTATTCGATATCGGGACCTCGCTCGGGGCCGTAAGAATTGTCCGACGACTCGCAGGGAAATGCGACAAAACGCTCGGCTAGTGAAAATCGCAACGCAGCAAGCCGTTTGACGACGACGTGTAATAATATTAAGAGCTATTCTTCGCAGACGATACTGCGTGACGCGTATACGGTTTTTGTTTTCCCCCCGCGTAGATGTTTACATTTTGGCTTTTATTTGCCCGCTTGTATTTTAATTTATAATCGATTGGTTTTTCGCACGTCGAAAGTACTGTATATATCTACGCGCTCGAAACACTCGGGCCGCCCGCGAAATCCGTTCCCATTCGAAACGAAAAAAAAAGTGTAGGTTCGATTTCCTTTTCCGCTAAAATAACGCGCATTGTTGTGCTGCTATTTACTTTGTTTTACTCGAGAACAGCTGGTCATAATTGGACGCGGCAAAATCCATGTTGTCGGCGAATAACGCTGACTAGACGGATCGGTGTAAAACGAACGTGACGTTATTGTGACGTCGTCTTCGTCGTCGTTACGATCGTTATTTACACCCATTTCATATTTCCAACTTAAATCGATGCGATCGTCGAATACGCGATTTTTTGTAATACGATAGACGACGACGTAAAAAAAACAATTCGGGTAGAAACGAAAATCAAACCTTTTCCCACATTTAATATAATATTATTTAGTCAACTGTAAATAATTATTATCATTTCGTGTCTAAAACATGATTCGAATATTTGTGTCTAGCCGCTCGCCTTTTTTTTTCACGCGCGACGATACTCGTGCGTTACGTCTCGTTCGTTTTACTTTTGATGTCCCTTAATGCGGTTTTTATTGCGCACATTACGTTGTGGAAATTCGTGTCGCTCCGAGAAAGTGTGACAACCGAGCCTGTCTTTTATGCTAATCGCGACTTTGTACACGAACGGAGTTTATTAATTTCGCTTTTATCCGTACGCGTAACGGTCGTGTTACAACCTCGGCATGTTGCGGTGTACGATAAATTGCGCGCGAATACAAAAGACTATACGACGTTATCGCGTAAAATACGATTTGCGAAAAAAAAAACTTTGTAGACATAAATCTTTAGATTTAAATGATTTTCAACGCCTTTCGGCGCGTACAAACTTTTTCGGCCGTTTCAAATCGCAATATCTGTTCGCATATCGTACGTGTATGACGTTTTGTCATACGCGCGTCCTGCGCATTACAAATTACAATCAAACGGTGTGTAATCGTCGTTATTATTGTCGATCGATGATTTATTGATTTTTTTGCTCCGGTGACGATCGAATTTTCCAACACAAAATAATAACGTTTTTATTTTAAACTCCAAACATACGAGCGTTATACGTATTAACATGTTTACAGATTTGTATATATTATATCAAAGAACCGCGTTAAGTCACCTTTTATAATAAACCTCAACTGGACGTGTCAATTGCACAGTGTAACCGCAACGCAGTGCATGTTTATCGCGGCTATTAATATTATAATATCACGTCCGTCGGATTAACGATAATAATCGGCTCTTCGTATATGTATTGCACGCAGTCGGGTGTTATAAATTATGATTTACCGTTAATTACTGTTTAAAACACGAACCAACGGCCGTATCCTTTCTGAAGGCCCGACCGGTTTCTTGGCGAGGCATTTCAGGCTTTCAGTCTTTTGACGCTCCCGAATACGCGCGTATTTAGTTACCCGTTACACATTTGATGTTGTATACGTATTATAATTCAGTGAAAGTCACGTGAACGTACGTAATAACATAATTACCCGTCCCCTCGACCGATACCTCTCCGAGCGGCCACCGTCAAACTTTACGATTATTTTGACTTTGCACGCAAAGCCTTTTCCTCCCGCGCTCCGAATTTGACCCGATACTCTTACGCTTTACGTTGATTGGTGTCGGCTGCATGATTCCAATTTCGGTTTTAGAGCTGATGAGTTTATCCATCAAGGTCTGAGGGTGCCCCATATCCGGGTTAATAATATCGACCATAGAGGGCTAATATACCTACTTGTTGAGTGTATATATGTGTTTATAAATCAAATCCTTTAACCGCGGTCCCGTTATATTGGCGTTTTCGATAAATCGTTACACGTTAAGTTATAAATCGATGTGTATGGAAAGGGCGCATAAAATAATAATAAATAAATATTAAAATACACTGTCGTCGTAAGCCGCGTCCAGACTAACCGAACGTCGTCGCCCACACATCGGTCGTAATCAGATTTGAAGGACATACTGTCCAAAACTATTTCCGATTTCGGCGATAGTTTGCGATTTGATTGGACAAAAGAGGGAGTCCGTTTGCTCCAGTGCGCTGCGGCGTATTTTCGCCCGTATTATTCAAAATAAATTATATTTAAATTTTCGAAATGTAGTTCCTTCTCTCCGCCGTCCTAGTCGATAAACTTTCCGTTTCTTCGCGCACATCAAAAACATCGAAATTCATTTCTTTTGGCGCCGTTTATCAATTTTTTCTCCTCCGTTTGATTTTCATTCAAAACGACGTGTTCGATCCCGTGTAATACTGGCGTATTATAAATATAATTATTAGTCGAAGACGTCGTTCACGAGTACAAACGATTTTCTACTCGTTAATCACGAATATTTAAATAATTAAATCCAACACTTTAATAATTATAAACACTTATTATTACAACATTATAATAGCTTTATCGAACACAATTTCGAGTTCCGAAAACCCAGACCACTGTTCGGTTATTATTAACAATGTCGATTGCATTGTTTTCACGTCTTCAGAGCTGACGTGTAAAATAATTCATGCGGTTTTAATTTAATTAAAATTTTAATAAAGAAACTCGCTCAGACTTCTCCGAGTTAATTTTCAAACGAACGATAATTTTACTCCGAGATAAAAACAAAAAGTTTTAATAATAGAAATAAATAGAAGCGAAACACACGCGTATTAAATTCATAGTTTTCTGGAAAAACAATTATGTTAACAATATTCCGTCCGACGGATAGTTAAATTAATAAAAATTATCGTGATCCGTTCTTATAATTCAAAAAAAAAAAAAAAAACGTAACATATAATATTGCACGAATAAATTTAATAAATCGTATTTTTTTCAAAACCTTTTTGTTATTAAAATATAAGTTGCAACATATATCCATCTATCTTCACTGACGTTGGAAAATATTATAATATTCTTCCCGTCCGTTTGAAGTTTCAAATAATAATAAGTATTAAATTGCCAAATAAATATGAAGTGATATTAAAAAACGTATTATTAAAAAAACACAATGTTTTTTACCGACTTATTTTAATATACCAGCAGACTTCAGCTATGATTTCGAAAAAATAATACAATTTTTCTTATAATCGTCACGGTTCGTTTTTAATTTTTGTTTCCTACGATTTTGTTGTTTACAATGCACAAATAAAAATATCATTAAACTCAACAGGACACAAAAAATATGATTATTTTTCGCTTGCTTTGTATATTTAAAACTAAAATCAAATAGACAATTTCAAAACAGGATTATAATAATATGATGTTTGACCGTACAATATCGGCCGTTATGATTCAAACGAGGTGTACCTGGTACAATCTATACCTATATTTAGAAACGCGACGATTTGCTAAATGATTTGTTAAGCCGTTTTACGGGCACTGCGTCCGGTTCGAACGCACATTTAATTAATAATAATGATAATCGCCGTCACGCGAACCCCATTAATAACCCCGTGTAATTTAAAGTTTAAACGGTTTAAACGACGAAAACAAAAGCAGACGATCGGGGAAAAAAAAAACCACCTCGTTTCGGTACTCGTGTGTGTGTGTTATTTTTTTTCCGACACTCGCGCGCGTTTTGCGTTTCGTTTTCCTGGCATCGATCCTCGTGTAGGACGTCGATATTATTCCCGGAAAATCCGGGACGTTATCGATTTTGGACTTGGACGAGTCCCGACGGACTTCTCCGACACTCGCGAGTTTTCATCGTATTTTAAATATTACATTCAACGACGTCTCGGAATTGTGCACTATGAATAGTTCTTGACGGCGATCTCGTATTCCAGTGAAATCCGTCGTCCTTTTTTTGTATTGTCGTCGATAAATAATCGTAAATAGTCGAGCAATTATTTGAAAGAACGTTTTATTTTTTTTACCCCAACTTATATATTATCTATAATAATTATGATTGTGCGCGCAGTTCTCGACATAGCGATCAGATCTATGTTGCGTTTTCGATTTTTTATTGATAAAACGCGACGGAGCTGACGCTCGTGCTTGTTGTAGCGCACCGGATTTCTTGTAAAACGTAATCTGGCTGGGTGAATATTATCGCTCGCACACACAGCTGATGCCACCAGGTGCCGGCCGATTAATTAAAACGGCGCGCGCGCGCGCGCGCGTGTGTTTGCGAACGGTCGCGAAGGACGAAGGATCCGATAGTTGGGTCCTCCCTCCTTCCGGTGACGGCGGCAACCGTAGGGACACATTCTGCGCGGAGAGCTGCGGTTTCGGCGGAACAAGGAACGCCGTTATATCCGTCGACGTCACTCGCGCGACGCGAGAACGAAAGAGCCAATTTCAATAGTGGCTCCGGGTCGCCGCCCGAAAGGGTTGAAATTCCGATGTCGTTTACGCGTGTCAATTTTCCGCGCTCGTATTATTATTTGTACACGGCCGGGCGGGGGGGCAAGGCGCAGCAGCCGAGTCGAATCGAAGCCGCCGGAAGTTGATTTCCTGCTCGTGCGAACCTCGGGCGGGGGAAGTGCACTGTTTTACACGCGCGCGCGCGCTTCTGCTTTGACTCGTCGCCGCCGTCGTGACATGTAATAATATTTCATACGAACGTCATATTTCCCGATGGAAATATCTCTGTGAATATATTAGTTTTTCTCTAAATTTTTAGAGGTTTGCGCGTTCAAACGCTTTTAGTCTAATATTCGTATTGCGTCTCCTCCCTCCTTCGGCTTGGAGAGAAAAAAAAAACCCCTTTGAATCGTTAATTTCCATAGTTTTGAAATCGCACGCTGGCCGTTATTCCGTTGTTATGAGAATAATTTCAACGTAATTTCGCAGTTGAAAATGGAATAATTGGTTTCATAATAACTGTCGCTTTAATGCGAGTTTATGGGATCGCGGTAAACGTACCCGCGGCAGTTAAATCGGCTAATTGACAAATTAGTGTAAATCAGATTACACCTTTTCGAGGTGCTATGGTCCTCGCAGTCGTCACTCGTTTATTGGCACTGCGACGACGACGGTACGAAATAGTCTGCCTTACGTCAAATGTGTTACCCATAATGTGTAGTAAAAATATTTAATAAATCATTTAAAAATGTTTGAAATTCTCATCGACTTCCGTTCTGGCAATCGTAAAGCTCGAAACCGTATAGGCGCGCGTCCCCTTGCTTAAAACTTAAAACTGCATCCTGACTACTTCCAGAAGTCTAACAATTGAATAATTAAAACTTTACCAAGTCGTTATCGTATATCTTTTACACATGTCTCCCCGAGAGCGAAATGATACGATTACATTTAAACGTACAAAGCTTTATTACTCAAATCTATTGTAATGATATTTCGGTATATGTCATAAAATAGACTGCATTAACATATTACTATGAAAACACCGGAGGAATATTAAAAACTAAGAAATAATAATATGAGCTACTTGTACTACTACGAACATTTAACATTATAATTAAATTAGTTATTAGAAAATACAGTTCAAGCGATAAAAATAATAAATAAATAAAAGACAATTCCCAATATTATCAATAATATTTAAACGGTTTTATCGCAGTTACGGTTAGATGTTTGATATTTATGAAAAGATAAAAACTATAATAAACCAAACGTTTTAGACGCGGTAAAGCTAGTTTAAATAATATGTAATCTCGTCTTTTAAATAAGTAACAAATCGTATACGATAAATAATAACAATACCACTTTCCATTCTTTACGCCGCGTTTCCGTTTGATTATAATATTACACATACCGAGTGCGCGTAAATAATGCGGTTTTTATGTATCGTGGAATGTACCACTACCACTATTATGTGAAAATCGTTCGAGTAGTTAAATTTTTCTTTCTTTCTTAAAACTTTGTTTATCAGAGTATGTGTTTTGTAGGTACCCACTAGAGTAATGGTTTTTATCTTAAAAGTTGAATAACTTGTAAAAACCCGAGAGACTTTTCAAACAATGGAACAAATCCATCAATGCATATACACATTGTTCGGGGGGGACTCTACTTATAATCCACTCGAATGTTAAATTCGAACCGTTGAAAGTAAAAACTTTTCGAAAATCAAAGTTAAAAGTTTCCAAGTTAAAAAGCTCGTGTAATTCGAAGAGACACCGCGGAGGGCGGAGACGGTATCGCCCGGCCGCTCGGGTGTACGTTTAAACACCTTCATTGATTTTAATTTCAATACGAATCAATTGCTCGCTAATTAACTGACGTCCTTTTTTCCCCCCGCCCAACTGTAATAACACGCCTATATGAATAATCACACGCCTCGTGTTATATAATTATAATTCACAAGTAATTGATGGAGGAGAGAACGCGCGACGAAAGTTCAGAGTAGATTTTTTTCACTTTGTCCCAAAATTGTTTTCCAACGTAAATTCAAAATGATGTATCTGAAATAATTTCTCCGCAATCGATTCGATAGTATGACAACGTGCTAAACGCCGAAGCGTTTTTCGTTTTTTTCTTCTCGTACACAAATCAAACGTAATATAACAACGCACGTGAACATTTCATTTTCGTACCTTCAGACAGTAATTATTAATGACTTTATAAATGTCAATCGCCAAAATGTACCTGAAAATTCGTGCAAATATCGAAGAAGCACCGAATGAAAAAAACACCAACAAATTTATATCGTTTCTCTAACTACAACTCTCCTCGTTAACAAATTATAATAACATTTAAACACCAAATTGTAACCACCAAATTCAAAACATCTCTCTATATTTGTACTAATAAAACCACGTCAGGCTAATGACCCAGAAGCCTTATTAGTTATTAATAATTAAAAAATAAAAATAAAAAAAAATGAATGCAATGTAGATTCGTAAAAATTTAGTAAAATATATATTATATTAACGTATATTTTAAATACTATTATACGCAGGTCCTTGGAATTTCCATAGCTCTGGGCATCTGTCCCTTCTGAACCCGACCCTTCTGGGCCGCAGCTGCGTTATGTCACGCGCGTGTTTTTCGAATACAAACGATAATAATTTATTATTCGGTCTGGCGGTATTACGTATCATTGCCATATTTATTTTTTTTTCAATTTTTATCTAAAATTAGAAATTATACTACACCGTGTAACGATTGCGCGATAACGCCGGCGAACGTATCGCCGAAAACGGGCGCTTGTAAAATGGGTTTCCGTGAAATAATAACAATGAAAGACGCATAAAAAACTCTTCCCACGCGTGTGTCCCGTATTACGGTCAGTCCGACTTGTAATATAGTAAAACGGGGGTTCTAATGGATGGGTGCCGCCAACACGGTAATACGATATCGATATCGTGCGCGCGGTGATATGCGCCACCAAGGCCGAAAATTTTCAATTTTTCTCGCCACGCGTGTGCGTATATTAAAATATGTAGCCAATCACGGTCGAAGTGATTGAAATATCGTATTTTAGAAATCGCGTCGATGTTTCTCCGTCGAAACCGATTCTACATTTTGCCACGTCGATCTACCGAAAACATAATATTATATAGATAAACCATTGCGCGCGTAATCCTACCGTTTGTAACGATCGATTACAAAAAACGAAATCGCAAAATTATTGACCATAAACGCTTTTCGACTAGTATGGGACACACTTTTTTGACCTATTTTGGAGACTTTTCGTTGTACTTTCGATCGTAGACCCCGACGACGACGTACAGCGTGTATATGACGACGTGTACACCGGGCATGTCAAACTCAAAGTATCAAGCGGGCCAATTATTATATTGAATAGTTTACTGTTTGGGCCGCGCATAAAAATTTAACGAAAAAATAAATATTTTGTACACGTTTTTCGATTTTATTCTTACAAACACGGCGATTACAACAAAATTTAAAAATAAAAACATGAACATTATATTGAACGATTGTTTTATCGCCTACTCATAAGACTGTGCAGTGAAGGATAGAGACGTCGAGTCGATGATAATAATTCCTATCGACAAATGAAAAACAGAAGAAAAAAAAACCATTTTTCATCGGAACGATTGTACACGTCAGACACCGGCGGTGAAAATAATTCGCGTGTCCTTGAGAGCGAAAAAACAAACCTCGCCGCCGCCATAACTACCCTTTGTTAATAATTTACACTCGCATTAGTTATATATAATATGCGCAATATTCTCGCCATCGCGCGTGCGTGTGCGTGTGTGTGCGCGCGCGACGGCCTATGACAGTAAATATAATTATACGATAATAAGCGGCGTTGCGACGGCGAGGGGATTTGCAAAAAACGTGACTCACAGATTTTAATAAGCCCGTTCGCTGCGACAACTATACGACGACCGACGGGGCCCTCGTCGCAGTGTGTCGAATTATCCTGACGAGAATATCTTATTATTTTACGATAAATTTTAATTGAATATTTTCGTTCGGTCGCTCCGCAGTAGTAATACTATATAGGGTGGATATACGTTTATTCAATATAGCAAAAAAATACTACTCTGTTTTTTTTTTTTTTTTAACGTTTAATCGTAAAATGTTTCCCCCGCCGATATAAAATTGAATTTTCATCATTATTATATTTCGTTATTATTATAATAATTCGTATACGAACGTTCGATTTAATATCGCGATGGATTTCTATACGAGACGAAAACACGTGCGTTTTTCGTTTTGTTTACACAGGCGACGCGCGCGGGCACCACTCTCGCGGGGCACACCCCTCCGAGACTTGCCTATGGCTCGAAAAAACATTATCGTTTCATTATTTATCTCGTCCGTGTACGCCGCGCACCCGGAACTGCAACAACACGTCTCTATATCGCTCCGAAAACGTTTATTTTCTCTAGGTTTTGTTCGAAATCGATTGTTGTTTTGCGATCTCCTGTCCCGAGAAGAAAACATCACCACGACGTTCCGTCCCGAGCAATAACGCTTTTGATATAAATATTTGATACATCGTCTCGCCCACGACGTCGTTAAGTCGGTCATTTGGTGGACAAAATAACCGTTATAGTCGTACGCGTAATTATACCGTACGTACGCATGTGACTTTTCGGGTTTTCACCTCGAAAAAATTATTTGCATTTATACTGTATGTTTGCTCGGATTATTTTTGTCGGTAGGAAAAAAATAATAATAATTATACTTTGCAGCGTATAATTTAAGATTTTTAATTCGTTTTTAACTTTTTTCACTTCGAAATAACTTTTTACTTTATTATAACGTTATGATATTTCGCCGTAACAACATAATATGTTTAATAATATATTGTGCTCGACGCGAATAGAAATTTGAATACGACAATAATCATACTCTAAAACGTCGATTTTCTCTCTTTGGTCGATTTTTTTTCTTTTTTGTCGCTTCCTTTGAAAACTACTGGGCAATTCGAAAAGCGACTATATGCCGAAGTAAAATCTACCGTTTTTATTCGCTAGTTTTTAAATAATAATCTGTTTTTAAGCTTCGAAGTTATCACCAATAATATAGTTTTATAAAGACGATGTTCACTCGTCGTCTGCTCAAAATTTGAAACGAAGATTTATTTTTACGCATTATATGAACTCGGGGGACAATAGCCCGACTAATTCGTGTTGAAATGGAACCGAGAGGATTTATATATTATTGTTAGAGACTCGGGGTCCCCTCTGCCCGTTAAATATTGTTTCTCGATTTCGGATTACATTTTTCCGACCAACGTCAACGCTGCGGTTGGTTTTTATCGCTTAAATCAATTGTTACCACGTCCTTTCTAATCCATCGAGACGATTCCACGTATGCGCGACTATAGATTTACCAGACATGTATTTTGTACGTCATTACGAATGTAGCGGAACAACATAATTTATGTTGTCCTTGATAACGGTCGATTCCGTTGTGAGTGTAATCGTCCAGTGTAATCTATTCGTATAGGGAAAATAAAATATAAATTTTCTTTTTTCATATTTACGAACGATTTCATAGCGTTTTTTTAAAATCATATTTAGGTATCAACTACAGTTATAACGTGCGGATAATTTCAAAGCGTTTTCGTACACCACGCGCGCGTAAAATTCGTATTCGAAATAGTATATAGTACGCGTGGTCGATAGACGTTATTTATTGTATTTCGATATTCATATCCGAAGACTATACGCAGTTCGACTAGGAAACCTTATATATTTTTCTTACGCTTTTATTATTAAATAATATTATGTAAGCGTTTGGAAAAAGTCCTTCTTGATTCTTCTTCTTGCCGACCCTCTAGAACGTAATATATATATATATATATAACCTTACACACCTTTTTTTTTTACTCGTTGTATATCATGTCCCTTGAAAATGAAAAACGATCATCACATACCAGCTGACGTTAAAGAACCACCGCCATCGCTATTCTCGTTTTTTTTTTTTTAATAAATAATGCACGTATTATACTACACGTAACCGGACTATTATATTCATATAAAATATTATATTTTCAGCTTTTATTTGTTCTGCTACTCTCTCTGCGCCGCTAACGCCTTTTTCGCTTTTCGCATATTCAATTTCTTCTCAATTTTCTCCTCCGACGATTTCGTCGAGGTTGTAAACAATATACCCGATATCGGCGAGATCCGTATTACGAGACGCCGCGTATACTGTCGTAAATTTCTCGCGCACCAGCATATTCCATCAACGTTTTATCAATCTCGTCGTGAATATTTACGGGCGTCGTGTGCGAGTTCGTATTTTAATGTGTTTTTTTTATTTATTTTTTTCCAGAATGGAAGAAACCGTACGCACGCTGCTTCAATACAAATCCAAGTTCGAGCAACTGAAACAAGACCGGCATTCAGTGGCCAACTCCTACGAGGTAAGTCGACGTTTTCATACTTTGTTTTTTTCTTAAAATTACTGCGTCGTGTCTAGTGAAATCTTGCGCGTTTTTATTCGATCTAAAACGCACAAACGTATAAGAAAAACGTATAAGATTGCGCCGCGAAGTCGTGCTTTGGCGCAAAAATCTGCTGTAAATATGTTTCGGAGCCGTTTTTTTTTTTGTTTCTTGTGATTCGCGTGGCGTTTTTCGGCGAGAGTTTCTGGAAAGGATATTTCGTACCACAATGTGGTGTACATACACTGCCGTCGCGTAGTAGTTTAAAATAATTTCGTAAACTCTGGAAAATACAAAACAATAATGATTTCACGCGACCGCCGCGCCGCCGCCCCGAGTCGAGTGAATTAAAAACGTTACGCGGCGATTTAACAAGTGCAAACGGTTCTTTTTTTTTATTATTATTATTATCATCGTAATTTCGTTCTCGAATTATTATACGGCGTAAAACTAACTACTACGACACGCGTCTCGGAAACGCTATCGAACTTTCCAGCGGAATAATATTGTTGTACGGATTATGCGTCGTTCTCGGATTAAACTTGGCGCGTATAAAGCGACACACGGTTCCGATGTAAACGCTCGCGATGCGATATTAGCGTAGGTCGATGGCGCAATAAGCGTGTAATACCGGCGAGTAATAATAATAACCCGACCTCCGCGCGATTGTATACGTTTTTTTCTCTCCAAAGCGATACGATTGCCTACAATCTCGCGAATAAAACGCACGTGCGTGTGTTCCCGGAATGATTTATTTTCTCGGGTCCGGATGAATTGCGAGACGCGATTTATATTTCCTCGGTCTCGCGGTGCGCGTATGAACCGTATAGCGCATACCACGGTGAATTTATGGCGTATTATTGCTTTATATTTATTATTATTATTTTCGTATCCTATGCGCGACGCGTGCGGATATAGAGACGGCGTTTGAAATAATATATCGTTCACGATATAGCGCGCTCGCGTAATACGCGAAAGATTATAATATATTTGTGCGCGCGCGCGTGTGTGTGGTTTATGTATATAAAATTACGGACCAGATTTTCGACGTTATTTGACCCCGACGTATTAGATATGAATAGAGATCCGCCGGACACCTATAGGTTAGGTTATAACCGAGTGAATAAACACTTTATTGTACGGTGGAGAAACAAAAAAAAAAATGTCGAGGACTTTCTTAAAAATAAATATAAAAAGATAATAATATAATACTGTAGTGGGAGGGTGTATTCTACGGCAAACTAGTTTGTTATAATAATAACGAGGTTGGTTATTCTTTCAATACGGTCAAAATTGAATTTTGCTTTTGATTCCATCGTTATTTTTTAATCGACCGCCTCGGGACCGCTCTCTAATACACTGGGTCCTGCAGCCACCCCCGCCGCCGCCGACGCACAGACGCGCGCACGCGCGCATATACATCATCATAGACTGCACAAAGAAATCGTATACGGCGAAATTAGGGTGGGCTGTGCCCTCTGCACGTGACCCTTTTTAAAACCGAATTTGGTTTTCGCGTTTAGAGCACTGGGGGTTTATTGTTTTCTATTTTTTCCCCCCTCTCCCGGCCGTCCCGTCTCTCTTTGCCCGTCACGGCTAGTCGTCCCTATCGCAGCATAGCCGTCTAATCCTCTCGGGTGTCCTCGCTCTCCCCTCCCCCCCTCTCACTCACTCTCTCTTTCTCGCGTTGTTGTCGAGCTTGTAAAAAAAAAGAAAGAAAAAAAAACCTCGTAAAAGGGGTTTTCGGCCGAGTATCGATTGTGTATGTATACAACTCCAACAGCTAGCAGACGAAATGACGTCATCCCCTCTCGGTCCTCGGGTTGTTGTCAGAGACATGTACACGGGGAATACGAAATTAATTGTGGAGACACGCCACACGACCAGGAAACGTCGCGTGTATATATATTTACCCTCGTTCGCGGACGCGGTTTAGCGCCTCACTGCAGCGAAACGGTTCTTCGATGAAAACGCTTTCACTTACGCCCCAAGGCCACACCGCGCCGCCGCCGCCGCCGAGTCGTTTACCCGACGAACGAGCCTACCCCCCGGGACCTTTTTATGCGTATAGGTTGTTTGTGGAACAGTATTTTATGTAGTCCAATGCGCGCGTGTAATGTACGGCCGGCCGACGAAGAATTAGTGCGGTTTTCCGTGCGGGGGCGATCGCGCGCCGAGATTTGTTCGTTTTTTTTCCACCGCGAGATAATAATATACGAGTACATTACGATTATCCGACGACCAGAGACGACCGTAATATTGTCGTTACAACTTGAAAACGCAGCATGTATTTATTGTGCTGTAAAAAACCATTT
Organism: Drepanosiphum platanoidis; assembly: GCA_948098885.1. Classification (NCBI taxonomy): domain Eukaryota; kingdom Metazoa; phylum Arthropoda; class Insecta; order Hemiptera; family Aphididae; genus Drepanosiphum; species Drepanosiphum platanoidis. The sequence continues at coordinate 8,934,345 of OX402531.1, forward strand.
GAACAACGTTCTCCGTCATCGCCACGTTTCGACCGAATAAAACTGCAAATACTCGCACGAATACACGCGCTATTAGAACAGTAAATTTGACGACATAATATTATAGTGTGCCGTATACGTACAATGAACGTTATGTATGCTTTTGTAAAGTGCTATAAAAACGCACTCATCACGATTACCGGCTACGAAACACACTGGCGTTAAAAAATAAACTACTGACGCCGCACTGTTCTTCCGCGGTATTTCATTATTATTATTATTATTCGATTTCGTATTCTGTAAACACAAAGAACAATATTAGTATAAACACGTTGTCGTTTCTTCAAAATCCCCGCGCGCACGTTATTGTATGCGTTTCTTATTATTATCGTTTGGAAATTACACACACACACACACACGACGGCGATCGCGTTCGATTCGATTGTGCACACGTAACCAAAGTAGTGTATACTCTTTCGTTGTGTGTAATTTTATTATACAAGCGCTGCCGCCTCGCGCACGTCCCGAAAATCGTTTTGTGTGTGTGTATTAAATAATATTCCGTTGGAAATGGAAAAAGCGACCGAGTATGAATGACAATAACGACGACGACGACGACGCGATGTACTAAACGTAGTGTTTTCACGAGTGTCGGACAAAACTTATGGTCTCCTTTTTCTCACTCGATGGACGGACGACGGCGGAACGTGACGGTAATTAATTATTTTCGTTTCGGATTGGCGGCCGTACGCGTTCCCGTAGTTCTTTGAACGCCACTCGATTCGCCGTCGATTGTTTGGCGATCGAAACACACACACGCGCACACCCAAAATGTAATACGCGCGAAAACAATCGTCTACAAACAATACAGACCGCGTCACAATAGCGTAATGATATCGGGGTACGGTTAACCAAACCCTTTCGAATTACGCGCACGTTCGACGTCGACACATGTGCGTTTAATAGAAAATTGCGCGCAACCGACGACGACGTGCCGAGTCATAAAACCGCTGCATTATCGTATTATCATATCATTATCTCCGCGTCGAGTGTTAAATCGAAACCGGCGGCGCGCTCGAATCGGAGGGGCAGCGAAGTATCTCGTCGTGAAAATCGCCAATGAAATTCGATATACGTATACTCGTTCGATTGAAAAAAATTCCGCGCGAAACTGTTCGAACGATCTCATCAATAATATCTAAACAAATCGTGAGGTTTTTTTTTTTTTTTTTCGATAACGACTGACGTAAAACTCTCGCGTATTGTCCCCACATTGCGAATAACGTCCGACAATATAGAGTTGTTGGCGACGTCAAATCGAAAACATCACGTCATCTACGTCTGTAGACGTGAAGAAAACGTCGTCTGAAGTCTGTCGTACACTAGCTACGACGACGCATTGCTTGTGGAGAAAAAATAAATAATTTGTCGTCTCTTCCTTTTTTTTTTTTTTGAATCGAGTACGACGCCTTGGGTGTGTGATCGCTTCCCGCGGAGTGGACACTGAAACCGGCCGCCCTCGCTCAGCACACAATAGGTGTATTTTACAGTTATAATGTCGAAAACGTGTTTATGACTTTGGCGTTCGTTCGAAGGAACGATAATACAATGATCCGATTACACGATGCCATTTAAATAAATCATAGACTTCCACGCGTTTATTTCGTTTAAGACGTGTCAAAGGCTTATTCTCCGGTGCAGGGGTCTCCGACCTACGTTGAGCTTTTCGAACCGGCCCGACGACGGAAACATATTTTAGTTTTCGGTCTATGAATTTTCCGCATAAAATTAATGATCAAGTATAATAATTGAAAAATAAAAGTGGTTCCTTCTGGTGTTGTTCTTGACAACAGCAAAAACCTCATTGATCACGAACCTGTCTACATCTATGTTCGATATAGCGTTTCGTTGTAGCCACGGCATTATTTGCCATCCGTCTTCGATTTCTCTATTTTTCTCTAAACAATTTTGGCCCGCAGTAAATAAAGGTTGGAGACCCGTGCTCCTCTAGTAAAGTCGCATTGTAGATTTGACGTGGAATGAAAATGAATTTTATTTCAAACGCAGAGAGACGTTAAATCAATATTTCAAGTAAACCCTGCGATTGAATTTCGATAAAAACAATTATCGTTTTAAAAAATCAATATCTTTACGGACTGCTATCATATGTCGTCGACGGGTGTTGAAAGTACGAAACCAACTCGAAACCTTTTAAACGAACGTGTCGATCACACGAGCCGCAATGTGATCACCAAAGCATCGTTTTAGTATGATTATTATACGTCCGATATTCGTCGTTTTGCGTGTAGGAGGGGGACTAACGATTCACACACCCCGCGGTCACACGTCTGAGGGTGTGTTGCCCTTTTTATCCAATTTCCGCGGGTGACAAGTCCGACGGGGTTTTTTCGACTGTGTCACGCTGATAAGAACTCGTTTTTAACAGACGAGGAGTTGTTGTATATCTTCGGTTTTGCGTCATACTTGCGACCGACACCGAATCGCGCGGGTATACTTGAAAAGAACAGTCATAAAAGTTCTTATGGTTCGCGAAGGGCTGATAATGTGTTTCGATAACATAAGTTGCAAATTTACTGTTATGTGAAAAACCTAATACTCGGCGTCGTGTGTTCATTTTCCCGGACTTTTCTCTCGCGATATACCGTCTTATTCTGTCCTTGACGCTCGAGTTATTTCGCGTCGATGCGCTCCACGCTCTAAAATCGCGTACTAAAATACTATAGTTCGTCGCGTTCGTTTTTTTGTTTTGTCGATTAAGTAATTATTTTCGTCTGTAAAATATTAAATCGTATTAAATACTGAACAATAATTCTTCGCGTGAATATAAAAATGCACAAAAAAAAAATACTAATGCTTGCGATTATGCATTAAAAACTGACGCGTTAAAATGTGCTCTTGAAAATCTTAAAACGAGGAAAGAATATTTACTGATATTTGAATGAAAAAAAAGCCACTGAAAATACTCGGATTATTTAATTATGAGTTATATATTATTGAATCGTAACAATCGGACACTAATTAGTGATATAATTGTACGCAACTTGTGTAAGTTAAGTACTTGTTAAGTAAAAATAATTTTTCTTTTCGTGGAAATAAGGAATTTAAGTGACATTTAATCGAAACCAAAAGCGAAAATATTTCATGTCAATCGCCACCGGTGTTGTCAGATCGACCGGAAAATATTTTAATAAAAATGAAAAAAAAAAAAAAAAAACAATGACACTGAGGTTTTATGAAATTATGCATTTATTTAGTCTTACCTCACAAATATGCAAAATATGATTTCATATTCGATTCGACGCAAATAACACATTTTTGCATACTCGGTTGTTTTTATAAAACTACATAAAAAAAAACAACATATCAATGAATTCACATTACTCGGTCCTGCTCATAGCATAATATAATTCATTATGTGTACGTTACACCTATCGAAAACATAATTATTAGATTTAACGGTCTCGAGGATATCGTCTACCCGACTCGGCTTCGGCGTGTTGTTTTTCGATTAACACGTTATTTTAAGTATCGCGTTGAGAGGTTTGACGGGCAATTCAAAAAATCGTTTATTCTTCGTTCGATTCGAGTTTATTTCTAAACAGTCTACGCAGCTGTTGTGATCAAGACAATCGTGTTTTGGTTCATATTCGAACAATTTAACAAAAACAATTACCGATAACGTATCTTATATGTATTTAAAATCAAAACTTATTCCAAAATCATTGAATTACCCGTCATTTGAATCGATTCGTTTCGATAAATCTATCCTCTATGAGTTTATCGACTGAAAATAAACAATTCAAATTATTCATAATTTAAAAATTTATCTCCCGCGCAATTACGCGAGTATACGAGCGAAACGTACAAAAAAATATACATATAAATATATATTTGCCATCGTCGCGTTTTCCGTTGTAATGTTTTTTTTTTTTTTTTTTTAATGTATTATATATGTAGTGTTTGCACACACTCACATAAAATATACATATATCGGTGCGTATGACGGGTCAAATTTATGTGCGAGTGTATTCTAAAATGGTTTTGTGTATACGACTATGCGCGTATTAAATTATAGTCGAAATTTGATTAAAGTCGGGTCACCCTTTTCCACGTTTAATTATTATAATCTAATTACACGTATATGTGTGAGGCGCGCGTTTTATAAAAAGTTAAGTATGCTCTTTAAACATTGGGTTTTGTTCATGTTTTTTTTTTTTTGCGTCGCAAGGTTTGCGTCGGCGTTATTATTTGCACTCTCGTGCGCGTGTATAAAATCGTTCAGAGTAAAATTTGACAACTCGCAATGTATTTTATGGTTAATGTATTGGGGCCCTTATATTCAATAGAAATTCTGTTTCTCATTTCAACTCGTATTTTACAGTCAATTTCGATAAGCCCGTGTACGTTTTGAGTCATAATACTTATACGAATTTTCGACTTTTTTTTATCGTCGCACTTTCTCTGACCCTTTGATTGGTCGTAATATAATCCGCTGAAAATTTAGATATTTAAAATTTGTTTTAGTTCTTTTAGAGTCTTGAAACTCGCAAAATTGTCGATATTACATCACGATAATAATACGAAAACGTGACGCGTTTCACACAGCGTGGAAAAGTAAAATAAAACGTTGACAAATATCACGACTTATATGGCTGGAAATATTTAGATTCAGAATAAAACGAAGAATGTGTTGATTTGTACATTTTTGTTTTTTTGTCGACACGGTTTTGACCAGCAGAATACCTAACCCGCGGTCTTCAACTCGGAGAATGATTTCTGATTGCAAAAGTTGTGTCCGGTTGACGCATTGAAAATGTGAGTTTTTTTAAACTCCCAACAGTTTTCATAATAATTCAAAAAAACTTACGAAAACTACAAAAGCGCCTACACGTACGAAATATCGATTTTTAACCACGTCGATTTTTTTTTACGAAGTCAGATATTTTTTACGAATTTCGATGAAATAGAAAATTAGAAATAGCGGCTGATCCGCTCGCTTTTTTTTTTACCAAATCTACAAGAACAATATTCGATCGTCCGCGTCTTCTACTTCTCGTCCGTTTTTCACAGTTTGACAATAATTAGTTTTACATACGCGCGTATAATATATCATCGGTGATAATAATCGATAATTCAGATAAAAATAACGATAATTTTTTACTGTGATATTTTTATCCCTTAAACTGGACGACGCGCGTTACCGTCGTCGGTCGTCAGTTCAAATCGATACAGAAAACGTTTTATTTCAAACGAAAAGTCCGAAGACGAATTAATGCGAACGATGTGAAGAAGCGCGTGAAACGTTGCATTTATATCGTGTTCGCGAAACGCTACACGCTTTGCGGTGAAATGTCAAAAAAGAAAAAACTTCTACGTCTCAGTCAAAGTCCCAAGGGCATACGTGTTCGAAACTTTCAGTAGTACAGGTACGCTTTTACGATATTAATATATACCATATCACGTGGTAACTCGAAGCGAAATGTGCACACCTGCCGTGGTCTTCGGTGTGTAAAGTTACGCGCACATATTATAATATACGCGCTCGCTGGCTAATAATATCTCGCACATTGTTCGCGTACAAAAACCACATTATCGACGAGCGTTTTCATCGCGCGATTTTCGATGTTTTCGATTGATTATAATTATTAGTACACGCGCGGTGCGCACCACACCGCGCATCCGTCGACGGTTTGTCGAAATCGCCGTGTAAAATACACACAAGTATGAGTGCACGTGCGATGGTATAAAGTTGGAAAGTATATAAAACGTACGCTCGATTCGGAGCGGGGTGCTTTAAGCTCCGCGGCGACCTTTCAAAACTAGACGAAACAAAATCAATTTAAATCTTTTCACTGCACAAAATGCTCTTTTGGATTAGAAAACCGTATGGGGCAACGTTATAGAATGATTAAATTCACTCGGCAGAGATTTTAAGCTGACCGTCAATTTACGGTAGAAAAAGACAAAATAATAACTATCGTTGTTTAATCGATATAATCTTCGTCAATCGTAACTCGTGACGTTCGATTGGATCGAGCGAGTCGAATTAAAAATATTTAATACGAACAGGGCATTGTTTCTGATTTGATTTCAAACGTCTCGTCGATATGATAATTCGTTGTGATCTGCCGATAAGTCGCGGACAAAAGAAAAGAGAAAGCGGTCGCCGCGACTACTCGACAAAAGCTGACGTGGGCGGGCACCGAAGATATATAAAACACAATGCGTCGGAAACGAACGAAGGGATCACGGCGCGTTCACGACGGCGAGACACCCGTAAACACCCGGTCTGAAAACGGAACCTACTACGACATTGGGTCCGAGGAAATCTCTTCGACAACATAAATGATATCGACATCAGAAGACAGAAAACGATTTCGACGATTCAGTGCGTCGCGCGTCGATGTCGACATTAAAATGAAATATTCAAATCCTCATAAATAATTATAATTCGTTTACAAAAAACGTCCAAACACGTCCGGATAGGTTCTCAACCGTGTTTTCGTCGCCGAATTTTTCGACTCGTAGAGATGTTGCGATTTCACTATCGTCGTGAAATTAGCGACGTTTTCTTTATTCCGCTAAATATAACAAATATAGTCGAGTGGAAATTAATCAATAACGTGTGACGTTTTTTTTTTTAATTAACGTAGAGTTAGGAAGTCTGATTCGACTGTCGGAGGAATGATTAAACTCTCCCTGTTACGGGCCCGAGAAAGCACTCTACCGGAATTACGCATTATTGTATATTACAATATGTGGAGCGCGTAACCATCAGTCGTTGTACGTAGAAGCACTCTGGGTATTTTGATCTCGTGATTTTCAGACGGCACTGATAAACACCCATGTGATTCTATTAAATTTTAATTATCTAATTAACGGGATTATTTAGTTGCTCCGCTGATGCTGAGTTATTGTTATTGGTCGTAATAATATAATCGACGACAATGGTTTGCGTAGGTAACAAAGTGTACACAAACAATATTATAATCCATCGAAACTTCAATCGATTTAATTTCAACGAATACAATAACTCGTCTCGTTTCGCTAGATTTCAAATCTCCTATTTATTATTTTTTTCAAGAAATATTCGTCCGAAAAAAGTGTTCTAACATCAAGCATTCGCATTTTGCCTTTCAACTACATTTCATCGCGCGTAAACATATTATTATTAAAGATATTGTTTTTATACGCGAGTTCAAAATAACATTTTTATTGTGACGACACTACTATTTATTCGTAAAATAAATGTACCGATTGCACATCAACAAATTTCTCGTCGAAATCCCGAGAGTCGTGATTTATTTTTTTAATTCTCGCGGAAACATTAAAAATTTACAAAAAATATTGATTAAACTCGTTTTTTTTCCGTTTTTAAAATAATATAAATGTATACAATAAACCTTCGACTTCTTACTCGTATCTCTAGAGTTTAAGAAAAGCCTGCGTGGCTGCCGTGTGAATCCTATGATTGTTGTATAATACGATCGCGTGTCGATTGGTTAAAAAATATTTCTCGTTTATAATACAACTGCACTTTCGACGAAATCATACGCCACAAATGATATACACGAAAACACGTCATACGCTCGCAAATAATATAACACAACATACTTATGAGCGTGTACGGGGACCTCGGCCGTCTCGCGGGACCCGACCGGCCAGTCCCCGATCGACTACGCGCCCCCGCGCGGTCCGCGTCTCGACGCTTCATTAGCGCGCGACGCGTCAACCCCCACGCGCACATGATTCTCACCCCTGTCAGGTCAACTACAATCGAGGCTTATTATTATATACCTATTTCGCCCCTCGTCGTAATATATATATATATATATATATATAATATATTATTCACGTCGTTCGTTAGGCGTCCCATTAACCGGGGGCGGCGTACACCGTTGTGTGGGCGAAGGACCGTTTTTTTTCCATGTGCGTTCAAACGCTATAAACCAATATCACACACACACACATATTAAATGTGATATTTATGTTTTGACGAATATTGTTAATTTTTCAGAGGGAAAATAATGATAATGCTTTGGCGTTATAACGCGATGTGTAATATGTTTAATCCGACGGTTTCGCAAACGCGCACGCTTTTATATATTACACCTAATACGAATACTACTATCTGCGTGACCTACCACACCGCGGACGGTTTAAACCCCCCCGTATATCCTCTGTGCGCCGCCGCGGAGTTCCCTCGACGGACCTCTGACCGTCGCACATCTGACGATTTGTTTTGATTTGTTTTCACCCTGCCGCCGCCGATGAAAAATAAATTATTATCGATTCGTCGAACATCAAAAGCTTATTGTTCGTATAATTTATTTATTTATATAGATGCGCGCCCGCGCGCGTCGTTATTCATTAGAAAATCACGTCCAATAATAATTAACACTATCGATTTTCATATCGTTTTATCGTTGCATGTGTTACGCTCAAAGTCGCATACACACAATCGGACATTGTAGTACGATTGCCGGGGCAATGCGTTCGGCGCACGAGCACCGAAAGTCAGTGGACGCGTGATAGGAAACCATTGAGAAATTCAAAAAATCACCTCGTCGACTATATTATATTTGCGACCAGAAACCACCTCGATCCCCTATTGTGTTTCAATCGAAACCGCGATTACAGACAGAAAAAAACATCCGGTAAAATCAATACGTTTCTCATATGAATCGGAATTTTATCGATCTGAATTTAACTCAGCCCCACTACAATCACACACGTGTATGTGGTTTTTACACTATACATCGTATCATTGTACAAGCACGTTGGTTTTGGCGATAAAACTATACCGTTTTACTTGCCGAATATCAGACTTCTCCCGAGCATTCGAGAGTCGGCGATTTTCGTTGAAAATTCGATATGATTAATAACTGTGGCCAGACAACTGGGGATACATTAATGTATTTATTCGACTCGGTGGCGCTCGCGGTCGTGATTAATTTGTGGACGTCGTCGAGAGACAATAGCGAGTTTATTTCGATCCTGCGAATGCATTTAATTTGAATTAGAGCGCTCAGGATTAGTTTCGCGAAACATTAATTACCGTCATTAGTCAGTGACGAACGCACCGCGTCCGCGGCGTGCAGTGCGAAGAAAATCATACCTTTATGTACGACGAACCATATATTATACTCGTAATTCTTCTGAAGTTTAACGCGGTTCGGAAAAAAAAAACCATCATCATTATCACGTGAAACGTCATCTTTTCTCGTCCTTTCTTCGGATTCTTTTAAAACCTTTTGCCGTCGTACTCTTTTGTATTTCAATGACGCGTGTGCAAACGTGTACGAACGCGCGTTCTTTGTTGAATAGTTTACAATCTCGGCCCAAGTCTTATGTGTAACCGACAGAATCGCTATTACGAATAACCTCCCGTCGCGCGCGGGACCTATACACGCGTGCATACGTCGTCGTCGTTATTATTTCAATCGCGCGCAATATCACGCGCGTGCGGCGCGCGGTAAATACTTGCCGGAATTATTGCCGGCGCGCACGATATTATAATATAACATCCCCCGACGTTTCCATCGATTCGCGCCGCCGCCGCCGCCGCCGTTCAACGGATAAGAATATCGCAGACGTGCCAAAGTTCTCGGAATGTATAATATTATGCCGCGCGGGGGATCGCCGCGGAACACGCGGAGGTAGAGGGCGATCGCGCGAGCTCGGTTCGGCATGTGTTACGAACAAGTTTGTAAGCCGAAATACTCGAGACTAATTAACACGACTCGTGTGTACGCCGCGTTTGGCTTAAGTCTCCGCCGTCTATATTCCCCGCCCGAAATCGTTAGTTATGAAACGACGACGATTGCAAAGTGTACGACGTGCTTCTCCGAGTTCACGCGTAAGTACACCTCTGCTGCGCGTATGTGTTTGTATAAATAAACGTGCGTGCGCATGCGTAAAATTACCGGAGGGGGGGGGGCTGTTAATTTCTCCTGGCCCGCGTTCGTTTTCCACCAGTCCTGCCCCCGCCGATCCGGTGACCAACACGCGTTGCACTGCACCACGTCCTTGTGTACAGACCGAATTTACCAAACAACCGTGTGCGTTCGAGTCGTGTAGTGTATGACGTAATATTCGAACGCCACTCTGTCATCGTGTAGTGCAGTCGCGGCCGCCACTGTGATTGTTATCTGTGAAATTCGTATGGTTTTATTGATTTTATACGTTACGATTTATGTCGATTTTAATATGGAGATCGGGTAATGTTAAATACACCGCTGAGTATAGGAACCTACTGTTTTACAATATTACGTTCTCGGTCAATTTTTATTTAAAAATTATTACGACGCACGATATTGACGCGCACGGATAAAAATGTTTCATTCAGTATAGTTGGGTCGATAATAATAATTCGATTGTTTTTTTTCATCTAAATTTTATATCTATATCGAGTGATGAATTCACATCGATATTGAGTCTCGATAATTATTGAGATCGATTATTTAATCATAAGTATATTCAATTTAAAGATTACATAATAATATTAAAATATTTTTGTAATAGTAGATTTTTCCTCTTTCTATCCAATAATAATGTCATCCATACAGAAAACTGGCGACTAGTAAATACGCGTGAAAGTATGAACGGGGATAATAGGGAAATCCTTTCGTAATGTCGCGCGAAACGAGCACTTTTTTCCCCCCCGCATAATAATTATATCATATTCACGGGCTATTCATAGCGCATAAACCGGCGAGAGTAATTCGTCTTTGCGTCGTAATACAATATAATCGTTTTCATACGGAGCAAACGTCTCACTCCCGTTTCTTCCGCCGCGTCCATAACTGTATACTCGTTTATGGATTCGACTATTGGGGCGTCTCGCAGATGTTACACACCCCTTATGATCGTATATTTAACACCGTCGGGCCGTTTTAGGGGACGCGGCTCGCTAATATTTCGGGCGAATTCTCGTTTTTCGTGCACCGACCGCGCGGGCAGGACGAAAATGTAATTCCGCGGAGGGCCACCACGCGTTCGACGGAAAACAAAAACCGTCGCGTGGAGGCAAGGGGGTGCAACTGGATTAAAAAAAAAACGCATACACATTTAACGAGGAACGGAAAATTAAAAGGAACACATAAAAACTGACATTTCATATTCATTATCGTTCGGTTTATACAAGAACGTTATAGTAAATCGTATGTCAACATATTATTATATTGTTGCCGATCGGACGGACAGAAAAATATCATAAAAATTCGAACAATATTTTCATATCGAAGCCACGTGAACATATCTTGTTGAACAGATCGCAGAAGTAAACCATGAGTAATAGACGGACCGAGTAGATTTCACGCGCACGTAAACGCATTTGTCGCGATCCACCGCACCGGGATTAATTAAGATAAGTACGCGATTCCGGTTCACGTGCGATTCGCGCGATGACGACCGCCCGGCCCGTCGCGGTTTGTGCACACGCGCGCGCGCGCGTCTGACCGCGTATTCGGTTACGTAATTAGTCGACGCGTTTTCGTTTGGCGCGCGCGCAAAACTACGGGTGTGGGAATTTAAATGTCCCTCGACTAGTGTATTATTAAACGATTTCGCCGCCCCCGCCGTTGTAATCTCGGGTCGCGCGGCACGGTTATAATATGGCCGACACTTGGGCGCGAAAAATTGACCGCAAAGACGAGGGTCGTTTAAAAATGCGGACAGTCTTACCTTTGAGAAAAGCAACATTCGTAAATAGTGCAAACGTTATGCACGAGGAAACTCGAGTGCTAATATAAATGCTACTCCGGTGTCTATTATAAATCGGGATTAGATTTTATTTTTTTTAAACACGTCCAGAGAAATCGGCGCACGTTCGCCTAATGGGTTTTCCTAACTCGTTTATTTCGAGTTCATACAAAAAAATTTAGCGATTTCAAAGATAGAAAACTTTTTTTAGCAACGCAGTCGGTATACATGCGTTACGAATTTCGTATCGTTTCTCCGTGGGACACAGATTACTCGACGGCTCGACGAAAATCAAATTTCAAATCCGACGATTCGTACGAGAGGAAAATCGTACGCGAAACCGTCAAAGAAGAGAAAATACCAACGACCCGAGATGAGTTTTCCCAAACCGTTAACGGGGCCCTCTCTGTATCTACGGCACGCGGGCCCTTTTGTCTCGGTGTCCGTCACCGTTTACGACCCGATAATAGCCTGCGCGAGGAGAGTACACAGCGGCGCGCGTCGGCTGCCGAAAACCGCTATTGCGCGAGCGACGACGTGTCCGGGGACGCGGAATTCATCGCCGCCGCTTCCGGCACACTCTTCCGCCGCGGCCGCGAAAGTTTACCGATAAAAACGTGTCATTTGTCGGCAACGGCTCTTTTGTTGTGTTTCGCGCACGCTCGTTGGGTTGGACGGCGTCGATGCCGAGCCATTAAAAACGGCGAGTAGTCCGGTAACTACCGTCGGCGCGCCGGTGGTAATGCGTGCGGCGTGAATCAGTCGTCGGCAACAATGTTCGCGTACTTTTACGCATTACGTATTATATTATGTAGTGAAACGTTTCTGTTCGTTTATCGGCAGACGGTAACGGTCGAAAACAAACCTAGTTTGACAATAAGCGACTCCTGAAAGTGTGTGCTCGTGTCGACCTCGTCGCGTTTGGGAGTTGTCCGTTTCCGACAAACTATAATAATGTGGCTCGACTCCGCCGAAAAGAAAGAAAAAACCGTCTCGTTTCCGCCAAACGTGTTCCTAAATTCGTCCGCCACTCGCGCTAATCATACGGCACGCGGTTCGTCGTGACGTTGTCGCGTCGTCGTCAACACGTCGACCGTTTAAACTTTCAAACGTTTTTTCAGTCAACCGAATCGATACCGTACCGCTTTGAAGTACCGCTGCGAACGCGATCGCGGAGAATAGAGATAAAAAAAAAGAAAAGAAAATCATATCATGAAAATCCACTGAAAATAACGATGAATTTAGTCGAGCGCACTATCGATCAGCCGGTTCGCATAAATATGCACGTTTTACTATTTCTGGATTCGCCACACATTACAATTGGCAAATAGTCGTTTCCGTCGTTCAATAAGTACCGATTCTATTTATTAGTTGTGGAACAAACGCGTCCGACGTTTCACGATATTACGGGGGGAAATGAATGATACGAAAAAGCAATTAACTTTATTTTCAAAGTTCGACGGATGAAAAAAGGTAATTTATTTTGAAAATACATCCCCTCCCCGCCGAAAAACCCCCGGACCCCCGCTACCGCCACTCCGTATAATATGTGCAACGTTGTCGTGCGTCAAATCTCTCGGGGAAGTGTAAATACAACTGAACTCGCGGCGCAGTGCAGTTTCGAACGTTATTTCTCGATGTATTTGCATCGTTCCGCTGTAAATATATTACTATGTGCACACGGTGAGTTGGCTGCAATTGTTTGGGAAAATGCGCGGTCGATGAAGAGTGTGTTTAGTTATGACGTGGTTCTCGTGTGACGCGCGCGCGTTTCTCGGGGCTCGTAATTCAATATCTCTGTCGATTTATAATACTAATGATTTAATAACACACTAATGAAACAACGTCAAAGAGTGAGGATAACAATTTTACGTTTGACGTCATAAAAGACGCACAAATTAGATTTCATTTTTACTACCTGTACTCGTTATATGATCGCCGGGAACAATAAATTATAATGTAATCATTTTGAATGTTTTATTTGAGATGTTTTTTTTTTCAAGAATGTTTTTGAATTCGGTTCGTTTTGGTACGCGAGAAATACGTATGTATTGGGCGTTTAATTATTTTCCGAAAGAAACTATAGAGTTTCAAATTTAATCTGCCGTTTGAGATTAAACGAAATACTCATACCTATAACCGCTCTCGGTAATAGGAAAACCGAGAGAAATATCCTACAACACGCGAGGCTGCCGCGAAACCGCGCCGGATGCGTCGAGAGGGATTTTTTTTGTTTCAGGACTCGGGTCGTAGTTTCGTAACTTTCGTGACGGTAGCACGTCTCTCGAGTGAAAATCGGCCAAGTCCGTATTTTACCGACCATATATTGTGCACCGCTGGCGGCAGGTTTAATTGAAACGTCGGGGACAGCCGCAGCAGCAATTAACGGAATACCGTGGGAATCGTCCTTTTCTCGCCAGCACCGGCGTTTGCACAAGTTTGGCTCTCACGTCTCGCGGAGGAGTCGCGCGCCGTGCCGGAGTAATATCGCAGTGTGGGATTCCGGCATAACTTTGGCAACAAACGCGCGCGTTCGCGTCGTCAAAATAACATGGTTTAATTAAAGTCACGGATTCGACTAGGTATAAACATGACCGATCTGTGCACGGCTTCACGCTACCAGTGAAAGTAAAACCCAAATCGTTTTCTCTTCATTTTTTGCAAATAGACAACGGAAACGTTTGAAAATACGATTTATTCAGATGAAACACGCACCTCGGGTGTAGTAGACGTTTCGATACGAACGACTGACGTAAGATTAAAAACGGGTGTTGTCTAATAACGGGTAAATTCTTACTGCGTGTCGACTATATTAAAATTATTCCGTCGTGTCCGTCTGGAAAAATCCGAAACGAATTCGTTGAAATTAGTAGAATTCGTACTGAAAAATGTATGAGTATTTTTTTTCCTCTTTACCAATCCGGTTTCATTGGTATCGTTGATATTATAAACAGTTGGTTGAAATTTTACCCGTAATTTATCAGCTCGGTTCGAAAAAGTTTACCATCGAAATGAAAGCATTCTGAGCACTCTCGGGTACAAATATAATAAATACGTTTGATTCAGAAGCGTCGTTATTAGTCATCAGATCAGACGACATTAGTCCGGAATAAAAACGTCCACAAAAAAAAAAATAGGAAAAAGCGAAACCGTCGAGGATCGGTCGCAACGAACGCCCGAATAGTGTATACACATTATTCTGTTTTTTTTTTTCTCGCGCGCGCACGTAAAACGACGGATTTTCCATGCGTTTCTAGTCACCCGATACACTGGCGTCGAAAATTTTAGAAACACGCACGTGTGCGACGTTTTTTTTTTTCTATTTCCTGGGAATCGAACCCCGCGAAGTGTCTTAAATGTCGACCTCCGCCGATGCGGCACGCGGCCTTGTCTACGGCGAGAAGATAGAATTAATACGAAAACGGAACAGACAACACGCGCTCACACACACACACCTGCAGCACCGTTGTTTTTTTTTAAGTATTGCCGCGACAGACCGTTCACCCCACCGCGAACCGTACACGCGATTAACCTTCTTGTAATCGAAAACGTAAACAAAATATGATATTTCGAATTTTTATTTCCACGCCACCCGCGGTGCGATATCCTTTGTAGACCGTCGTCGTCGATACGATTATATACGGTCTTTTTTTTTACCCGTCGTCCACCATCACGCGTTACGATTAAAAAACCACAACGATGTAATAATTTTTTTTTTTTTCATACGATAATTCTACGCGCGTGTACGTCGATATTTTATAGGCTTTTCCCGCCGGGTTTTTGTATCTGCTGCCTGTGCCTCCCCCGTGCCGCTGACGGGACACGCGCATTCGTCGAACCGCTTTTATATAATAATTGTATTGCCGGACTGCGTCGTTTGGATGTTTTAGTTAAACACGTGTTCGATTTACATAATATATATATATACGTTTTGAATGAATAATTCATACGGAACTGTTTCGAAATACAAGTAGTGTATATGAGACATTATAATATTTCCTAAACTCCGCGCGCTCTGAAAATACTGACCTCCTCGACGAGGTGTGCCTTAGTGATAAACAGTATATTTATATACGTACGTATTATTGTATGTAAATATTATTTTTATTTTTATTTTTTTTTTCGTATTCCTTTGGAAAAACTCGTTCTAAACATTTTCATAAATCCGTTCGTTCGACAGATATTACGCGCCGCGCCGTTTGACTGTAATTATTTATGAAATCGTCATGGAACTCGTTATGACGTGTAGAGCGTACATTATGTTTCTGGCGGAGAAATAAACACGAGTCGAACCCGGTCTACTGCCCGGTCTTTTTTATTTTTATTTTCTCGGCGCGGACAGTAACTTTCGAAAATAATAATTACGAATATTTAAAATGCACCGAGTTTTACATTTTTAAGCATTGTAAACATACAAGGAAAACTCGACTGCTGAAAATAAATAATAACAACCCTTTTTACGTTCTGGAAATTTTTAATTATCTAATAAATATTTCAGAGCGATTTTTCACTATCGGTATTTTATTTTATTTTTCATAAACGTAAACGTGTAGCCGTAGTAGCGTAGTAGCCTTAAACTCGTATCAAATTGAAAACAATAACTAATTAATTTCGGACGGTTTTAATTAAGTTATCTTTTTCTTTTTATAAAAAAAATGAAACTCGAAAGGACTTCGGCTAAATGAAAGGCAGTGGCGCGCGCGGTAATTAGCAAAATAAATATAATAAACGTTCGTTCTCGATGCAGGTACATTTATTGCTTTTATGCATTAACAACAAAGACGTGTGCAGTGTAGTTAAATTAATTTATTACAAGACTTTTTTCTTTTTCTCGAACTTTTCAAACTCACCCGACCAAAACAATTTATCTGTTTTTTAAATTAATATACAGGGTGTCCGTGTCAAATAGTAAACGGGTAACTTTTTTTTTCTATCCGATGCTCAGAGATTTTTCCTATTTGTAATTATTTATAAAACCTTAAGCTACAGCTTTAAGATTGTATACTTGATTCGATTTTTAAACTGAAAATTACAAAATTTTATTTCATTTCAAAATTTAAAACGGCTATTTTATGGTAAAAAAAAAAAAAAAATTATTAGTAAAAGAAATTGTTAGATAAATCCTTAATTTTCTAATTTTTTTCCAGATTAACAAAAATTTCAATTATTCGAAAAAAATATTCCATTCTTAGCACACTTTGAAAATCGTTTAAAAATGTCTGACGTACTCTCATTAAAAATGATAACTAATCAATTTCGGAGTTTTAATTCGAAATTAAATTCGACTTTTTTTCATTTCGAATTTCTCATGATCGAAATCTATTCGAAACACTTGTTTATCATGACGTATTAGCTCAACGATTGTTTCAAAAAAAAAAAAAAAAAAATTCGCGTACACTATTACATAAAGAAGCGGTTATAGAATCAGAGTTGTTGCGTTTGTCGGATTTCCGCGACGGCGGACACCCTGTATTGTTTCGTGCACATAATATAAGATATCGCTGCCGGTTCGGTGTAGAAAATATGCGTTTAAAACGCGGGAAAGCGCGTAATGCGACGATAGCTAGAGGTGTAGAAATTATCGCGTAAATTTATAAGAAAAAAAGAATTACCGACGACGTTCGGTAGTTCGTCCGGATAAAATTCGCTTCTTATAGCCGCGTGTAAAAATAATAATTACGACGTCAATGTTTTATATTCGTTCCATTAGGTTAAAAGCTTCGTGCCTAAGAAAAAAAAAAAAAAAAACAAGAAAAGTTTTCACATTTATTTATACCGAGTATACTACGTATATATACGTAATTCAGCGCGAGCGTGTATGTTAATTTCCATAAACGTAAGAACGTCATGAGTGACCGGTCTACGTAAGAAATTTAAAAATTCAAACTCGACGTGTAAAAACATAATTACTTTGCGGTTTTATTCGTAAAACGCGAGAAATAAATAGTTAGGATCAAAGTTGTATAAACTTTGGAGTCGAGTATGATTTTATGTACAGTTTGTTTTTAATAATTCACGATATCGTGAAACAAAAAAAAAAAAAAAATACGAAACTCTTAAACACTCTATGAAACTGTACGAACAAAAAGGTAATTCGTATTCGAATTATTAAATTACGAGTTTCGGGAAACGTTAAAAATATCTTTTTATCGTTACGGTGGATCGTGTATCAAACGGGAAACGTTAATCAAAAGGTTTTTTTCCGTATTGTTTCTCGTCGTTTATCGTGCGTATTTTTTAGATTTTACCGAGAACACGACTCTCAATACGATCGACCATCGAGTCCCTTGAAATCGAATGAGTTTTTTTAGCTTTTAACACGACAATTTTGCGTATACAATGCGAATATTATTATTTTGTAGTTAAATATCCGTGTGTTCGACGTGTCTGAAAATCTGTGTGCTCGCTGTGTGTATTTTCTCATAACCGTCGCTAAATCTTCTAAATATAAAAACGTACTGTTTAGCGGGGTAAAATTATTGGATTCCACACAGCCACGTTGTCTCTCTAAGCTGTTCGGGTCATGTGTTTACAATTGATAACACGATCCGAAAACACGTAAATCCCAACGGATCCGGGTAAGACCTTATTTTCGTCGTGCATAATTTAGCACACGTGACAGGTTTAAACCTCTTCCGCCGTCCGTTCGGCGGTTAGGGGAGTTAAATGAATTATGTGTAGTTCACGTGTCAATCGGTGTTTTAACCGTTGTCCGTACGACGACGATATGATGTTATATATTTTTATCAGTGATTTTCCAAAAAAAAAAAAAACCTGCTCACATCCCGTTACTGCAACTCGACTTACACCTGCGAAACACACTTAGAAAATTGTACACGTTTCGAGTGTGCTTTGTGTTTTTCGCGAAACACTAGTTCAAAATCGTGTTTCGAGATTGTTTCGCGTCACCTAAATCGGACGGCAAAACAAAATGTCGTCTGCATAATAGTCAACTCTGAAAATAATTAAACAATACTTCTTTTTTTTTTTTTGTTATTTGTCCCGACGAAACTGTCATAAGTTTTTGCATAACGAACGCTTCTAACCCGTCCCGACCGAACGCATTAATTAAAAACGCTCGTGGCTCGGATAATAGAAATTAATTAAAGAAAACCCCGTCGAACCCTTGGTCCGGAGGTTCTAAAACTGCGTTGTACGCGCGACTCTGTAGGCGGCGGCGCCCAGAGTTTTTCACCTAGTGCGTGAGCGAATCCGACGGTTTTATTTATTTTGTCACGCCGTTTTGATTTTCCTTTGATGTGCGCGTTTGATTTACGATTACAAACACGTACAAGTCGAAAGAGCGAAAAAAAAAATCGACACTAAACGATTGCGCCGAATTGTGTTGACAAAAAAAAGAAGAAAAGTTTAGATACAAGAAATCTGCCCTCTCGCATCGATAACTCATAGTACACGAGTATATCATGAAAGAATACAAAAAAATTATTACTTTTCAAAAAACACGCTCGTGTTTATAACCGTCGCTTTCCGGGACAAAATGAATTTGGATACATCTCCGATTTTACCGTCTCGACGCGATCGCGTTGAATACATTAAAATAATGAAACATTATTTGTAGCGCACCGCCGCCGCCGCCGCGGCTATAAAATCGATAGAAAAAAATAAATATACACAGGCCCGGCCGGAGCGTTCAAACATACCTTGGCGAACTTTTACGTGTATTAAACCGAGTACTAAGTCGTTATTTTCAACAATTTTTTCAATTTATCGTATAATCGTTTTAAAAATTATCTATGAACTTGTGTCGAATAATCAGAGTTGGGCAAAATTTTATCTAGATAATTATTCGAATAAATCTGTATTCAAATAATTTTAAACTATGATTATTCGAATAAATTTTAAAGACGGTTATACGAATAATTCTTGGTTATTTAATTTGATTATTAAACATAATTCATAATAAAATCATTTTTTTAGATATTGCTATTATAAAAATATTATTAAAATATAATTTAAAAAAACATATCTAATTTTCTAATTCTTAACTTTCTTCTATTGATAGATATTTGTTTATTGTTTATTTGAATATCTATGTTTAAAATTGAATCGGTTAATTTTTTATTCGAATAACAATAGTTGAAAATTATTCGAATACATTTTTATTTGAATAATTGTAAAAAAAAAATATTCGAATGATTTTTTATTCGAATAATAATAGTTGAAAATTAATCGAATAAATTTTTATTCGAATTATTGTAAAAAAAATTATTCGAATAATAATTTATTCGAATAAAATGTTATCTAAATAATCATCTAGATAAAATTTCATTCGAATAACGCCCAACTCTGCGAATAATGCCGTCCCGGGCCTATGTCGCTTAACTCTTGAGTCGCGCCTGAATATATTCATATTAAATATTGATTAATGCGTCGGCTTTAGGCGTGTTCGTTTAAAATCCGTCATAAAGCGTTTTTTGACTTTTATTTCAATGTTGGCAGACAATGATGTTTTCCGCTTAAATTCGTATGTTTAAATCGTATGATACACTCGTGTAAAAGCTTTCGCCGGACAAATTATTTTCTTCTCCTTCCACTACGCCGTTACACTTTTACTCGATGTTTATACTGTGTACACGTTTGCATGGAAATTCGTCCAAACGTTCCGCGAGGCTGCATAGATTTATTTCGGTGGAGTGATGAAATGGGGGGGGGGAGGACTGGTTAATGGCGAGGAGAGAAAATATATTTATGCACGTGTGTGTATATATATTATGTTTATTCGGACGAAGAAATAGAAAAACGGCAGATTTCGGGGCCGTGAAGAGCGAGAGAGAAAAATGTTGAGGATGTAACGCGTATCAATTTATTTATTTATTCGGCCACGCGCCGAGGTCGCCGGGGAGTCGTGGCTTATAAGATTAATGATGTTTTTCCAACGGCTCCGACTTTTTACTCTCTGCGGATCGTCCGAGAGACGACGTGCCGCCAGGTGCCTATAAATCTTTCACAGTCGTTTTCACCGCGCGCGCGCGCGCGCGGTACAGGCGAACACGTGGAAATAGTTTGCCCCGTATAACTGATACCGCAAATATATTTTATTTATTTATAATACATATATATATATATTTCCGTGTGGGTAAAACAAATCGTCAACGTCTCGCGCGCCAGGTACCTGCGTATCCACGGGGACCTTATCCTTAAAACGTGTATGATTTATGTGCATTATTATGTATGTATTAGCAGTGGAGTATAACTATGACGTATAGAGTGTGTAATATGACCTGCAAACCGGCGTGGCGTGTCCGAATGTACGTTTTTATTATTGTTTTTTTCTCGTTTGTGTTACAGAATCAAATCCTGCAGTTACAAAACGCTATCACGAAACTCAAAATCGAAAACGAAACGCTGAAAAAACAGATAAACACTCTCGAGGCCACGGTAAATACATTATGTTTTTATTATCGTCGCATATACAGAAGTCGAAGTAAAGAGGAACACTTATTCTAGTGAATATTTACCACCCCTTATTTACTCGTTTTTTTTTTTTTTAAATGATACATCTCTCTACGAATTCAAAAAAATTAATTTTATAGTTTGTAGTTCTTACAATCGTACAAAACGATTTAGAAAGGATTTTTTTTTTTTAACAAATCTTTCAACGACCTTTTTTTCTTTACAAGAAATCTTTTAATTAATACGATTTTGATTTGTCGCCGAAATTCAATATTACTCAATGTCGCGTGTACCTGCTTATCAGACATATTTTGTACAAAAAAAAAAATGACTTAAAGTCGTATTAATCGAGAAATTGGTTCAATAATAAAATATAGGCATCTAATTATTATTTTTCACTTTAAACATGTTTGGACGTTACTACTGGATTTAGTACCACTTCGGCTATTTAATGGATCACTGAGTATTATTAGTGATTTCAATAGTACTCAGATTATAAATTTGAGACTTACAATTTGTATATCAACATAATGTACGGTGGAATATCGATGACTTGAAGTCCACTGAGAGGAACGACAACTTGAATGTTTCACTGAACTGTATACGTGTGTGTTTTGTTTATTTAAAGGGTATCAGCCAAGTGCAAAAAGCATTGGTCGAACGACTTCGGATATTGGAGCACGAGAAGAATCGCATTGAACGCGAGGGTGAACAGCAACGAAAACAATACGAGAGGTGTTTGGACGACGTGGCCAAACAGGTGGTCAAAGCAGTTTTGTCACAAAAGGTATACGTATTGTCTGACACACGAAACATTTTACTAAATGTATTATCAACACATCGATTGTACGTTTACTTTGAACGATTTAATCAACAGTAAATATTCATATCGATAATGAATAATAATAAATCCCGGTCCAATAATAATATTTATAACATAATGAGATTTCGAAATTAATAGCAATATTTCACGTCCGTGGCTTGAATAATATTTTCAATAATACGACACAAAACAGACAAGACGTAGTCTATTAGGTACAATGTGCAATTAACGTAATTACTTATTTAATGAAAAACCTGTTTGAAACGTTCCTTTGTTTCGATTTTGGAATAGAAGAAAGCTAAAATTCTAACCGAACAGACGCCGACGAAATAGTTTAATAATCACATTGCTGTTGTAGCCAGTAGGTAATCTGTAAAATAGGTCTTGTTCACAGCTGTCGATGATTTTCCAGACTGTCTACCCACATTGTGTAGTGTTGTAGCGCGCGCCTCTCGAATTATCGCTCGCGCACTGTTATGAGGCGCCATCTTCTGACAAAAAACAATTTCGTTTTCGTTTTTAAAACGTTTTTTTTTCTAACCGTTAGGAAACAAGCGAAACGTGAAAACTACTGTTTATAATATTATTTATACATTTATATAAATGCTTGAATTGCATTTTCATCATATAAATAATTTATTTTTATTAACAGCCAATTGCCCACAATGTTTATCAAAATAATCTATATTTCGATATTAATGACGTATTATTTCATCATTGGATTTTATAGAGTTTACGGGAAGAGATATCTTCGCTTCAACACCGGGTCAAAGAGCTCGAAACCGGAAACTGCACGCTATCCACGCTTTTGGTACAGAGGTTGGGCCAGAAAATAAACTACTCCCCGACCAAAATGCCGGTGGCCGAGAGCAGATCGGTGATGTTCGACATACATAGATCGCCGTCTATGGTGAGTGTTATGGTGATGATTTATTATATTTGAGAATTGAGGATTGATTTATTTTAACTTGATTTTCTGACGATATTGTACGAATCGAAAAAAAGAAGAAGATTAATAACCAATTCGCGAAGAGTATACATCATACACTTTTTATGTTTTTATTAGAATTATATTTTTACATTTGGCAGTAAAAATTTCGATCATTCTTACTATTTTAATTTATAACAAATTATTTAATTGAGGTCCTTAGGTATGAATTTTTTTTTACATTTTCACATAGTGGTGTATTTTTCAATATTAAAATGATAAATACAAGTTGGTGTAGTTATTATAATTAAATAAAATTATAAATGAAGTAAATATGTAAGTATTAAACATATTGTATCCACGTAAAAAAAAAAAATTTCTAAAACAAAATCGTGGTCACGGCACACTGCATAAAGTATACTGTATAGAGTAAGTAAGACACTGCTACTGACTATTCGTATCATTTCTGTTTACTATACACGCGCTCCTTAATATAATATCACGATACGAGAAATTCCGTGTTTGGTCTCAAAAATATTACATACAGTTTAAGAACTTCGCGTATAACGCACAATCGTTAATTAATTAAACCGTTTGTACAGAAAATGGCCATCGAACGACCCGCAAGCTGTGATCTTACCAAAGGCTTGAAGAAACTAAAGACCGACGGTTGGCAAGCGGCCGTCTCGTATCACAGACCGCAGTCGTTGAATTTGGAAATATGTTGTTCACACGATGGTAATTATAACGTCGTGTCGATGTAGTGGCTTTAACGTCTTCGACGAAAGTCGTAATGACGATAATAATAATGATTCTCTTCGTATTATAATTATTGTGTTCCTTTTCGTTGCGACACAGCCGAAGAATCGACGAAATGTGATCGAGTTCTGGGGGACGAGACGCCCGAGAGCGGTAACCGAGACGAAGGGTACTCGACCATGTCCAGTGACGTACAAGGAACCTGCAACGAACCGCCGTCGACTAAAGGATTAGAAGACGTGAAGGAAGCCAACGAAAACGAATCCAATGCCCTGATGGAATCTTCTCCGTGTTCCAGGTATGACATTATAATAAACGAATTTTTTCTTTTTACGTTAAACTCTCCTTATTTCCTCGTCGATTTTCGTATTTTTATTTACTTATTATATTTTAACCGATTAATTTTTACTACATTTTTATAAATTAAAAATTTCCCAACCTGGTGATTTTTCTAGATTTTACCCTTTTTCATATTTTAATCCACTCGTATTTTTATTTTTGTTCACGATTTTCCTTTATACTACTTGAATAATATACAAAATGTAAAGAATTATTGGTTTAGTCATGACAAATATCTAATTATCAGTAAATATTTCTTTTGTATAGACCACATTTTTAAGCTTTTAAAATTTAAATCAAAGTAATAGTGGTGCAGTAAACTTAACGGGTTTCGCCATTGTTATCTTTTTATCTTTAATTCTCTTTTCTAAAACAAAAATGCTTCTAAATAGAAAACTATTGGTTCAATAATGATTTCAAGTTCATTTCAAAAGTATAAAACATAAAAATAAAAGAAGTAAAACTGAATGATTTTTATTATTATTTTTGTAATACATTGTTTTTCTCGGGAAATCAACGTAATATTTAGAACGTTAAGGTAATTAACGATAGGTAAAAAACTGTTAATTATTCTGTCCAACTTATTTGTTGTATAATTTTCATCTAACATTACATCGATACCATACTTCGCCCAGATCTCTCTGCTTATTATAATATTATCGTCGTCTTTGTCTTGAAACTCAAATCCAATTTATAAAAATAAGTTATCCGAAAAACGTTATTCAATAATCTGTGTTTATAAGATAATGCCAGATAATGTAGTCTTGAATTGTTCTTACTCGAATTGTCCTAATTATAGTTGTAATTATTCGCACAACGTGCATAGTAATTAGTAATTACTCTAATGCTTTTTCGGTGGTAAAATTAAACATAAATGAAATTAGTACGTTCTTCGTGAGCAAACTGGAATACGGTTAACCGAGTCGTTTACGAATTATGCAAGATGTTATTGCTTATAACGGTATAAAAACGTATTTAAACGTCTCAGTTAAACTTACATAATTTCTTTCTCAGTTCAAGTTCGGTTTTCGAAATTAAATCCACCTCTTATCGGTCGAGTTCATGAAAAAATGTATAAAGTACTAATATTACATGTATATACTAGTAGTTGACCCGAAAACGAAATATTTAGATAAAATACCGAGACGACAACAGTCGTGTTAATTTTTCAGTTCGTTCTGTACGGTAAATATCATTTGAATGAGTTGAAAATTGAAAAACATAAAAACACAACCGTTAAGATATCTATGCTGTTGATAAACAATGGTAATCGATTCATTATAAAAATGTTTTTCGCAGAGTGCCGAACAGCGAGGACACGGACGTGATATTCGTGCCGCTCAGCCTGTCGTTCAGCTTCATCAACCCCCGGCACAGTTATCCGCCCCTGCGGTGTCTGTCCTCGATGCCCGTGCAGCACATCATGCGCAGCTACTCGGACTCGCACCTGTTCCTGAAGCTGACCGCGACCGCGAGCCCGGGCGGCTGCGGCGAGGACGAGGACAGGACGTCGTGGTACAGCGGCGGTGAGCTGTGGGACATGGACTACGTGCAGCACTGGCTGCGATTGGACGAGACGCGCACGGCCATACAGCAACGGATGGAGTACGATGCCTCCGAACTGGAGGACTGGACCATGGACGACGGGGCGGGCTGGAAGAGGATGTCGTCGGTGTCGGCTACGTCGGCGGACGGCCGGCAACATTCCCTTCCCTGCATCGAGGAGGACGACGACGTGATGGCGTGCGGTCGTAAGGACGCGGACGAGGAGTCGGGCTCGACCAGAGAAATGTCCTGGCACCATTACCCACACCATCACCACCACCTCCACCACCACCACCACCACCACCTCCAACAGCAACATCACCAACAAACGGTTCAGCAGCACCAGCACCAGCACCAGCAGCAGCACCAACAACAGTCGTACGCTTCGGTGTCGCCGGGCGGCGACTCGTGGTCCAGCGCGGACGAGTACGTGGCCACCGAGACGCCGCCGTCCAAGAGGTCCTCGGCGAGCTGTTGCTCGGACAGCATCGAGCTGCTGCCGCCGCCCGGGCCCATCGTCGGCACCGACTTTACGCGCGACTTTTACCGCCTGGTCAAGTTCGAGAGCTCCAAGAGCCTGGCGTCCACGTCGTCCAGGAGCGTGACGGGCGGCGGCGCCTGCGAACACCGGTGGCCGCCGGCGGCCGAGGCGCAGCAAGACCGCGAGCAGGCCCTGCAAAGCGTGCTCGACTTTATCGCGGAACAGCAGCAATACTGCATGTCGCGGCAGGCCGAGGACAAACGAGAACCCGCGCCGCAACAAGCGGTCCTCGCGTCCTGCGGCGAGGACCCCGCCGCCGCAGCCTACTTGGCGCCGTCGTCTCCGTCTCCGTCTCCTCCTCCTCCGTCTCCTCCCCCTCCTCCGTCGTCTCCGTCTCTTTCTCCTCCTCCTCCTCCGCCTCCGCCTCCGCCGCCGCCGGCGCCGCAGCAGACCTGTGACAACAGCAACAGCTGTAGCGAGAACCTGCTCAACTCCAAGGACAGCGGACTGTGCGGCAGCGATGTGGAAATCGAGTGTCTGCCCGAGGACGGTTACGCGGACCGGGCGCGCTCGCCGGCCGCGTCCACGCCGAGATCGATCCTTTTGCGGACCGTGCCGGAGGAGGACGAAGGTTCGTCGTCGGTCAAGTCCACGTCGCCGCAACCGCCCTCGTCGTCGACCGGCACCGGCGTCGGGTGCGGCGGTTCGAACAGCGTCAGCACCGTGGACACCGCGATCATGGTCACCTGGGCGGCCTCGTCGTCCAGAGACTTGATCGACCAGTTGAACCGCATGGCCGGCGGCGAGTTGGCCGGCGCCGACTCCGCCGCCGTCACCTGCGACCCGCTCGACGACGACGACGACGACGACGACGCGCGCGGAGACGACGTGTCCGCGGTGCCCGTGCGGTCGCGCCGTACTTTGTCCGCGTCTTCGTCGTCGTCGGCTCTGCAAACCGACCTGGACGACGCCTGTTGCTGTCCCACCGGCTGGGTGCACGTCGAACGAGACATCGACTTTGCCGATCCAAAGGTAACCTCGTATTCATAGAGTTCATAGTGGGTACCGTTACGAAAACGTCGGAGATTTCGCGCCGAGTTCGTTTGAATTATATTTTTATGACAAACAAGTTTCGACGATACGATAACGACGAATAGGCTTGCTTCGTGTAAACTTTGATTCGGCGTTTATCTTTTTCTTCTTTTTTTTTTGTACTCGACTACTCGAATGTTTTTCGCGAAAGATTCAACGACCGCTGCGGCTGCGATTTAGTAACACGTAATATCGTATAGGTTTATGATTTGTGTTTTCATTTTTTATACGCGTTTCCAGTAAATGGACGGCGATAGTTACAATACTCGTAAAATGTAATCGTACTATTGTTTCACAATGGCATAGAGCAAGTGGCCGAGACGATTTATTTAACGACTTTTTTCTCTCGTGTTTTAAAAATTACGGCCGCGTTCAGCAACGACAAAAACTCCTCCGCCTCGGGGTAATCGTTTTTTTTTTTTTTGTCTTCCAATAGCAACGCCTATGTATATGTCACACTGATGGTTATCGGTCTAGATTTTCAAAACTTTAAAAAAAACCGTCTCCGAAACCGTTTCGTAACGTTTACCAGCATCGAAATATAACACGCGTTACGCCGAACGACCTATAAACGCCATTTCTGGTCTACAGGAGAGAGCTAACCTGTTGGATGTCATGTTGGCGTCCAGTCGAAGTTCGTCGAGCAGTACTAGTAGTGGCGCGACGACGGGCGAGGACGACAGCAGCTGTGGTTGCAGCAGTGGTGGCAGCGGCGTCGGCTGCGGTCGAAGCAGCGCCAGCGTCAGCGGTGGCGACATCAACGACACGACCGACGACAGCAGTGACGACGAACGTGACGCGAACGACGATCAACGATTGACAGTCGGTGGACGCACGTCCGTCGCCGCCGCCGCAGCAGCAGCAGCAGCAGCCGGAATCGACGCGGCCAACACAGAGTCTTACAACCGTCTGCACAGGTTGCACCGTGTGCGCAGACAGAAAAAAGGTAAAAAATTGATTTCGAATCGTAAAAGTGTCATTGTGAAATACCGTGCTGAACTGTCACTCAAAACATTTTTGCCTACTGCATACTAAAAAAAAAAAAAAAACTAATAGAAAAAAACGTCTCAAAGTTTTATTTTTCTCGCCACATTTTATCGTCGAAAATAATGAGATTCTCCACTAACTCTCGACATTTTTTTATAAATACTCTTATATACACAATATTATATAAACTCTTGGTTTCGTTTGTTTCATCGGTTTTCGCGTGTTTCAGCGTCCGCCGTCCGCGACGGTTTCGGCGTGCTCCGGTGCCCGACCTCGGCGCTGCGCCAGTCGATCGTGGGCCGCAGCGACTTCTTCGTGCGGTTCGGCGACAAGGAGCGCGAGGCCATCTCCAACTTTGACTTTCTCGACGACCTGTCGACCACGTCGCTGAGCACCGACTCGGGCGACCGTCCTTCGTCGCCCACACCTCCGGCAGCCGACCGCAATCGCGGCAAGTGCTACTCGTACACGTGTTCGCCGCCGGTCGCCGCCGCCGCAGCCGCCGCCGGCGTGACTACAGCCCCGGGCCGCCGCCAGTCGCACCACCGGTGTTCGCTGTTGCCGTCGGACGCTCGTCGGCAACGTCGCCGCCGTTTTTCCGGCATTTCGCTGAGCGATTCGTGCGGAGACTCGGACTGAGAACGTTCTGACCCGAACGCGCGTCACCGCTTCGTAACGGTGCTGTCCAAACGCCCCGTGTCTAGGTGCGCCGTAGATTTCTTCGCCCCGCCAGAGCCACTCCGATTTCAGAGTAAACGATACCAAATAGCGGGGGCGCTATTGCTAGATCAGTCTAGATCGGTGTTTGTCGACGTTTTTACACCGCACGCACCCCGTTCCAAAAAAATCTCACACCGCCCCGTCCGCCGTCGGTTTGAAAAAAGACTGATGATATTTTTTCGTCGCGCTATACTGGACGGACACGATACGAATGCATTTAGTTTGATCGTTGTTACACTTTAAAACGGATACTTGAATATCAGATACTTAATTATACTGATGTGAAAAAAATAAAATAATTCAACGAAAAAGTAGTCTTGCGTTTCAAGTGACAGAAGATCGGTCTCCCCTCAGCGTCTCCTCGGTAAAACGTCCTTTTCAAAATTAAAAACGCTCACGAAGGAACGACAGCGCCCTCGTTGAGAATCGCATGGTCTCGTTCGCCGAGTCGAACGGCGAGTAAACAGAACGCGAACATATTGTTCGCTCTATTTGCTTTACATCTGTTTTATCCTATTTATTTCTACGACGACGGCCGGTGTTGTGTGGGGCGAGAACAAAACTTTCATATTAACTTGAAATCTGTCTGCCGGACTGTGCTCAATCGTACTTCACGACGTCCGATTTCTCGCCCATAGAAACGTTTTGGTTCTTTTCTTTTTTCACGATTTCACATTTTTTTTTTCTAAAATCAAACTTGCTCACTACAACCGCAGCGCCAATGCGTTTTTCTAATTCCGACATGGTTAGTATACGAAATAATTGTCGACCACTACGCGCTCGGTACTAAGCCACTCTATAGAGACAAATATTTTCACCAAAGTACAACTAGACTGATCTAGAAAGATAAGCTCTACGCGCTCTCCGTGACCGCCCTAGTCGGAACAAATGTATTCTTAGTGTAATCACACGGCTAGACGACGACGTTTACTCCACCTGTATCTATAGTGTACACCGGTACCTTGACGATTGTAATTATTATTATTATTATTATTATTTTTATCATTGTTGTTGTTGTATCATGTAACTAGGACTGGGAATTCGGTGTTCTATAGAACGCTCGAATTGAAACGGCTCTACGCTAGAGCGGCCGGATTAAATTTAAAAAGAAAAAAAAACGTGGGTCACTAAAATAGGTACGCTGTAGGGTAAGCCACCTCGTGTTTTCTCGTCTTTTCCGCGCGTGGTTTGATGAAAAACCACCTCATTATTCAGGAAAATACCTACTATCTGAAATCTAAAAAAAAAACGATTCACGCGCGACTTCGTGAAAATCTTGATGAATTGGATAACATCGAATTTCAATGTAAAATATCATAAAACCCTAAGAGAAAAATTGATGAACGAACATGGCATTACCTGTTTGAAAACAATGCAAAGTGCATCCCAGTCCTGATTATGACGCCGTGTCCTGACCGATACGGTTTCTGAAAACGGTTCGGGTTCGTGTGTCCTCGGGTCGCCGACACTCGGGCAGGAAACCGATGCGGTGCGGACAAACGTATTTTTTTTATTTTTTTTCACTAAAAACTCTTAAGCACGCGTCTCTTGTATGGGCGTTGAACACGCGATATTTTTTACGGGTTTTAATCGACGTATATTTCGACTCCGGTCTTGGCATCGATCGAGAGGCAGACTTATTTTTTACGTTCACCAGCGATCTAAACTATTACGTAGGTAGGGTACGAAAAAACCACAAAAAAAAAAAAAATGTTAAAATCTACCGACAAAGTGTATGTACTAACTCGATAAATATAATATAATGTATACAGAATTCTCGTCGTGTGACGTTTTTAATGTAAGATATTATTATACACGGAGCAGTAATAGGCGTAACAGTAAGATAATATTTTAAGCAACAAGTATAATAATAAATAGTGTATACTACCTACGTATAATATTTCGACTCGTCGTTTTTCTTCTTTTTTTTTTCGCAGTATCTAGGCCGTTGATTTGTGAAATACATTTTAGAAAAACGTCCGCTTGTTATTTCGAAATAAACAACTTTGAATAAACACACACTAATACCTACTATACTTCGGGTGATAATATGTCTATTGGTTATTATTATAAATATTATTTTCAATCTGTACAATAATCTTGTAACCATCGACTACATCAGAGAACTAAAACCGAAAACGTTATAATGATTATACAGAATAATATTTATTTTTTCCATCTATTTATTTACATTTTATCATTTGTTCATTCGTTTTCCGCGAGTGAATATTTTAACGAAAATCTTAAAATCTTGTCAAACTGATTTAGAGCTGTTTTTTTTATTTTCAAGCCAAACCCGTCGACGGCGTCTTAGATGTATATCACGAAACGTGTCTAGATACTGATTAAGAGGTACAAATAGTGCATTTATGTGCATCGATGCAAGTTTCTATAAGTATATTACCGCTCTGATTAAAATAATATATCTGATCAAACCAATATATTTCGTATAGGCACTTGCATGTCATTAATAATATGTTCGTATATATTTATATATTGTATTGTATATTATGTAATCGCAAAGCGTCGCGTTTTAGTATTATTATTATTATTATTATTATAATAATATTATAAATAATAATATGTTATGTAATTGTAAGAGTTGGTGTATTTCTCGACGCCGTTTGTAGTTCGTAAAAATAACCGATTATTTTTTTTCCTCCGATCAGACGATGTATATTTTATATATTATAATAATATAAACGTAAATCGTAAACTACATTATGTTATTATCGCATCGATGATGTTTGTGTGTATATGAATAATGAGTGTGTGTGTTTATATAAATATTATATATTTTTTTTTATGTACAAAATAAACTATTTTATTTTTTGTTTGGTTTACGAGTTGAACGTTCTGTTAAACTACATTCCAAACTTTTCCTCCGTCCATAGAGTTCAGATTCTTCCTTCGAACACTGAGTAACTAAAAAAAAATGCTTAAACCGTATACCTATTTTATTACTGATCCGCAGATGTCGATCTTGTACACTGTACCCGTGAAGAACTTATAACCAGCGTATTGGCATTGGATCGATACCATAATATTCATTCTACACAATGCCGATCAAGAGATTGTGATTATAATTTTAGATCACTTACGTCCCGGGTTAGCGCACAAAAACCCCGAGAAACATTTTTATTTCTTAAATGGCTTCATAATAAAAAATTCCAATATAAACAGTCGGGAGCTCCCTATTTCACGTGTATACGTTTTCACGTGTTCACGTGAAATAAGGTTCAATTTATATAGCCCGTTGCTTAAAAATTTCACGTGTATTTATAATTTTATTTCGAGCGTGTTTTCTATGGCTTCATTAAAAAATGGGATTTTTCGAATTTCCGAGTGTGTTTTCTATAGCTTCATTAAAACCCGAATTTTTCGAATTTTCTAGTGTGTTTTCTATGGCTTCATTAAAAATTGGATTTTTCGAATTTTCGAGGATGTTTTCTATGGCTTCTTTAAAATCCGAATTTTTCGAAAAATTCCTGAAGCCATAGAAAACACTCGAAATTTCGGAAAATTCGGTTTTTTCTGAAGCTTAAATTTTTAAATTATTTCCGCTGCATTGAGTTTAAACGACAATTTACAAATTTCACCGTTTTGGCCTAAACAAATTAAATAAACAGGCGAAAAATATACGAATGAAATGTGACAAAAAAAAAAAAATAAACTCGTTCGTAGATTCAAGATTGTATAAACGCAGCGTAATTTAATAATAATAATAATAATAATAATAATAATAATAATAGTACACGAATTTAAAATTAAATTAAAAGAAACACGCGTCCGATTTTGACACTTGAAAACAACACGTGTTATGTACACAAATGCTATTGTTTTTCCATTTCGTCTAATATAATTATTACACATCTAAATAATTACATACTAATGTAGATAGCATAAATCATACATAGACGAATATATTATTACACAAATGAATTAATCTAAAAGACGAAGTCTTCGTAAAAAACAAAAAAAATAAAAATAAAATAAAATTATTCTCGTCGTTGTACGTAAAATCAAAATTAAATTAATGCGCTGGTGTGTGCTCGAGAGTTCACTGCATCGTGGAAAATGGAAATGTACAACACTCAATAGATATTTTTTTATTATTATTATTAAATAGATCTTTTGGTTTTTGAATAATTGTTGACGACAAAAAAAAAAAAAAAACGAGAGGCGCGTAAAGTCGGAAATGACGTATTGACGAAAGGGAACGCGTCGCTTCGGTAGCGTATGCAAATGTATGACGAATGAAAATATATAAATATGTATATCGTATAATGTATATATTATATTATGTCGGCTGGTCGCTCTTCCCGTATTTGCAGCTTCCACCGCGGCCCGTCTCCTAAGCGTATCCTTGTCGGCGTTCCTCGTTCCTTATACTGCTGGCCAAGCACAACGAGAAAATGATACCGATCAGCTGAAAAGGAAAAAAAACACACTGGGTTATTAATGCTGAACATAAAACCTACGTTATATCATCTCGACAAAGAACTTTTATAGCTATCTATAGAAATCGAATATCAAAAATGGCGCGTATTGTTCGAGACGGAGGAAACTATCAAAGTGTCGGCTATAGTTACTAATTAGTAGGGCTCGGATTTTGTAGCAAATGCTTCTTTTGAGGGGTGTGTGATAGAAAGATAATTCTCATAGATAAATACGTTTTGAATCGTTCTGATTTCAATGAAGTAAACTTTTTTTTGCTTTTTTCCACAAAACTTGCTTTTTCCCCTATTTGGTTATTTTTTTCTTAATTTTTACATATTTTTCTTGAAAATTTAACTTATTTTTATGTATATTATACTTGGACTATAAATCATTATTACCAGAAATTTTAAAACCAGTAATAAACGTATGAATGATAAAATAACTATCGTTATTGTGTCGAAATTGTAATGAATAATCATAACAGTATGATTTAAATGATTTAGTTTATATGAAAAATGCATGGATTACATCGGTTGATGTGGAAAGGTCTTTTTCTACGTATAAATATAATATATTAGCAGCACCCAATAGAATAAGTTTTAATGAAAGTATCTTGACCAAATAATATGTGGTCGTAAATTCCTTTTTTAATATTTAATTTTATGTGTAATTGAAATTTGTTTTTTTTAGAATTAAATTTAATAAATGCTTTTTTTTCTTTTTTCGGCTACTTAAAATGCTTTTTTAAGGATTTATTTTGCTACAAAATCCGAGCCCTACTAATTAGTTTTACTACATTAAAGACGAAACCGTCGTCGGACGAAATGTCCGATTTGTGTGGCAAGTTTGCGATATTTCGCAAACTATCGGGAAACCGTTCTGCCGAGATGGCGCAATGCGTGTTTATAAGTCGGTGCGTGTCCGGGAGATAAAAGTAAACTCGGAGATACGACTTTATAAACCGGCCCGCGAATACAAGACGTCCAGCGCGAGAACCTATACTGTTTTGAAGAAACGGAAAGTAAAAAACTCAACGACCCGTGCGAATTTCAATTAGTAAATTGCCACCTTGAAAAATAATAATTAACATTTTAATAACTGTTATTAAATGACTAATGAGTTACACTAACGATAATGTGTACGTTTATAAAGATTTTTGTTTTTTTTCAATGGGAAGTGATTCGAGAACGTTTGATTTAGTGGAATAAAACTATAGAAAATAAGAATTGCAGACTGTGAAAACGATCGAATTAATATGGTCTGTTGATACGATTGAAATGAACGAGGGCGAAGAAGAATATTATTTCTATACGTCTTTGCCTTGAGCCGACACGTCGTTGAACATTCCGCACGAAGGATGAATGTGGCCACCATAAGAGGTTGGAACAGAATGAAAATCACGACGTTTTATAAAAGAGCACAAGGAGAAACAAACCGAACTACGCGAAAAACAAATGGTCCGATGCATCGAGGAAGCCATTGACTAGAGACGAGATAAAAAATATGTCAGCTTCAAGGTGGCCGGTGAAAAGCAAACGGACATTCAAATATTCCCCCGAAAATCGTTTTTACGTTCGCTCCCCTAGAGATTACCGGGGAAAAAAAGTACTAAAAAACGGTTCCGTCCAGACAACATATTATTGGCATTTCACGGGCTGAAAGAAAACGATCACTCGTCACTTTGGAAACTACAATTTAACATTCCTAATCTATCAAACATAATAGATTATGTACACACTACGATACGACTTGAGTAATTTATAGGTCACAAAAAATTAAATAAACCGTTGGCTGCAATAATAAATGTTTACGATATAATAATATACGTAATGTATTAAAAAATTTCAAATTAATTTTAAAGTTCGTCAAATATAAATAGGCACTTTAATTTGTTTTCATTCATATTAGTATTGAATGTGCTCTATTTTTAAATTGTTTTTCATATTTTTTATCACTGGAAAGATACTTTTTTTTTTAATACTCTGGTCAATTTTTTATAATTGTTAGAAACATGGCCGCTATCAGAGTTGCCATAAAAAATGCATATCAATTACTTATTGATTCGACCATATCATGTCAACACGCACGTTTACTAATATATAATATCTACGCACGCGCGTGTATACAGAACACTACAATTTAAAGGTCTGAACGTTCGACCACCAAATACCTATTCCATTATTTAAAATATATATTCGAGTTCCAATTATAGTGCCATATTGATTTTTTATTGGTGGGTTGTTTTTTTTTTTTTTTTTTTTGGCGTAAGCATGGAAATAGATGAAAAATATATATTATTTAACAATCGAACACGAATCTTTACCTCGCCACCAGCGATGCCCATGATGATTTTAAACAGCTTGTTCGCGTTGCCCTTGAACAAGTTCATAGTCTTCTGCAAACATCCATCCGACCAGACCTGCGTCCTGGAGCACGTGGTGCCAAATCCGCCGTCAACACGACAACACGAGTGAGGCACAGCAGCTGAGATTTCTTCGGTCCAATCCTGTTGTCCGTCCACTCCGCAACAATGGAACTAAAAAAAAAGAAGCATTTTCTAAAAACTACAATATGGTATAAGAAGTTTTTAATTTCTTCTTCAAAAGTCATTTAAAATTATAATTAAGTTATACCGTAAAATAATGTTTTCGTTTTAGCCACAGGCTAATAAGGTTCAATTGGGTAAAAATTCAAATCGTTTTTTTTTTTTAATTTACAGACTTTAACTACGAAATGAGAATCGGTAATCTTTTGGTTCCTTTTTTCAAATATATTCTAAACATATATCGGTCGATTTATCTCTTTTGTATCATAATTTGACGAGCTGCAGACTTACGTCGTGTTGTAACTCGTCCATGAAAGCGCGTGCTTCCGTTTTGTTGGAGTAATCGTTAACCATCATTGACAGTGATTTTCTCGTGAGCTCCTCCGCTTTATCCCGGTTCACGTACAAGAAAACTCCGACGGCAACTTCCAACAGGAAAATGGCCAACAGGAACATTGCGTACTGCGAAAATGTAAAGCCATAAGTATACACAACTCGTTGTAAACGTTACGAGTGGCATATTTTCGAGGGGGGTCCGGGTCTCGAACCACTCCGGGATAAAAAAAAATACCTTTTTTTGTTATAAATAAAAACATTTAACACGTGATTCTTAAATAATTATTACCGCCGCAACGATAGCGAGACATAAATGTTCTTTTTTTGAATTCGAGTAGTATAATTATTATTAATTCTTAGGTATTAATTATAATATTTTAAACTTGAGTTTTAGAAAAATTTGAACCCCCCGGAAAAAAATTGAAAATACGCCACTGCAGATTGAGAATATAAAATATAAAATTATTTATATCGTGCACTATTTGCAGGTACATCTGTGGTACACAAACAGTAATTATTCTACGATCGATAATTATTATTATTGTTTATAAACGAAAACATTTTTAAATTTTTTTTTTATAAACAGAAATAATAATACAATTCGTATGGTTATAATTATTTAAAGAATATTATTATAAACAACAGAAGTAAGATAAAAAAAAAAACAATACTAAGGTATTACTATAGAATAGTAATATGTATTGTTTGTCGATCGGTTCACACGGACTGCGGAATATATTTTTACCGATGAATAAAACCAATTACACGCGTTCTAATATAGTCCGTCGTCGGTGATAACCCGAGTATATAAACATTAGCAATATTATTTAAGAACATATCGAGACGATTCGTGTTTTCGTCTGATGAAATTTTATGGAATTTAATTTAATAGAATTTTATTTTTCGACGGTGATTTTCCGAAATAACAATCGCAAAACTTACCAGGGTGATCATGCAATGGCTCTCCCGGATGGCTCCACAACAACCGAAGAACGACACGACGAACACGGTTCCGCCGATAACGATTATGGCCAAGGCGGCCAAACCGGCCGAGTCTCCGGTCGCTTTGTTGGCCAGTTCGTCGGATTTCGACGCGTAATACCGAGTATACGTACCCAGGCCCACCAGTGCTAGGCCGGACAGCTGAAAAAAAAAAAAAAACAAAACAATCAATCGTCTTGCGAGTATATACTGGAGTAAAATCCATATAGAACTAGGGTTACCAGATCGTGCCTTTAAAAAAAGAGTACATAATATACAAAACCATACAAGCAATTTGAAAAATCTACTCTCATATTTATTATTTATTTTGTTAACAACTTAACATGACATTTTAAATAATTTATTAAATTTATTTTTAAAATAAATATTTTTTGAATGTTTAGACGAAGACAAATGTTGTATTAAGTCAGCTTTGCCTTTATTGGCCAATGACACAATTATACAACAAATTTTACAATAAGCCTCGTGTTCATTTTCTGTTTTTTTAAACATTGGAAATTCTTTAATTAATTTTTCATTTTATTTACATTTTCGGCGAGACATTTTTGATAACCACAAATCACAATTATTCACGAATACCGACGGACTACAGACGTACAACGTACAAGTAGCGAGTACTAACACAGACTAATTTTGATTCCGATTAAATTTATGTTTATGATTATGTTATTAGTTATTACTTTATTAGATTGGACGTGTGGCATTTCGATATTTCCAGGGTTAATTATAAATAGAAAAAAGAGTACATTTTTGTCAATGGAAATAAAGAGAGAGTACAAAAATTTTGAGAGCTCATAAGAGTACTAATGGTAACCCTATATAGAACATAATAACGTCGTCGTCGTCGTAATCGTAAAAATATTACAATCACGACGACTAGTAAATATTATAACAATCGATTTATATAATATGACATCATGATGGGTTAGGTCGCATAAACGAGTCACAATAGTAATCAAGTGAAAACGAATATTATGTTCGAAACTAGTGTTATATTTTATTTATATAAGTCTTACAACTCATGAGCTTAGTATAAAAACCGTTCGAGTTAAAATATCCCAAAATAAACGGCAGACCGAAAATATTTAAAAAAAAAGAGAGATTCATTGCCACTCCGCGGAGATTGGAATTCTCGAGATGAATCGCGGAAAGCGTCAAAAAGGTGTGTTTGAAAATCGTATAATCAGTACGTCCTTTGAGCTACCTATTACGTTTCGTATTGTTACGCGTCGAACGGAAAACGGTAAAACGTATAATATGACAGACGATTTGTCCAGCACGGCGGCGTGGGGACGAATGCTTTTGTTATTTGAGTGTGACGCATCGCGGGCGACAATAGACGAGAACGGCTTTCGAACGTGCATCGTTAGGTACATATTATTGTCGAAAACTAGTGTATTTCCTTTTCGCGGCTTATTATACGTGTGTGTTTTTTATCTACGTGTGATTATTTGTCTTTTTCACTCGCACGCCGCCGTTGGTTCGAGCAAACGATTCGTGCGTAATGTGTGTACACACACAAAACGACGGCGACCGATATTGGCCGATAAATTGAAATTAATTATTCGACGGACCGTAATAATTTGTTTTGATTGAGGAGAACGAACGAGCTGCTGCTGCTGCTGCTCGCGCGTATTGAAAAAAATCATCGATTAGCCGTGTTCCGTCGCCGAATTGGCCGCCAAACTCGCGCAAATAAATCGTACGATTTGTTCGTTCGAGAAATAAAAGTTTCGCGTAACTCGGTGAAATGAAAAAAATCTCTTACGCGATGATATTTAACGGAAAACCACGCGGCTTTGCGATTCGCGAGCGTCCTTTCGAGACGTGCATAACGAGAAAATGCGATAATATTTCCGGAAGAACAATCTCCGCGAGAGACATAATGTCGTAAACAGTCGTTGCGCTTCGTAAAAACAAAACGAAACAATCAACGATTATTATTTTGATCTGACGAGCACATCTCGCGCATCTTGTGTTTTTTCTGAAAACATAATTAATTACACAACGACCGACGACGACGACGGTGTAATACATATCGCAGTGTAATGAAACCGCGTCGTAACGGGCGTTAATCTCCAGCTGTGTTATCGCTCTGAAGTGACGTGATCGAAAACATACTCGCATGTCGTAATGTACGCGGCGGGTTTATCACTTGCGCATAGATCTTTATTAATGACGCGTGATTCTTTTAATTAAAACATTGAAAACTCGACTGAAATAATTCAATTGATAACAAACCACACTAACCCGTAGGCCT
This sequence comes from Drepanosiphum platanoidis, assembly GCA_948098885.1. Lineage (NCBI taxonomy): Eukaryota > Metazoa > Arthropoda > Insecta > Hemiptera > Aphididae > Drepanosiphum > Drepanosiphum platanoidis. Next base: position 8,973,719 of record OX402531.1, read on the forward strand.
TTCCGTTCCTTTTCACTTCCATCGGACGAACATACGTCACGTGTGTATTCGAATAGTCAGTGCCGTCGTCGTCGGTTACACGTTCGGCCTCACGCGCGAGTGACCGCAGTTACCGCCCGAAAATCTCACACAACAAAGGTGAAATGGAAACAAAAAAACTTTAACGATCACAATCGGAATGATGAAAAAACAAAAAAAAATGTTCCGACTAGTGGGTCTAAAAACAAAACCGCCGCGGTACGCCTAAAATCGTTGGACCGGAAATGGTATTTTTATTTTTCATTCTCTCGCGGAAGAAGGACAAAACACGCCTACAGGACTCGGCGAGACGGTGACCCGCGCTGTCGGTTCGTTCCGTTAAACGTTGTTATTTCTATACAAACGAAACACTGACCGAGACTAAAAAAGCGGTTTCCCTATTTATTAATTTTTTTTTTTTCCCTGAAACGAATCGATAACTCATTCCGCCAAACACGATTCACATGGACGACGGCGATCTGAATCAGTTGAAATAGATAATATTGGTTAATATACCGTCGGCGTTTGTTTTGGAACACTTTATAACGGGGCGGCGATTATTGGTTATGTAATTAAATTGTTTTCCAAAAACAGAGCAAATGCAATTCGGAGTGTCAAATCACGACGGAATGTACACACGATCGTACTTTGCACGTGCGTGAACGAGTTCCACATAATGTATAATAATTTTACGCGCGACGACGTGAAATAATTAAAGTCGTATATGTTTTTACTCCAAAATATAATCAATTACAAGTGTCGGACACGGCTCGTTATCGATTATATAGTTCGCACTACCGAGACGACACTATACGAATTAGTATATTGCACTGGAAAATGTCAAACGAATCGGCTCCCCGACGCCTACTATATTCCCACTGGGTCGTCTTTATCGCCTTTGTGGAAAAAAAATCTAGTTTTATATGAGTCGCGATGGGTTTTATAAACTAGCGTATTTCACCGGAATAAAAAAATTTCAATAATATCCGATTAAACACTTCGTCCGCTCAACGTATACCATTTGAACGACTCGTCTTGACGTTTTTATACGCGTAGACTATAATAAGAACAAATGAATATACACAAACATAATATTCTGTCGACTAGATAATTAACGTATTTGACAGTAGTAATAATGGGATGGGAAACTAATTAAATATCTACGGTACTATAGTTATCTGAATTAAATATTCAACGACGAACACACGAATGCCTCGATTACGTGAAATAAATGTGATTATCGTTGGAATAAATTTTTATTTTCTCTAAATATATCCATACATACCATCTATGTGTTCGTAACTTTCAAGTATTCGGCCGACGGTTTAAGCCGCGTGTGTTTTTTTTTTTCCTTTTAAATTTATCAATACTAACGTCGCACGCGCGAGCAGCACATAAGATATAATAATATGTTCTCATCGCCGTCTTTAATATTACATAGTTCCGTACGTACCTATTACAAGTATACAATATATAAGTATAAAAATACGTAAAAAGTTTAAAAATAAACTACTAACGTTTTTCGATCGATTTAATGATGTAAACGGGAGTAAAAATATGCACCGGCCGTGTTCGGTAAATATCGATTCTGAAAACCGTGAAATGTATTTGTGAGCAATCGATAGTTCTTTGATTTCTCCATTGTCTTATTATCGATAAATTAATTTACGGTTTGATAACGGAACAAAGCTGTAGTGTCGTCCGTCTTGCGGGACCTTATAGGAAAGATTTGATTTCAACCCGACGCCGACGTGTACGACGAAGAGACTAACATTTAAAAGCCGCCGAAATCTTCGTCGAAGAAGAAGAAAAAAACAATAATATACAGGTTTATAAATAATACGACTGCCGATTTCATAATGGCTGAGCGTCGTATGGGGCCTTTACTCGGCGCGTTCGAGTCGCGCCGTTAATTCGATGACAATTTTCATATTATGTTTGTTCAGTGCACGTAATGTATTTGTACATACCATAGATTAAATATACTAAATATACTTAATAGACTATTAAGTATACTTAATCTATGTACATACGTAGTAGGAGAATGCATACGCACAACGGTGACGCGTATTGAAAAGTATACTTATCGCGTTACCACGTGTGTAAACGTATTGGTATTCGTTTTAGAGTTTTTAGACGGAATCGTTGGATAAATAATAGGTACCCACTAGTATGTAGGACAAACGACCGACAAAGATCTACACGTTTCCGAGCAATCCAATCGTATGAGAAAATAAAATTATCGCAATGATAATACAAATACCTACAGTTAAACTAGTCGAACGGCGCGGCGGTGTGCTCGCTTTTAACAATAAAAAATTTCAACTCGGCTTTAATTTAGGCATTGTACATGTTCACGGGCGTAAGCTGTATATTTGCCAAAGGATGACTTTCGATAAAATTCCTTTGTTAAAATGTCGTTGTAATCGAGACCACTATCGACGGTTTTTGATCGGCTATTTGCTATGAATCTGACCCGCATCGTTTTTGTTTTTTTTTCCACCTAACCGTTTTCCGATGGTTATTTTTATATAACTATTGTAAAAATGTATCTCGACGGTGATTCGAACTTCGATTTGAAGTCAACAGATATACTAGTACAGATAATATATTTCATAAACAATATTAGAAACCAAATCGTAAATCGATACAACTGAATGTAACGAATATACCGAGGTATGAAGTATCGTTGTGGTATTATACTCTTACATCATATCGATTTCGAAAAACACTATTCGTTTTACTAATTTATAAAGAAATAATATTTTATATACTATCGGGTATCAGAGCATAAAATACTTCAAAACAAATGTTTGACCCGAGTCAGATAAACGATTAGCAAGGTCATTGGTCGTACTACGTACCTACCTACATAACGGTGCACTGATCGATCCGCTCTGAAACGAAACGAAATATCCCTCGGCCTATGGGAAATTATGCCCGACTCGTGATTTGGTAGAAACAATAATCGTTGCGCTCGTTGTCGCGAATTTCGCACGGCGAAAAATAGTGTCCTTTCGATAATATATTAGCGCACAAGTGCATTACACAACGCATAGAAGAATACCGCCCACGCCGTTTTGTATAACAGGACGTTCCCGATGCCGAGGAGTCAGATATTGTTTTTCGTCAAAAACAAACAAACACCATTGACGTTAACAGTTTACTTATACACGCGCGCACATGCCCGCTAGCGCACACGCACTCGCGTATAACTAAGTACACATAATATTATATATTTTTATTCCATTATAATTTACCAAATATACACACTACGTAAGTGTATACTTACGATTGTTCCAAATAATACACATTAGACCTACATTTATTAAATGCATATAATAATACAGCTATTAAGCTATGAAATATTTAAAAGTGTGACATTGTATATTGTGTATATATTATATAATGTATATAAAGTTAAGCGTATGTACGCTGAAAAGACGTAATAAACGTTTACGTACTATGTCAATCTTCTGTTTCGATGCGACAAAAAATTATTATCTGTGGCTCATACGCAACACGACGCGTGACATAGAAAATTAACGTGCTATATACGTCAGTGGTACTGTTTTAGAAATTGCAGTGAATAATATTAATGACATGCAAATTTTCCAATTTAAACGTTGATTGTGCTCCAGTGAAAAGCTCGTTTAAATATGTTTCACGCGAGCCACGAGTATGGTCACATTGCTTTATTATTCATTGTTGTAGACATACCTTTAACTGGTTTTAGAATCGTACAGATAATATAGACACATAATCTACCAACTACCAAGAGTGGACGACGACTGGCTTTCAGCATTTAGACTGTACTACGCTAAAATCGTGAAATACGAGAAAAGAAATTATATATTATACTTTAAAGAAATGCTTTTTGAAAGAAAATCGATATTACACGCTTACTTATATTTATAAGCTGTGAGTATGTTGGTATGTACGTTCAGTCAACGGGATGTCCTTAAAGGTAAACCATATGTATGTCCTGCCATTCTAGAGGTGGGAAACGACAATCTTTCTCTGGACAGTTCACAAACCTTCCCAAAGAGAAAAACCACCCGTAGCCGAGATTCGAACTGGCGAATGTACTTTATATAGCATTTCGACCTTATCAATTCGGCCACTATCTACGCCCATACACATTACACGTCATCAGGCATGATGAATTGCGTTCGCAAACAAATCTAGACCAAACGAAAAAGGAACCTTAAGAAAAAGACATACGTCTATAATAATAATATATATGTATATATAACGTTTCTGGGAAACTATTATGTGATGTACAATTTATAAAAAATATTATTATAGTATGCAGTTATAAGTGATATACATTAACAGACCCTTTATTTTTTCGACTCACGGTGTACGAATATTGAAATGAATAATGCATTTCTTTAGATCTAACCCGTTCATAACAATAGACTGAGGCACAAAAGCTAGTCTTGCGCAATCGTGTCTGTTCTTCGTTTGTTCACCAATAAAATCTCATTTATCACTTCGATGCAATTTTCATTATAGAACATAGAAATAATATAGACACGTACGTCTGGGGAACCTATATGGGAATAGACAGTCACTTTAGATGGAATATTCTTGTCATTATGATTGTATAATAATATACATCGAGCAATACACGGTATTCGGTTCGAAAAACAGAATTCTAACAAATCCCGACGTAACTTCGAAGTAAAATAAATTTTTACCGTGTACCCAATTATTATCCGATGTTACAGAATATTATTGAAATCGAACGAGGAAATGAAATGTTTAGTTTCGTGTGTATAAACTATACGTATAAGCGTCGGCGTTAAAATCAGCGTATAACATCGATGGGAAAAAAAACTCGATATCGAATACGAGATATGATTTCAAATATTAATATTTCATTCGTGTCTTCGTAATTTATTTTCCCAATAATTTATGTCGTGATTGGATTGGGTTTTCAATAATATTAATAGTAAAAAAAAAGAAGAATTTCAAGTGAAACGTTGAATAAAATCATGATGGAAAATATAAGTGACTTTCGTCGTGCGGTTTACAAACAAAACTAGCCGCCTGGGTAATATCTCCAAAGTCAAATGTTTTATACTCGTAGAGTCTCAAATAATCATCTATATTGTATCGAAATATTATTCGCGCAATGACAATTTACGGTGCCTCGTTTATATCTAAACCTTATCGCCTAGTTTCTGTAGACAACAGAGTTTCGCGGTTTATTGCACATCTCACAGATACTTTGAAAGCAAACATTGCATTGGCTGGTTGTGGTTTACGCAGTCGATAGATAATATGACAGTAATTGCCGTTGTCGGAATTATTATTACTCGTGTGCATCGCAAGCGTATTACAATATGGCGCGATTTAACTGTTTATTAATCACTCGAATTCTCGTTGACATTGAATGGATCGACGTATTGTATTTTATAGCACCGATTTGTATAAAAACTGTAGTACCTGATTTTTTTTTTCTTTCCCGACATATTTGTTATCTTATTTCGTTACGTTACTTTGATGTTTTTTGTAAACGTTACGTATTATACATATAGACAGATACGATATTGAATTTCGATTTTTTCACAAAGAATTCACACGTGCGAAAGAGTTTTTTTTTTCTCGCGATGTGTCAGACTCGTGTTTTCCCGAATCGACGACAAACTGATACGTTCTAAGGACAATACCGTAACACAATAATAATAATAAATAATAATACTACGACCGTGAATTTCGACTTGGGATGTAGTTTTTCATCAAGGACGTCGTTTTTGAAAACTATGAGAAAACGGAAGCGTAAATTCGTCTATAGTCCACTATAGTGTAATTAGTTACCTGTGCATAATGTATGAATATATGTAAAAAAAAAAACAATCCTTCTAAACCTCTTGCAAGGTTAATAAATAAGCCATGTGTTGGAGAGAAAAAAATTAAAATTACAATTCGCGAAATAGCTTTTAAATTATTACGTTATTCGTTTTAAATTTGAAGAACAGTAAAATGTTTTGAACGACGATATTCTAGTTCGTTCGAACCGTCGAAAATTATTTCCGTTGGCAATATAATAAATTAATTTGCGTATTTCCGTTGCATATATATATAATTATAATACAATATATTATTTTATAAGAACAATTTCACCAGCGTTTAAATTTAATGATAGTAATTGATAATAGCGATATTATACAACACCATAAATAATTCCTTTGCTATAACAGGCACCGATAAGAAAATCAGAACGGTCGGCTATATTATCCATTATACATGCATACACACCTACAGCAGGTGAACCGACAATGTTGCTCGCCTAATACCAAGGTAGAACTTGAGAAAGAAAAAGATTTCACTTTCGATCCCGTTCGCCGCCGTCTGCAGTATCTCACGGGCCGATTCCTTTCTCCTCGCCGCACCGTAGACAGCGACCAACTGTACGTACAATCTACGACGAGTAGATATTCGACTGCTCACGCGACCACCACGTCACTTTTTCCCGCCGATTTCTAATCCAAGTTTCTGACTTTCCGAACTCGTCGACTTCGGACAACAACACGCGATTTGAACATTTAAATTTGAAGAAAAAAAAACACGAATACAAACGTACGAATATAATATGACGTATTACGGCGTATGGACAGTTGTGTATATCTTATATATAAAAATTAATCGCAAAATGTGTTGTAAGCGCATAACTCAACAACCCCTGAACCGATTTCGCTAATTCTTTTTTTATAATATTCCTTGAAGTACGAGGATGGTTTTTACGGAGAATTATTAAGAAAATTAACCCTAAGGGGGTTAAAAGGGGTAAAAATGGAAAAAATCCTGAGTCACTGGAGCTTTGTGGTATTAAATTTTGTCAATAGTTTCATTTAATATAGCAGAGGCTCCTAAAGAAAGGATTTTCCAAAATTCGACCCCATAAGGGGGTTAAAAGGGGTAAAAAAGGTGAAACTAGAAAAATTCGCCTGGCCGGAACTGCTGGAGCTTTGAGTATGAAATTTGGTCAGCAGTTTCGTTTTATATAGTGGAGACCCCATGGGAAAGGATTTTCCTAAATTCGACACCTACCGGAGTTAAAAGGGGTAAAAATGAAAAAAAACTGATAAAATAAAAAGTTATACTGCACACGGACGAAGCCGGGTTATTCAGCTAGTTATATAATATAATACGTGTACGTATATTTCAAAAAAGATTTAACCGTAAACGAACAGAACTCGTCCCGATACAGACCGGAGGATTTGGATCGGAAAAAAAAAACCCCGTGATCATTCCATCTGCTCGGTCGCTCCGTCGAATCGCGCTGAATGTTATTACTTTACAGTTCCCGCTCGTTTCGTATGATTTATTTCTTCAAACCGTGCATAATAACACAGTTTACGGTCGAGTATAATACATAATGATGCACATACACTTCGTGCACCGTGACGCGAAACAAACCGCTAGGCATCCTCGCGGATAAATCTCGATGCGCGCGAATATTTTCTCTGTTCGACTGCAGATAAGTAGCGGGTACGTGTTATACGGTATAATATAGGTATGTCGCGACAACGACGAGGTAAATTATTATTAAATATTGTTCGTACAAAAAGTCTCAGTAAAAACTCGAAAACTAGATAAATAACCTCGTAAATAATGTTTACGAGACGGTTGTAAAATAAGTAACCAACGATCGCGGATTGTGGACGATAAAAATTGCCAGTGAAACACACGACAATTTTTTTACCGAATATTACGGAAAGTGTTGACAACAATATAGGACGATATTTCCAGGGTTTTGTCTATATTACGTTTACAATCGTTGTTGTCAGTTTGCAATCGATTCTCGATAGTACCGCCTTCTCGTTGATTTAGATAAGTCACCTCCAGTAATAGTACCTGTTATTATAATAATATGATTAATGTCATATGAATATTGTTCGAGTTACAGTAGAAACCGGAAACTATTGATTATTTACCCCGAAAAAGCATGATTACCAACAATCTTGTTTTCGGTTCAACAATAATAACTGTTGCGTGAACATTAGTCTCGTCCCGCCTTACTGAATGATTTAAACGCTAATCGAATTCCGCGTATTCCAATCGGGCCATGTTTAAGTATATTATACTGATTTTAAAAATGTGTTCTTTGCGTTGGTTAATGCACGATTATGACCTCGGCGAGTAATAAGACGATTTCATATGCAAATTATTCGATCGTTGCGCATTTGAATCTCCGTGAAAACAAGAAATATGGAGCGAGAACACATTAAAGTACTGACCGTACGACTCGGAAGTGCTACATCGGTTCGGGCTATAAAACACATTTAATTTAAATATCTTCGACTCGTTCGGTTCTAACGTTGACATAATAATAAAATTAATTATATCTTGTTTTTATCCAATCACCTATAACAGGACTATGGGCAACGTGTAAAATAAGTAAGCGTTTATAATCGTTTCGTTCGGAGATTTTCAATGATATTCGATTGCTGCGGATTCTTATAATACGAGTATATGTAAGTTTTCATTGATTGTCGGTAAAATACGTGTCAGTATATTCAAAACATCTATCGACTATAAAGTACACCACAGCTATACTTTATACCTACATGGTATATGTATAGAGTGCAGTATACTCTATGCAGGACATAAATCATTTGTAATAGGTACTTTAAATGAATTATATTTAGAAAGCCTATTTGCCGTTTGAATAAAGATGTCATTGGACATTTCTATATCATCCCGATGAAAATATCTCTGTTAATATGAATTTTTCTTTAAATGTTTTTATAATGGACACGCTTTTTTTTTAGTTTTTATAAAAAATCTTTAAGAAAATAACTTTTATTCATTGATTATATAGAATATCATAATGATGAAAATAAAATAATGGCCATTATTTGGTACAAGTTGTTATGAAATTTCCAACGTATCACAAATAATTGAAAATCAAACAATCGATTCCATAATTATTATAACTAATATAAATTCATTGGAGAGAATAAGCGTACCCGGTAGTTAAGTTAACTAATTGATAAAATTATGTGAATTAGATAACAATAGTAAAGTTTTAAAATAAAAAAACTTATCTTGTACCATAAGCGTTTATACCATTTTTTTTTTTTACGGCTGCACAATCTGCTCATGTAATCACAGTGAATAATGACGGCCATAAGGTATAAAGATATTATTGTCTTCGAAAAGGTTATATAATTAAAATTAATTTATTAATCGGCCAAAATAACTACATTTGCATTTGCTATAATTATTATGAAACCAATTATTTAATTTTCAATTACGATGCTTTGAAATTGTCGTGACGATTCGTATCACAGCACGGTTATTTTACAATTTTACAGAAATGAAAAATCATAAAATTTATTTTTCCTGCAAGTTGTGGAATGAAAATACAAATTTAACTTATTTAATGTGATCCTTCGGTTCAATTATTGTACTAAATCAAACAACTTTTATCTACAGAATTATTTCTATCGGACTATCAGGGCGAATGGCAAATTTTTAGATTACATTGCAATATTGTTATGAAAACTATAAGCAGATAATGAGACGATTAGGTTTGGCTTGTTCGTTAAATATAATTATAGAATATAACTCGATAACCGTTTCGAATCCCGCTTAAATACTTATGAAAATATACGATTTATGTTATATTTATATTAGCAAAAATATAGCACAATACAGAATCGAAATTCGTTGGGAAATGTCGAGTTGTTAAAATCAATTAGTAAAACTTCTCTGCTATTGCCCTCCAGAGTCCAGCCAGTCCAGTAGGTATAGAGACGGAATTTCTTAGATTTCTTCGACATTTATAATGTAGGTGCTCAAATGAAATTATTGATAACGTAGGTACACGTTTTGATAGTAATATACGATGTAGAAATGGAATGTATTTTTTCTAAAAATCATGAAATATTATATTTTTCTGATGGAAAATATCATATAATTATACTAGAAAGTTAACTGTTTGCGATGATATTGCATTTTGCAATACAGAGGAATCGCTGAAACTAGTTTTTGGAAAGTTCTCTCCAGTAGGACCAGTAGAAAGACCGACGGTAAACTGTTTCTGGCATATCATAATATGATAACTGAAAATACAATTCGTGACGTGTAATAAAGATCGTTTCAGAAAGGATAGTAAGATCGTGAAGAAGGTTATTTTTTATAGTTGAATACGATTGGTTTGAAACCAATTTTTCTACGAGAAATAAAATGTAAAGAGCAAGAAAGAATCATCTTCTTGAACAACGATGAACATGTTCGTAAATAAGATACCATTTCAAAACCTTTTTGATCCAAATGTAGTTTCTAAATATTTTACCAAATGCAAAAACAACTTGAAAAATGTTTGAAAAGACATAATATTATCGTGATAAAATGTGAAGACGAGTACATTTTATTATTTGAATAAAAAATCATTTACCAACAGTGTTGCATTTTCATAACAACAATCTAATCAATGTGATGTCATAATATATGCACGCACCTGTTGTATATTTTTACGAGTATACCGCGTAATGTTATGCGCGAGTTGTGCGTCGACTGTAACCGTCACGGAGAGACTATTTTCGGTCACTCTAATCCGGTTTGTACGTACCTATGAACATTAGAAAATGAATCCAACCGTAGTGTAATGAAACTATAAAAATATAACGCGCCGACAACGCGAACGCGAGTGAAACGGAATTATAGTGGCGATCGACGTCAAATACCTACCTAATGAATAAAACGAATACATTTCAACACACTAACGTGTGTATTTAATTATTTATTATACACGCTTATTTATATGTAAGTACATATGGATCGAATTAATCATTATACCTACCTATACTGATTTAATATTTGACAACTGTGAGTAGTGGTGATCGAGTACCTATATTATTATTGTAATATTTATTTACCCTCTTCCTTTACACTTGACCTGTCATACAAGTATTATAACATATTATTATGTGTAATTATGTGATCGTACACGCGTACGCGTTGAAAAAATAAACAATTCCCTCGTTTTCTGCCAAAACGTGGTTCTTATTATAAACCAATTACACGCGAGGACTTGGTAAATTATGCGGTAGTATATTGACAATGTAAAGATGTCCAAATATATACCTATAGGTTGAACTTACGTCAACGTGAATACGTTTTCGAATTCCGAGAGAAACTTACGAGTACGTAACGCAATACTTGGACGTATACTACTTGTAGTAATCGTGGACACAATGGTTTCTTAAGAATCTTAAGGCTTCGCTGCCGCAGATAGAATGTTATAATAAAATACGAGATAATACATTTACGAGTATATCGTGGTAAGAAAAAAACATTCGATTTAATTAATAAAAAGTACACATGGAAACCATAACGAAATGAAATCTTCACGTGATCATCGGAGTCGCGCGTATTCCATTCGGATTTTGTTTATAAATTATTTTGCGTAGACGCAAGTCTTATTTAACCATTTAGCGGTACAATAATAATTACAGTATACTTGTTATATTTTTGCAAAATACTCGAGTGAAATAGGTGTTTTTAATATTATGAAAAAAGTACTCAAACGTAGTATTTTAACTTTTTCAAGATCCCGCCGAGTCCCGCCGAAATTAATTTAAAAATAATTTGAAAACTACCGCGTTCGATTTGTTGAATTTTCTTTAGAACTCGAGCGACAATATTTAAAATCATTTATACTCGTATAAAAATGTTGAATAGGTTTCACGACAAATTGGAATTTTTATTCTCATCGCAGGACTAATATTCGATCCCTTTAATCAGAACTAAATCACATATATTAGATTACACCCGGGTGGATTAAACTATTTCAATAACTAGCATAATAATCTATTTTGAAATTCTATATACTCGTTGACTGATGCGTTTTACTAATGCGGGAAAAAAACCTATAGTTTTAATGAATAATGTAAATGGAAGTCGAATTAGATAAAAATATTATTAATTCTAAAATGTTAAGCATTTTTTTTTTGTAGGTAGCAATTTGCAATTTTCAATTTGGCGCATGTCCACGTGGGAGTTTACTTGTTGCTAAAAACCTTCGATTACAAATTATTAATTTATATATTTACACACCAAGCCAAGACAAGCCTACACAAAGGAAGAAGCGCATTAAACATTTGTATTCACTACTTTACGAGGGGCGGAGGGGGGAATTGTACAATACTTTCGTTGTCACGATTTTTTCGACAACCAACATGTTTACAATAATATTTGTAAGCGTACAAGTAATTGAAATCCATTTCGCGGTCAATCGTGACATTTCTATAAAACGTTCAACACGACACGACGAGTACAAATCTCTTGTGATGAGTAATTATTCACATTATTTCTACTTCTACCCCATTTGTCGTTGTGTTTTTTTTTTTATTTATATAACATTTATAATTTAATATTATCACATGTAATTTGCACCCGATGTGGTGTCATACCAACGTGAATTTGAAACGAGAGCGGCGTGAAGAATACGACATTGAAAAAACACTTTAGCGGCCGGAAACACCAATTTACGTAGAGCATGACGACGTTTCTCGTCCGAATTAAATATATATATATATATATAATAATATTGTCTTCCCGAGGCTTCCGATCAGTACATTTGACAAGAAATAAAATATAGGAATTTCATATAGGGTATCTGGTGCGAGGATTTACACATACGACGTGGCATGTGACCGGGGTTATGGCGTTTTCACGTTGCTCGCGCACAATTGCACCGCTTTAAAATTATTAACCTTTATGGGAGACGCTCCATGTACATATATTTTAATACGCACAATTGTATTTAGAAACCCACGAGCTAGTTTTATAATATTATGGTTTTGTCATTGTTATTATCGTTATTATTATTAGTGTACGCTTTGTGCTCGGACGTAGGCGACCCCGTGTTCAGACTTCCCACTAGCGAGTTACAATTGCCACAGCGTATTATAATAAGTATTTATATCCATATGCAGGTATACGCGTTTTAGGCATACACGAAAAAATGTAGACCGCTCTTTATCCAAGGCTTCGTTCGCCTATTATTTAAAACCGTTAAATAATTCTACGCGCAAAACATGGCTTTGTTATTAACCGTGTATACACATTTAATAAAAAATAAGATCAAATAATATTACAATACGTATATCAGGGACCGTCTGTGTAACTATGTGGCCTAGTATTGTTTTAAACATAATTAGGATATATCAATGTTACAACATTATCACATTTCAATATGAGTAACATTATCTGCACTACTAACTAATACTACACACCGTGTCGTATCGAACCATCGACGATGCTAGTAAAAGCCCAAAACTTCTGACCTATGAAATGTGTACTGAACGGCTATTTTTTTAATCTTTTAGATGGTTAACATTTGACATCGCAGATAACACCACGTGTTATCCGTGCAGTGTTAATGCCAAGACGCGATGAGTGACGTCTTCCGATACCGCATTGAAGTCCGGACTCAATTAGCACCAATGTCATTTTTTTTCTTTTTTAAGGCGCAGACTTTATTACTACAATATTTATTTAAACCCGGGACTCAATTAGTGTTATACAGCAATTCTATCGTCGACCACTGTTGTGACTTTGTGAACTTGGTCACGGATTCTATAAATAATTTTTAAAAAGTTTATTTAGATCGTCGTAATCGTTACAGGTGAAGTAACAACAAACAATACAAATTTAAATGAATCTACCCGTGATAATATTTGGATGTTCGGAAGACGATTTTTGAAATTTTCTAAAATAATAAGTAGCTGCCGGTTACCACGTTTAAAATTAATTTCTATACGCCGGATATCAAAAACCATAAAAATATAGGTACAAAATAAGCAAAAAAATTCATCATTAAAAGCATCGTAAACGTTATTATAAAAATGGATGACATGGAGTAAATCCAATAACACACTTCCAACGTATACCTGTGTTTGGATGATGCATTTGAAATAACGCCGTGTAAACATTAAAAGATTTTATGAATTGTGATCGAAGGCCGACTACTTCAAACTACTCGATTAGTCACAGTTTCGTTAACGTTATTATACCATATTATGAAAATAGTAATTACTGTATAAGTACCGTACCGCGTATATTATGTTTTTGACATATTGTATTTATTCAACAGAACGAAGTAGCGCGTCTGTTAACGGAAAGATGTTCACATCATAGTGGTGTTTTCACGATGAATTTGTTTTTATTCAAATTGGGAAGAAAACATTGAAAAACATATAGATTACATTAGATTAAATGGGTATGAAAAACTCGTATTCGTAAATGTATGCTGTATATATAGGTACGTTTTTGTTATATATATATATCCACGCTACAACTTTCACCAATAAAGTTTCACATTTCGAGTAGGAAAAAAAAACGAACGTATAGGTAGGCGATTTAGAAAATTTGATAATTCCAAATTGACGTTAATTTAGTCATTATTACGTTTAATATTTAGTCATAGAAGATAACTGATACTTATAGATTCTAATAGACGCTTATAAGATATTATGTGCTCCACAGAGAAAGAGAGAGAGGAAATAGGCAACTTTTATTGCTCATGTGAATTTTCAAACTGAATTAGCGATTATGTCATATCTACTGTCTATATAATTATGTCTACTAAAACCTGCATAATATACGTACACTTATTTTTATGTCAGATACGTGTTTCCGGAAATTATCATTTTCAGCAAACGTTATATCTAGTTAATGTTTAAGTCATTGTATGACAAATATTTTCATTTAATTTATTTACATATTGATTAGTTTGCATTTATTGCGTGGTAAAAACAGCGTATACCTGCGCACCTATGATGCAAATATATCTAGCCATGAAAATTATTATTGAATTTAAAAGAAAATACCCACATTTAAATCAAACAAATTTAAAATAATTAAAAATTAAATTGATTTCTTTAAAATTAAAACAAGTAAATTGTCAGTTCGAGAAGTCTACAATAAGTATTTGCCAACTGAAGTTTAACTTCAAATCACATTGTTTCATCAGAACAGCACATTACAATAAGAGTTCACTTACTACTAGAGTTGCAACAGTGTCGGGAGTAATATATTAATAATTTACGATTAAATTACGTTAAAACCTAATCATTCGTAATTAATTTAAAAATTTTTATTAGTTATTTAACGAGGCAATTTATAGTTATCGTTTTTCAAAGAGTAATCAGTTGGTAATGAAAATGGCATTTATAATAATCGTTAATCATTAGCGCCAAATATATCGCATACCAACCTATAACTCGTACATACATGTACTAAGGTATCAATTTCGATTTTATAAATCGGCTTATTTAATTCTATTTAAATCGATTCATTTTTGAGAATCGCCCATCACTAAACCTAGCGACTAGCACATTAGTGTTGAGTTTCATAAACAATAATAATTGTAAAATCATGTTACTTATTCGTCAACAGGTTTAACGGAAATTAACGGTCGATTTTGAATCGTACTTTTACGAGGAAAATAAATAAACGTGTGTTTGATGTAATTATTTCATATGATTTTCATACTTTAACTAATGGTATAAAACTTTAAAAATTCAAAGATGAAATAAAATAGTAATATTTTGTGTTTTTAAAAATTGCCACCTTCCGACAAAACAGATCGTGTTACATTATTATAAATCATTTAAAATCTCTGCACATTGCCGGACATTTATTGTAATTGGAACTATATAAATAGTTTCAAATTTATCAAATAATATGTGTACCTACCCATGACGAGTACAAATTTAACAATGGATTTAATAGTAAAACTATTCGATAGTAATGAGAACGTGTTCTATCGAAATTTAATGCAAAACCCAGTAAAGTTTTTTAGTATTCGATAGAAATCCCCGAGATTTATAGACCAAGTGCATTTGTCACCGTTTGGTGAACAATAATAAAGAAATGATAAATCGTATGTAAATATACGTCCGGTCAATAGACGAAAATCTCAAAACAGATTTTCTATAAATCATTAATTATTCATATCAATCAAAATTTTACCGTGTAAAATAATCAAATAGGTACTTACCGCGAACGCGAAATTGAAGAAAAACAGAATGTATTTGACGGTGGCCGTGCCTAAACCCATGTTGACGCGGTTTTCCTGTGTTGTGAATAGATATTTGGTTTTGAAATTGAAGTTGAAAATGAAAACTCAATTGTTTCCCGATCGGGGAGAATTGACGTGTTGCCTCGATACTGTGTGTGAGCGAAAAATGTTTTTTTTTTCACGTGCGAGAAAACTTAAATGATAAATAATATTAAAAAACAAAAACTAAATCACGCGGACGCGTGGTGAACGAGTTATACGACTGGGTTGCGTGTAATTCCGTTAGGCAGCGACCACAATCGGTAAAGTGAACAGACCAACTGAAACCTAGGCGGTCCGACTACGAGTGATCACTACAATCGAAATACGACTATCGATGTTCGCGATTGTTGCCAACGATTGTACTTATTTATGTAATAATTTTTTTTTTGTTGATATTATTCGAATAACCTGTTTATTTATTTGGGTCACCGATAATTATTATTCGACAAACAAATAGCGACTGAATAATATTTTAAGTGGGCGCCTATGTGATTTTAATAGATTTAAAGAGTAAAATTATTCTAAAGAACATTGTTTTATAATGAATACTTCGTTATAAAAGTTTGTTAAAAAAATTAATACATTTGAAATATCTTATTTAATGTCATTTCAACTTGTAGTTTATTGAGTTTGAACATTTATCATCTATAAAACATAAAAGACATTAAAATATAGGAACGTAGATAATGCCTACCTAATATGGAACCACTTTATTTATTTCATAACTTTTACACACCTATGTATGAACTGTTTTACATTTTTTAATTTTTTATATTTAAATAATTTACCCGTTACCAAAGGAATGGTGCACAACAATTATTTATTGTTCTTATTCGACTATTTTGTTTTTTTTTATATATATTTTATTATAATATTTACATACCTATTATGAACTGTTTTTATATTTAAATAATTTACCTGCTACCAAAAGAATAGAGCATAACAGCTATTTATTGTTGAAATTATTTATTATTGAACCTATTTTAGAAGAAAAAAATCATCATATATATTATTTTCATAACTAACGAAATAACCATCCAAATAAACTCATAATAAACTTGGCCACTCTCGCCATACCTGGCAATCCCACGAGATTCCCGACCACGTAAGTGGTGTCGCGATCTCTTAAGAATTAAGATAAATTAAACTAATTAAAAAGAATAAAAACCACAGAAAGTGCCATCGTCGGGGGGTGGCTTCTATCATCAAATTGTTCATGTCAAACAATATAACTCTCATCAAATATGCTCATTGTGTCTAGTCTGATACAGATTGTGTATTACGTGTAAAAATAAATAAATAACTACTTACGATAATAATATTAAATGAAAATATCGATACACCATCAGTGTTGTAATTCCATATTGTTATCACAGACAAATAAACTGATAACTGATAGTTACTTGTATACCTGCTACTTCCTATAATATAAACAAGTACATTGCACATAATTTACCGAACTTTATATAATAACATGATACATGAAACATATACTTACGTACAAACAAAATAAATTGTCAGTTGTTTTTCTTACAATATATATTATATTGTTTTATTATGAAGATTTTATTACATTTAAACATTAAAAAATAGCATGAATTTTAGTTAATAATGTTTATAAACATTAGAAAATAGTATGAACTTTAGTTAATAATATTTATAAACGTTATAAACTAAGTCCAATAAAGAATTTTATGGTTCTGGAGTAAAGGTGCCGTGTTGTCGAGCGTAAATTTGAGTTATATTATTTGAGTGATTCTTATCTATTCGATTACTATTCTCTCGATTATTTCAATCGAGTGAATTACTCGAATATTCCCATCGCTACATTAGATGTACCTAAAGTCGATATAAACATAAACCACCGAAAGTAATAATTGTATTATTTAAATATTTTTCAAATAACTGATTGACGAAACAGGCAGAGCTATCTGTTGAGACATCGTTGAACTAAATAAATTGGTTGCCATTTTCCCTATACCATGGTCTATCTATGATAAACAGCACAAAAGAAATCTTTTGAAAACATTACCATTTTAATAGAATGGCTATATAAGTATTTGGTGAAAATTTCAAGTCCCTGCAATAATTATTTTTTGAGTTGTGAGAAAATTTTGATTTTATTGAAAACTCGAATATTCCCATCACTACATTAGATGTACCTAAAGTCGATATAAACGTAAACCACCTGAAGTAATTTTATTATAAATATTTTTCAAATAACTGATTGACGAAACAGGCAGAGCTATCTGTTGAGACATCGTTGAACTAAATAAATTGGTTGCCATTTTTCCTATACCATGGTCTATCTATAGTATATATTTTAATCTATATTAAACAGCACATTTTATATATTTTAATATATAAAAAAAAAAATAGAATGGTTATAGTAGTGTTCGGTGAAAATTTCAAGTCCCTGTAATAATTATTTTTCGAGTTGTGAGAAAATTTTGATTTTATTGAAAACCGGGATGCCGTACATTTTTTTTTTTTTTTTGATTTTATTTTGCAATTATTTGTAAAACTGTTGAGAAATTCAAAATACGATGTCCCTGAATGCATCAACTAGACAAAATTTGCCACTAAAAACCACTCATGATTATGATAATAATCGAACCAAGTCTTTTAGTCGAAATCCTAATGACAGATGGAAGTAAATAAACACACATGACGGTAAAATCGATACCCAAGTTACTTGGACGAAATGTAGCCCTCGCTTGCAACTCATTGATACTTTCCGCTCTTGCCACATAATACCTTTACTATTTCGGACACAATTCAAAATGCATCAAATATAGCTTGAACAGATAAAAAGAAAAAATAATAAATTTATCTTGTAAACAGTGAATTTTAATAAAATAAAATTTTTATATGATCGACTACCAATCAATATTGTTCTTTATAAATATATCTTTTAAATATATTATTGAATATTAATCCACTCTTTTTTTTATTCAATCAATGTTTATACATAATTATTTAACAAAACTAAAAAAGTAAAACCATATAGATTAAACTTATTACTAAATATATTACATTAAATTAGTCAATCCTATCACCATTCTCTTGTTTTCTTTTGCTGTACACCGGTGAGTATATAGTAAGCCTTATCTGAATGTCTGATACTCATTTGCTTATGTTTTTGATGGGATTTACATAAATTGTATACTCTTTGGTCTCTAGTGACAAAGTAACAATCCTTGCAACGCTTTCTCACTAATCCAAAAACTTTAAATCCTCTTGAAGGAACTATAGATATACCGCTGTTCGATGGTATAGAAATTGCTGACAATACTTGAGGAGTATTTCTCATCGCTAATGATTGCATTGTTCTTTGGAATAAATTGCTTAAAACGTTCATTCTAGAAAAATAACATAATTAATAAATATTTTGTATATTATTTATTACATGTATATTATTTAATCAATGTCAAGGATAAATTAAAACATTAATTTGTTTTTATTAAGAGTATTTCAATTTTTCTAAAACTTAAAGTTTAGTTAAGTTAAATTAAATTAAGTGTTTTTTTCTCACTTCAATAATTGTAATACTATGAACCTTACTACATTTATAGCTTTAACGTTCATTAACTCTAAATAATAATATAGAATGGTTACGACTGAAAATTTTAAAGCGTAAATACCCAATAAAAATATTAGGCACTCTATGATAATTTATTTCGGAAATAAGTTAGTCGTCCATCCAGAGAGCTTTCTTTGCTCTCAATTTGTACAAGAATATGGCTTCTATTTTTTGTTTTCACGAATTGTTTGCCTACCATTTCATGGTAATTAAATTAGTTAAATTAGTCGCAACAAGGAGGAGATTTAATTGGAAATTATTTATTTATAAAAAAATTCATGTACGTCTTGACAAAAAATTATTTAGGCAACTCGGGCAAAGCCCTATAGTTCAGCTAGTTTTACAATGAATACTAATACATTTGAAATCAAATGGATTATTTTGAAATGCCCTTTATTTAACTAATACCAAAACATCAGTCTTAGAAACGTAATGTTCGCAAAGCATTGTATAATGAAAGAGATTTATGGTGAAAAAAAAATAATCATATTTAATGAAATTGTAAAGTAATGAAAGTATCATACTAACCTTTAAAAATATAATTAATTTTAATAAGCCGTAGCAATAACGTACTCAATTCATATACGTCCTGGAGCCGAATGTCTAAAATATAAAATTAATTTTTAATTCAAATGTTTAAATAACAATCACATTGAACGTTCTATTCTACGAGATAAATACATACCTCTATTCGAATTGTAAATTCATAACTTGTGAGTTTTATCAGAATTATTTGTCTCTTATCAAATCGGTTTTCATGCTCGCCATTTGTAGGTTCTTAAAAAATTATTTTCCAAATTTGTCTCTATAACTTGCCTGTTATTATTTACTCTGTGTTAACATGTAAAATAACAATATTTTAATCAATTGATAACAATATTATTCTGTATACAAAACATTGATACAAACACATCAAAATTGAAACCGGTACAAATTCCAAGTACCTATAGGACGTTTAGGTAGACTTAAGTATTGGAAAAATTAATTTTTCACTTTTATAAACTGAAAATAAGTTATTCTTGTTAACCTTTTTTTTCTATTAAACAATATCTAATGTTAGAAGCTAAGTATTTTAAAATCTTTCAGCATTTTAATTGCCATTTATATTAAAAACTATTGAAATTTATCTCGAGCGTTTTACTGCAATTATTACCTAGTTTAGTAAAATGAAAATTGCTATCGAAGGT
Source organism: Drepanosiphum platanoidis (assembly GCA_948098885.1). Lineage (NCBI taxonomy): Eukaryota > Metazoa > Arthropoda > Insecta > Hemiptera > Aphididae > Drepanosiphum > Drepanosiphum platanoidis. The sequence goes on from OX402531.1 coordinate 8,994,594, forward strand.
TGTGCTCACGGAGAGTTGCAACAAATCTATAATACAATAGAGTTTATTGAAAAACGTGACAATATAAAAGTCGATTTGCTTATATGTTGTGGAGATTTCCAAGCAACAAGAAATAATGAAGACTTATTAACAATGGCCGTTCCACAAAAATATAGACAAATGTGCACTTTTTACAAGTAGGTACCCAATTTCAAAACCAATCCGTATTACATTGTTGATCATTTTCAAAATAAAAAATTGCATATTTGTTTCTAGATATTATACCGGTGAATTGGTTGCGCCCATTTTGACTATATTCATTGGAGGTAATCACGAGGCTTCAAATCATTTACAAGAATTGAGTTATGGCGGTTGGGCAGCACCCAATATATACTACATGGGTTTGGCAGGAGTAATCAATGTCGGCGGCATTCGTATCGGAGGCTTGTCTGGTATTTTCAATCACAATGATTATTTAAGAGGTAGACACGAACGGCCACCATATAATGATCAAACTAAAAGGAGTGTGTATCATGTGCGGCAGTTGGAAGTATTTCGATTGAAACAAGTGTGTATATTTTAAATGAGTTACCTTACGTGAAATATTTTTAACCATTTGCATTCCATAGATTCCATTGCACATTTTCATAGATATAAATTTCAAAAACTAAAATCTACACGATGATTAATACTTTCAGAATAATATTAATTGAGTTACATTTGTCTAGATTTGGCAATTATGTGGGTGAATAAAGAAGAAATGCATAATGGAAATAAAATTTGAAAATATCAATAACTACTTATCATAGAAAAAATTCTCTTGTACACACTAAACATTCATACTAAAACTTATTTTATGTATAAAATTGGTGAATTTTTTTCTCGATTTTTCATCACTTGTGTGGGGTAAATATTATTACTCCTAAAATACGTTTTTAGTTTGCACTATGTAGTTCGTTTTCATTCATATTCAAAGTATTGTGCTTTCGTCTGCCTTCCTAATTATAATTTTACAACAAAATCTTAGTATTTAAATTTTTTTATCAAAATAAATGTAGTTAATTTTAATCTGTAGTAAAAGTATATAATGAATAAGTCTAATAACATAGTCTTTTTTTTATTAAAAGCCAAAAAAATATAATGTATTAGTCCGTATTTGTACTGGGATAAAAATTTACCCGTAATTATGTTTCTAAAAACCATGTGGCTTGATCAAAGATTAATAAATATTATTGAATAAAATAATAAAATTTAAGCTGTTTATGATATTTGAACTTAATCTTTAAAATTAATACGATAATTTATTTTTACAGTTAAAACAACCTATTGATATTATGCTTTCACATGATTGGCCTAAAGGAATTGAACATGACGGCAATTTAAAACAATTACTTAAATTCAAACCTTTTTTTGAGTAAGCCTTGTTAAATATTCTTCAAAGTAACATGTATTTAATTTGTTATAATTTGTTATAGAGCAGATATTAATGATGGTAAATTGGGTAGTAAACCAACGAGAGAATTACTAGATGAATTAAAACCAAAATATTGGTTTGCCGCTCATCTTCACTGTAAATTTGCTGCCATTGTAAACCATAAATCAGATGGAAATGTAATTATTGCTCAATTAAATATGTTACTGTAAATTGATGCACATGATTAATGGATATCGTTTTCTTTTGTTGACAGGATGAAATGGACAACAAGTGTACTAAATTCTTAGCTCTCGACAAGTGTTTGCCGAAAAAAAGATTTTTACAAATTTTAGACATACCACACGATAGTTCCAAACCAATTGATTTAATGTACGATCTAGAATGGCTTTCAGTTTTACATCTTACCAATCATTTGTTAAATATTAATAGTAACATATACTATTTACCGGGGCCGTCTTCCATAGAAAGGTTTGTACATGATTTATTATCAAATTTGAATGATAGTTAACAATTATTATTCATTTGATTAAAGGTATGATTTTACACCAACTGACGAAGAAAAGATGGCTACTCTTAAAATGTGCTCAAATGACCTGATGGTGCCAAAAAATTTTATCAGCCTTGAAAATTATAAAACTAAAACCAACCCTCAAACAACCAAGTTATGTGAAAAAATATGTATAGATGACCCACTTGCTTTGGTAACGGGACAGTGGACTCGCTCTAGTCTATCTCACGATGAACCAGAAATGGATTCTACTTTTTCGTCTTTTATCAATTCAACTGTGTGCTCTAACAATGAAGATGACTGTACAGATAAAACCCCTGAAAAATTATCCATGTCGCCATTTGTGTTACCAGAACCTAAAAATGATAATACCAACACGAGTAATGATGAAAATTCAATTTTAAGTATTAGTTCATGCTTAGAACCTTCAAATACATCGCTAGAAATAACTAATATTGAAGATCATCATTCACGAGGTAAATTTATTTAATACTGCTCGAATTGTTTTATCATTATATTAATTTATTTGTTTAGATACCGATGTAGAAAATTCTACAGATGTTGAAATAAAAAATCCAGAAACAAAAATTAAATGTTTGAAAAGAAGGAATTATCAACAAAGTAATGACAACGATAGTGAGTAATAATTGTAAATACAATTTCGACATTTTATATTTTTAAATTTTGATTATAAATTAAAATGTTTGTATGATTGTATTGTTCTATTAAGTAATTTATATTTAAAATGTGAAAAATACTGTTTATTTGAAATTGTAAATAAGTGTATTTTTTTATATTAAATTAATTTTCTTAAAAATAATTTTTTAATGTTTATTTTATGTCCATGTTAAACATATAATTATATCCAAACCAATGCTAACATTGAGCAAAGTAAAAGGATAGGTTTAAAAGAAAAAACTAGAATCATGTACAATAATACATGACGATTAAACTCAGTAACATAAAACTTGTTTGTACACACAATATACGAGTACATACAACTTGGGTGAATGCAGATTAAATCTTTTAGTCTTGGGTCTTACAAATTCAAAAAACGACCCTGATTTATTCTTATTTTTTCTACATTGTTTATATTTGTTTCTAGTTATTATGATAGCTGAAAATAATTGTTTGTTTTAAATCATTATTGAATAGTATGCATTTAATTCTAGTAATGAATAATTTTGTATCTACTCGTATATATCTTCTATTATATAAAAATCGATGTACATTTGAATAAATTTTATAGCTCAAGATCCACCGAACCGATTTCGATAAAAATTTTAGGGCATATTAAGATTGATATGTAGATGGTTTCTGTGAAGTTTGTACGCTGTGCGATATGTGGTTCCGGAGTTATGGCCTCTTAAGTGTACAATATTAATCACGCACGCACGCACGATATTCAACAATTATTGTTTTGCCATGGAGATATATATACACTCTATGTGGTTATTTTTTATTATTTGTTTATTACTATTATACTATTGATAGCGCATTGAATGAAGATGATGCAGTCAACTATCCAGTTGAATTTTTGAATTCGTTAGAACCACCCGGTATACCGACGCATTTCTTGAATTTGAAGGTCGGCTCATCAATTATTTTTGACGACACTATTTAACTTTCTTCCAATTTTTTTTCACAGAGTTTTTCCAAATACCTTTTTGAGTGTCGTCACGTCGCCCGATTTTCAAAATTCGACTCCTACGGGGGTAAAAGGGGTAAAAATGAAAATAATAAAAAGTTGCACACGGGCGAAGCCGGGTTATTCGGCTAGTATACGTATAAAAATAAGTGTACATTTTGAATAAATTTTATAACTCAAGATACACCATATTATGATTGATATGTAGATGGTTTCTGTGAAGTTTGTACGCTGTGCGATAAGTGGTTCCGGAGTTATGGCCTCTTGAGTGCACAATATTAATCACACAGGCTATTCAACAATTATTGTTTTGCCATGAAGAGATATATACACTCTTTGGGGTTATTTTTATATTATTTATTTCCATAGCACGTGCGTCTATGGCATTAACAGTTACGTTTTACATAAAATTACACATACATGTAAATTAAAATTTTTTCTTTCTTTACAGTAAAATAAAATTTGTGAAAATTTGTTTTCTGTGCGGTGTTTTTTCGTGTGTTTTTTTCGTCGCATTTTAATACGATTGTGAAATTCATATTGTTTTTTTAGTGACAAAAAGTTAAAATTGCAGTACATTGAAAGCATTTGGACATTCGGTGTATTGAATCCATCGGTATGTGTGATTTATGTTGTTGTTGTTGTCAGTGTTTTTTAATACGTTGGATTGTACAATTCATATTGTTTTTTTACAATGGAAATTAATTCATTTTTAAAATATTTAAGGCACACATATTGCGTTGAGTATTGCAATTCGGTCAAATCGATCAAATACATTTGCAAGTATGTCAACAAAGGCTGTGATATGGCTGTTTTCAGAGTAGCTGCTGACAATAGTCATAATAAAATTGCTCAATAGCAAATGGGACGCTACATGAGCACTAATGAGGCTCTTTGGAGAATTTATTCATATCCGATGCATTATTATATATTACTCATTAGTCATTACTATATATGTAGTTCCGCCACTGATATATGTTATAATATCATACGAGGTGACCGAAAAAAAAAGCGATAATAATAATGTTCATGAATATTATATAAAGAATAAGGGATCTTTAAAGATATGCGCGTAAACATTTCAAATAATTAAACAAAATGGAAGAAATTATATTTTATTTTGAAAAAAAAACCCAACTGGGGTGTAAAAAAAAAATTTATATTTTAGTGTTATCTGCAGTTAGTGGTTTCCACCTTTTTCAAATATTTTTCATAACAAGTGAACGTGCTTGTTTTATTGTACCGTTCTTGTAACCATCTTTGGTTATTGGGCATCGCTAAACAAAATAAAATCAAACGGTCAACCATCGGCGGCAGGTCAGAATATTATTTAGAGAAACCGCGAAAACGCATTTTATTTTATGCGTTTTGCGTATTTCATTATAATTTTTCTATACTTACGCAATGCATTAAGCCGGACGTCATTCTTGACCACAGGCACCGATGGTGAATCAAATCCTGGGCTACAGATGTCCTGTAAAACGTCAAATTGGATATTATAACTTCATATTGAACAAGTGTGTGTGTGAAATGTTGTGAAACGACAGTTTCTTATAAGAATTTCACAAAACAATAATAATAATAATAATTATTACAATAAATGAATAAATTATAATATGAAATACTAATTTTTATAATATTTTAAGTTATATGTTTATGCAAAATGTATTATATACTTGTAATTATATTTATATATATATATAATGTGTATTACATACCGTGTCGTGTGTCAAGTAGAATGTGCGGAACTCTCCTCCTTGGCCGGCGATCGAATAATGTTCTAATTTAATGCGTTTAAATCCAATAGAGTCAGCATATTTCAAAAACTGTACGACAAAAAAAGGAATAACAATTACACATCAATAATAATTGTTAGTAAATTAAAACCTAAAATGTTAATTTTAGTTTAAACTCGTATTATTATTATACTTAATTAATTCGAATTTTACGATGGCCCGAAAATTCAAAGAATAAATAATTTTTCATTTACTATATTAATTGGGTAATTTAATAATGTATAAATCGTGTACGAATTATATTTGACTGTTCATTCGTAAATAAAGAAAAATAAAAAGGTCAGAGATAAGAAGAGGTGGGGGGTAGGTAAGTCAGTCGTCAGTAAAGTTATCAATTTGAGCTACCGTTATAGATATGTGTGTGTAGTATAATAGGTGTATAGCGGAGGGTTAGGTAAGTCGTGCTTTCATTATTAATTTTTTAGGCTCAAATTAAATAAACGATTTTTTTTCAATTGTCAGACCACCCTATGATAATTATCGCTATTTCGAGAATACCAGGAGAGAAAAACAATAATTCGTTTGGCACAAAGTAATTAAATACGATTTTTGTTCCCACGATTTCGAATCCCAAAGACAGTACTGGAAAATGTGTAAAATCGGAGTTTGTTGTATTCGTATATAGCTATAGCTATACTCACCCCTCCAGGACCCCATAGTGGTGTCACTGAATAAGTATAATATGGTAAATTAGTATAATATCTGTTTTGAACGTACTTTATCATTGTCAAAGTCTTTGTTGACAGTCAGTGACACTCTGGTGCTGATATCGCGTGCATACAGTAAAAATATTTTCGCCTCGTCGGTCACATCAGACTGCTCACCCCAAAGTGGAGCGGTTACGACAGCGTCAACTTTGATTTTTAAAAGCATTTTCGAACTGTCGCCAGTCCTGAAAATGATTCGGTCGGCCACGCCATATACCTTTGCATTGATTTCGGCCATTGCGATATTTTTTGGGTCCGTGTCGACAGCAATAACTGTGAACGAAAAAAAAAATCCGTTAGATCATTGTTTTTTTTTTTATGTTTGTCGAATCGCACACCACGAAACTCACGTGGTGCGACCAGTTTAGTAATTTTTTTCATTCTAGACGGGGAGGGTGGTGAATTTACTACAATGTATTTATATTGATATGCTAATGTTTGTAAACACTAGTCTAGTGTTTATGCTTTACTTTAGAGTCAACAAAAGTATACTACAGTTGACCAAAAACACCTTTATATGAATGTGACTCATTTTTGAAACGATTAAAAGTGATTTACAGACATTATTTGACTTTTCGATTTTACATTCGCTTAATATATTATTAATTGACGTTGTTGAAATATTTAACACAAAAAATCGCGCGAACATGTGACGATGACACGTTGACTTTATGATTACGTATACGACATACGTGTGTGCGTATTGTGCGCTTGCAACCGAGTCGGAGTAAAAACAAATTTAACTTGACAATTCAGACGACGGTCATCCCTTTAGAGAGTCCAGAAGAATCTGAAATAACGGACACTGACGTCCGGAAAATTTAAATATATTATTACCTTTATGGCCGGCCAATGCAAGCTGGATTGCAATACTGCCTGTGCCGCAATACGGATCCAGTACCAAGTTGTATTTTTTGCATTTGATGGTTATATGATGGGCCAAAACTTCGGGGCAGACCTTCCGAAAACTGTCTGTGAATTTAAAAAAAAAAAAAAAATCGTTTATATCGTTATATATAATAAAATATGACTTATTTAGATTTGACGAGGAAACTTTATGTTTCGTTTACGACTTACCCTTGTCGACCATGATGCCGTCGTCGAATCGAGAGAACAGCGTAGATCTCTTCTTCCACAATTCGAACGACTCATCCAAGGGCTGTAAAAAAGAAAAACCACGGGGTCGTCTTGTATTATTAAATTTATTTAAAAGCAACGTGAAAATTTGAAATTATTTCTCGATTACTTTTCGTGTTATGTAATTAATATTACAACAATTTATTATATTAGTTTAGTTTATTACTTTATTTATTAAAAAAAAAAACACCTGTGGCGGCAACACGTAAAACCCCTCTTTCAATTATCTCTCAATTAAAATATTTACAACATAATATTTATTATATAGATACAAACACCTGCAAGCACATAATATAACTTAATATTGTTATCTTTTCTCTGCGCCTAGTTTATGAATTTTTAATATTCTTTGTACTGGAATTTCGTGAATATTAAAATTACAACAAATATTGAGAAAACATTTTCATCCGTCCGTTGATAAAATAATGATCGATTTCTCGACTCGGGAACTCCCCCACACCCCTCGCGAAAATACGCCGCTGTATTTTTCGTATCATCGCGTGACGAACAAACCGCGCCGCGACATCTGATCGGCGGCGTAGTGATTATTATACGTATATTACAATAATATATTTTAAAATATTCGATTAAACTTGAAAATTAATCTCGCAGTGTTTCTCTTACGTTAACCCGCTCTAAAACTCCGGTGGCAGGAGCCGAGTTCTGTTGTTCTGGTCCGGGTAAATTTGCCGGTTCCTGTTGTTCTGGTTCGGGTAAATTTGCCGGGTCCTGCGGTTCCGGCGCCGGTAAACACGCCGGTTGCACGACCGGCGGTTCACGCACGACTGGCGGCGGCGGCGTCTGCTCGGCCGGCTCGTTCTCGCCGTTTTCCGCGTCGATAGCCACGTGGCGGACCGCGTGAGCGCGGCCGGTCTGTGCCGGAGTATGATTCTGGGAGGCGTCCTGGATGAAATGAATGCGCGACGCTTGCAATACGCAATGACAGTGTGCGTACAAGGGGCAAGCTGTAATCCGACAACAATAAACGTACGTGAAATCCATACATGAAAAAGCGAGGGAATTTTTCAAAACGTTCGTTCATAGAACGATCGAACCTCTCTGAAACGGAATCGCTCGGAACCGACAGAGTCGTCCGTTGTAGAGATGATTGTTTTCGCCGGTAAATTTGACATTAAAGTGAATTAAAAGGGACGGTAGTGTACAGACGTTTTACCAAATGTATACAAAGGTACACGAATATAATACGATTGTCTTTGCGGTACGATTTATTATTATATATATTTTTTTTCGCGAGTTTCTCGTGGTCTTTATCTATTATTTTTTTTTTTTCTAATATTAATTTTGATTTTAAAAACTGACGGCCAACAGGTGAACAGCCGTTCGGGTCGCGCAAGGTTTTTGGATACTCGCAATAATAGTCCCTAGTAATCGATCCGATAGAAAATAATCAAACAACTCGTATTCTAATGATTACAGTTTAAAACAATTATCTTCGTGGTACAGTTCAAAGTCAACCCCCTCGCTCTTAATATGTTACATTTTAAAATAATTTTTTAAATCTGACATAAATATTATATAATACTGTAGTTGTCTATGAATTGTATATTGGCTTATTATAAAATAATATTAGAATATTAGAATATAATATTATACTCGTATTCTTTCATCTCTCCTCTACCTGTTGTCACCCACCTCCTTCCCATCAACAATGTAAAAAAATTTATCATATTACACCGTAATATATAAAGCTACGTACTTTCGCACTGGATCTTATGAATGGGGAAAAAACGATTACAAATGACGCATTTGTCGGAGGGCAACCAATTGGTTTTCATATCCGGAGCCTTTCCGACAGTAAATACACATGGTTTGCTGAAAAACAAAACGATATAAAAATTTGTTTTTCAATTTTTTCGAAGTCTTCAAAGCGAAAAAAAAAGAAAAAGAAACGCGTACGGTTTAACAATAGAGTTCTTACCTGGTTTGGTTTTCCATTTTAAACGCGATAAATCAAAATGGAAAAAACAAATGTAAATTAAATGCAAATTCTTGCGGCGCGAGATTTTACACAAGATACCTTATCGTAAGAGTTTACAAACTGTAATGACGATTTCGTTCCGGTACGTCGTTAGTAAACCAATCGTTGTCTGCAGGTTCCTTGGCGACCCGATACAGTAACCGTGTGTAGCGAGAAAACATTATAATCGATCGAATATTTTTCGTCAAGTCTTCGATAATAATGAAACGATCGCCGTTCTCCGATGACCATTATTTTTTACTCGAAAAACGCGTGTGCCGGTAAAATTGGTCTTATGCGAAATCAATGTTTTCAAAACATCCCGCAGTGATCGCATACCGTCCGACATTAAAATCACCAGCCCATTATTTATACTGTTATACTCGATTTATAACACACTCGCCCAACTGTACGGTTTAGTAATCAAGTGAAATTATATTTACACTATTTTTCCTTTATCATATGAATATAAAATAATTTGCCAAATATCTCAGCAGCTTTTTTACAGTATAAACTATACGGTTTTATTGGTTATTAAATAATAAAAATATTTAGTTTTTACGTACACTAGTCCGTATTTAAAATTCCACTCTATTTTTATAAATAAATAATACATTATATAATTACGTAAATGATTTATTACTTACATTTATTACTTACTATGACGATGTGTACCGATTTACTATTGCGATAAGTACAATCATTGTATTTGGTATGTGCCGCATGCGCGAGGGCCAATTTAAGGATTTGCAATCCCTGTGCCAAATGTAATTTGCCTCCACTATCCTAAACAAGATCGTTTCGACCAAAATGTTCAAAAAAGATTTTCTCAATACTATGTGATTATTATGCGTGTAGCTAGAAAACATTTTAATAGACGGAATATTTTTCATAGTCGTGACTCGACTTTATAAATGTAAAAATATAATGTACACACACGTCACACACACACACATACATTTATTTAATTCGAAACATTTGACACAAGTCATCGAAATAATAAATGTAATATACATACAATATATATATATTTATTTATTTACACATAATCAGAGGCACGATTCATAATTATTTAGGTATTAGTCAAATACTACGCAAACTTACACTTTTCTACATCAGTGGAGTTGCCAGAGAACAGGAAAGAGTGATGTTCCCCCTCGTCATTAGTGTACTCTCTCGTTAAATTTTGTACTTGCTATTCTGTCAGCAAAAGAGTACAACGGTGAGAATAATAAAAATGCATAATATAGATGCGATAATTTTTGGTTCAATGAACGCAAGAATAAGGACAACAACAAAAAGAGAAAATTAAACGACAGATTATTTTTCGAAAATATATAGACGTTAAAAATGAAAAATACAAGTGATTGTAAATTAAATTTAAATATGATAAATTTTACCTGTATAAAATAACCAGACTCGTGATTAAAATCGACGTTGTATCGACTCTTGCGTCGCTTTTTTTCGCAAAATAATGAAAATGTTCTTTTCGTTTAAATTGTTGTGTTCAAAGTGCCCGCCGATCCGCTACTAAAAGTGCCCTGTCTGATAGTACGACTCGCAGCCATAATATTATCTATAATAATACACAATCGTGGTTCACGTCGATAGTGTTTATAGTGACCGATAAGAATTGATAAACAATTGTCTTCCTGTGTTCAATTAATAGGTGACCTTGAGCCTTTTAAAACAAACGGCTGACTTCATAGTTTCCTGCCAAATTTATAATAATTCGATTATCATTTTATCAGTAAGACGGCAAGAGTAATCAGTACAACAGATTCGATGTAGAAATAACTTCGTAGAATATTAATATTACATCAATTGTCGTGGTATTTTTTACATCGATTTGATTCGCAAAAATCCGAAAATTTACCGCAATATTGTCTAGCCAATAAAGTTATCGGTAGACAGCCTATTCATTGGCGATTGAATATTGAAAACACACGAAAGCGCATCTCGCGAGTTATGATTGTCGTTTCGTCATAAATAAAGGTACTCATGTCAATGTTTTACAACGCGTTTAATACGTACCAAGTGTTCATTAACGCCTTCAAATACGATGTGCTCAAAATCAAAAATCAAAATGAAAAACCAGTGGACAATATCAACACGCAACTCCTCGTCGAGCATTCACAGGGAGCCGAGCCGTGTCGTTCGTGCACAGATTTCCGGTCGTTCAGTCGTATGAGACGTCAAGAGTTTAGTCAAACTCAAGTAATTAGTTCAGCTTATTGTTTTCAATTATTGTGTAAAATGTTTATTGTTCTTTTTGTTTTATTGTGAGTTTTGAATAGAATTTTTTTCAAATAGGTTCAATCGGTACCATCTAAAAGTAATACGGACGAACCCAAAAGTCAAAAAAACACACGAGAAGATTGTCCCTTGGACAAAGATGAATTGGGTTTGTACTTAAATATAAAATAATTGTTTGTATTCTACCTTGGGCTTATAATTTTCAATTATTTCACGTAGGTCATAGTACATGGAACTTACTTCATACAATAGCCGCTACATATTCAGATGAACCATCTGCAGAAGAACAGTCCAACATTCAACAGTTTATCGGTTTGATACCGAAAGTCTATCCTTGTGAAGTCTGTGCAAACGATTTCGCTGAAATGTTAGTATTTTTAGTTGTTTACTATCGTTTAATTATTTGGTTTTAGCTCGGTTCTTCGGACAATTAATAATATACTTGAATCGCTTTATAATATCATCACTGTACAGGTGAAATACATACTAAGTACATCAAATAGTATATCTGCTGATAATTGTGATTTTCAATGGATTGGCAAATAATTATTTGATTTTTTTCTGAGAATTTACTTTAACATGAAACAGTACATTATTATTCAATTGTTAGGGTATATATAGCATACCTCTTCTCCCCGTTGATTAATTACTGTATATTATTTATAAATGTATAATAGGATAAGTTGATTTTAGGTGAATTAAATTCCTCGTAATCAGTATTAATATTTGAAAAAATTTAAATTATTTTCGCTCAATATTTTTCAGATTAAAATATCATCCACCAGATATCAGCTCTCAAAAATCATTTGCTACTTGGATGTGTGAAGCACATAACATGGTTAACCGAAAGTTAGAAAAACCACTATTTGATTGTACTAAAGTGAACGAACGATGGCGCGATGGTTGGCCCGATGGGCATTGTGATTAATATGTTATTAAAAATTAGATGAATTATAAACGACGATATTGTTAACTATTTTCTTTCATGTATTCAATTACGATGAAAAAATTTCATATATTATGTGTTTACGTTAAATAAAATGATTATTTAAATATATTTTTGTTTTTTGTTTTTTTTACTTAGAAATTATCCTTTACGTACAATTTATTTGTATATCATTTTTTATTTTTACAAGTAAAAAATAGCATATACGTAGCAATATTCTCAGTTTGTATGATGATATATTTCATATAGTTTAAATTTTATTTGAATTCGACAGGTTAAAAAATAGATAGACGGTTAGTTTTATTATTAGAATAAAGATTTTTAACTCTAATTATTATACATGAAAACAATTTTTAACTATAAAACGTACAATTTATGGAATGGCTCATGATTTCGATCGTGTATTAACCTGCACTTGTGTATTAATGTACGCAAATGTATTAATACCCGTGTACTGAATTACACATGTAAATAAAGTCCGAGTACCCGTGTATTGATACACGTATAATTATCCGAAACTAAAAAATGGGGATGCCACTGACTTTACGACAAAATTCTAATTTATCAACAATAATTGTAATGTTAAGTCCTTTATACACTGAAAATAAACCACTGAACGAGGTACACACATTTTTGGATACACATCACACGGGTACATGTACTTTTAATATACAGGTTAGCAGCATAGAGTAAGGACTCTAAATACACGTGTATTTTAACTACATGCACTTTAACACTGTTTCCATAAAAGCATATGTATCCGTGTAATTAAATAAATGTGAAATAGAGACCCCTAGTTTATAGTAATCAAATAAGATAACGGTAATGTCCATCATGAAAAATGACCAGTTTTTATTCATTGATATAATTTAAAATACTTCTTTGATATATTTACCTATTCTCGCAGAATACTGAATAAAATTGTAGTCTTTTATAAATTGGCTGACAGATATGTAGACTTGATTGATGATACATACATCTAAACTCAATATAGGTAAAATTTCAATAAAAAATAATTAATATTAGAATAGTAGAAACTAAATAATCATCATATTTTTAATTAAAAAATATTTATATTGCAGTAAAAATATTTAAATCCAATATTTATCAAAATATAATAATTCTACGTAAATAATGTATATGTAAAATTAAAATAATCTATAAAATAAATTAATTTACTCTACTTACAATGCTATTTCAATAATAACCAAATTGTATTGGTACTTTGTACTTGATGAACAAAGGATAATTCACAATCAAAATTTGTTGATAACTAGCTTATAGATTGTAATTTGTAAAATAATATTGATACTGATCTCATTTCAACTTAAATAATCTAAGATCATAATAATTAATAATACATAACACTAGTTTAATAATAAAGTAATTATATAAGCTGAAAACACGTTAAAAAAATATAATTGACAATAGCTCAATCGTGTGAGCCAATAATCCAAAATTATTTTAATGATACACCAAATTTCACAAGGTCTTTCTTAAGAGATGATTTTTTCTTTTTGTGAAGAGCTAGCGCAGTGTTTAGGCCTTTCTCACATTTTTCTTTGAGGATACGCATTGTCACGCTCTTTTGAATCTCCAAGAAATCGTTGACCGTAAAATCCGATTCCTTCTTGCCAATCTCTATGAACTTACACGCCGGGTTCAGAGTAAAGGCTCGTTTCTTGTGTTCTTCCCAAGGCTTGTCTGACGGTTCCCATCCGTCCAGTTCAATGAAACACGAGAAACAACTCACGGTCCCTGGTAGATCAGTATCTGGACAATAGAACCCGGCTTCGGCCATTACCTGGGCACTGGGTCTGGTCAAGGGCCACTTTTCCAGTGATTTCAGTCTCGCGTCCTCCCAAATGTACGATACGGGCGGTGTGAATTCGAATAATTTCATTTTACTGAGTACGTTGTTGACAATTAGTTTTTTCGAATCGGCCATGACGAACGAGAACAAATACAAACAACAGGTACGGTTGGGTGTATTATAAAAACGTTGTATTAACAGACGCGAAATTAAGTCAATACAATTGATAAATGAGACGCGTAGAAGTAGTAAGTATAGTAAGTACAGTAAGTACGGTTGTATCTTGATGATAATAATCTTTATTCTTTATTCAAGTTCCGAAATTTAACTGACGAATAGTGGTGATTTGAGACGACCAATACCAAACGATCGTGGACTTTCATAATCTCTGAAACAGTGTGGCCACTGACGAATTCGCGTTGGCAAATTTTAACGAACAACAGTATAGTTGATATTGACAATTTATCGATCCGAAAATGGTCAAATTTATTTTTCCGTCTAAATTTTACCGTTTCCTTGTTATATTTTGTTGTCGCAATATTAACTCAATCAATAACATTATATTATTATAATCGTTAATATCTGAATCACTGTCGGAAACATAATTTTTGATAAAATTGATAACTCTGTTTTGGACACGGCTGCTTATCTATACGTCCGTGATTTTTGATTTTAATACCAAAATATTGCACCCGATATTCAAAAATATATACTTGAGAAGACTTTTCATCATTATAACTTGAATACATCGCATTGATCGCGAAATATTCTTATACGAAATGTTTATTATTGTTTGATAATTTGTATTTTAAACATTTTTTATATAATTTACCCGGTTAACAGATATAATGAGTAAATCTTTGGACATTTGTAAAGCATCTGTAAGTATAGTAAAGTTGTGTATGATTATTTGATTGTTATATTCGATTGAATTGAAGACTTCTTTTGTATCGGATTTTGTGTTAAAATATTATGGAATATTACCATTTAAGATATTTGTGTAGCGATCTTCCGCGGTTAGTGATACGTGAATTTAATCTAGTGATCTGTGAACAAATGAAAATCTTATTACTTTTGTGTAAATTATAGAAATATAATATACGTAATATACGAAATATAATAATAAGTAAATTATAGAAATATATTTTTATCATACCATTTGCATTTAATATTTCATCGCTTATTTTCACATTTATCAATTGATCACTTTGGATTTTCTTCAAACGTTTCGAAATTAAAAATATTCAATTACCGATAAACAAAAAATATAAATAATTTTTAGTATTTATTGAAAACTTTAATAAAGTATCTTATGAGTCAACTGACCTCCAATACGCTTCAATAAGATGATGATGTAGAAGTTTAGATAAAGTGCTATGCGTTTTTCAAAATATTTTCACGTTATTTACACTTGACGAATTTTATTCGAAACCACCTGTAAAAATTTTTGCACTCTTTATTATAACCTATTTATTTTATTTTTATTTATACATATTATTTATATATTTAATAGTTTTAATAAATTATTTTATATATTTAATAATACTTTGTTATTATTATACGAGTATTAACCACCAAACATTATTTTTATTTATTTTGTTTTATATGTTTTATCGATTTATTTATGTTTAATATTTCAGCTATTGAGTTTAAAAGCAGAACTTATACGTAAGCAAGATGAAGCATCTAAAGCAAAAAGTTTTTCTGGTGATACATTTATTCGACCATTACCTGGTGCTAAAACACCGTCATGTCTTCTTCAATCTAATGAAGGTGTAGAAAAAAGAAATGCCAGAGACTTGGAAGAAATAGATAGACCAGATGTTGAAAATAGTTTGAAAAAATCAAGGTAATTCAAGTATATTGTAAATACATATTTTATGTATATACCTATAATATGTGCAGAGTAGTTCTTATAGCGTGAATCAAACTCAACCAACCTATAAATATATGAGTTACCTAATAATTGATTAAAATATATTAGTTATTCTAATCTAATTTCAATAAAACTATAAATTATTACTTGCTTGACTCTTTTTTTATAAGCAATAGAGGCAAACATTTAAACCATAAAATAATAATAATAATATCCTGTTTAAAATATTAATTAATAATTACAATTCAAAAATTATTCATATTTTCCGGAGAATAGTCTGATTCACATTTAATCAATCAACCTGTTTATTTAATTCTTTATAAACTTAAATTTCATGTTTCATTTTCAGAGATATTTTAGCTATAAAAGCTAAGCTGTATGACAAACTAGTTAAAGGTGAAATGGTTAGTGAACAAGACAAAACATTTTTAGTTGATTTTAAACAAAAAGTCAATGAAAATGAAACGACCTATCCTGTTACTTCTACAAACGAAAAAGTTGAAAAATTAGAAAAGTCTGATTCTGATGAAGATTTAGACAAGTATGATTCAGGAGCTGATGACGATTGGTAAACTTGATTTAATATTATAAATACATAATATGATTATTGATTGTTAGTTTATTATTAATTCATAAATAATAGGGTTTTATGAGTTTTAGGTTTAAAACAAAGTAAGAAATGTATTGGTTTGTAAATATTTTTTCTAGGATTAAACTTTTAAAAATAGGTGTTGCCATTTAAAAAAATTAAAGTTGTACTACGCATGCCAATAGAGTTGAAATTTTAAAAATATGTATTATAAATATTATGATATCCCTAGGTCTCCTCTAAAGTTTATTTCAATATAAGATCATCTGTCCAAAATATTTAGTGTTACCTGAAATAGTGTCCACACTGTAGGTATATGTTTTTTGTATAATAATAATAATTTCTTTATAGTAAATATGTTTAACATATGCCATTGATAATTTAAGTATAATTTTATTTTAAAATAACAACAAAAAATGTTGTAAGTCCTTCTCAGTTTTTAATTACACCGTGCATTATGGATATTATTGGCAACATATTATTTTTAAAAGATACAACAAAACTCCTTTACTTTATTTGTACAGCTTTGTTCATA
Source organism: Drepanosiphum platanoidis (assembly GCA_948098885.1). Lineage (NCBI taxonomy): Eukaryota > Metazoa > Arthropoda > Insecta > Hemiptera > Aphididae > Drepanosiphum > Drepanosiphum platanoidis. The sequence goes on from OX402531.1 coordinate 9,011,797, forward strand.
TTTTAAAATTTAATAATTTACTCTACTTGTTATTTTGTTTACAGTAAAAATATTTGAAATCGCTAAATGTTTACTCGTGTAATGTTTATAACAAATATGATCAATCAAACTATCTAGACAAGTTGTGGAAGAATAGAGTTTGAAAATTATGTTTATTTACAATCATTATAATTTATAATAGGGCATGTATTTTTTAAATCAATCTTTTATAAATCACATTAAATGACTTTAAATGGTGTCATAATTCAAAAAGTTTAGCCAATTCTAATTTATATTATGTAATCACTGATCATATTATGGGTTAATGTGTATAATAATTTTGACATTACCGTCTTTTAATAAAATAGTTTATTTTCTCAGGATAGACTATACAGATTTCTTTGGGCGTACTAGAAGATGTTTAAAAACAGACTTAGAATTTTTCAAAAAAAGAGATCAGAGAATTGAAAAAGAATTAGTACCACCAGCACCTCCAGCACCACCGCCCAATGAGCAAAAACCAAAAAAACATATTGCTGTAGAACAACAGTTTGTAAAAGAAGGCAAAAATCCTGAAGAAATATCTGAACTCGTCTCGTCAGATATGCGTCGAGAACAATTTCGTCTCAAATGGGAAGAAGAAGAACGAAAATTAGCTGAAAGAACGGACATTCATTATGAAGATATACGATTTGATGGTAAGTACAAAAAAAATTTAATTTTTAGATTTATACCTATTTGGTCTGACATTCATGTTTGCCTGAAATAAACAGACAAAAATGTTCGACTAGCTGAGTTTATAAAATATAAAATAATATTAACCATATATTCATCTACTGCTGATTTTAAAAAAACTATGAAGATTATTATATTATATATTGAGTATAATAATTAATTTTAAATTATAATCCTAATTTGAAGTTGAATTTAAAAAAATTTAGTTTTGAAAAAGTCAAGTCCCAAAAAAATTTAAAATATGCCACTGATAATGGATTAAAATAGTAACACTACTCTAAAACCACCAAATTAAATTTTTTGCTGTCAAAAATAAGTTAAATAAGTTTGATTTTTATTTATTATCTAAGTAAAATAAAAAAAAATTGTAATGAAAGTACCTGATCGTAATAACTTAATTTAATTTTGAAGTAGACTGAAATTAAATATTCAAAATTGTTAATTATCTTGTGACACATAATATTTTGCTATACTCATATAAATTCATGATGGAAGTCTGTGTTTGTATATTATTTTGAAATTCATCAGGGTGAATACCTATAAAAGAAAAATTATAATTCATAACTAAAAATTAATAATATTAATATATCAATAGGTATGTACTATGTATTGTATATATATATTATAATATTTTAGAATACTCAAAATCACATACTTATAAGTACAATTAGGAACGATTTTATCAAAAATAATTAATACATTTTATACATTAATTTTACATGCTTATGTTAACTACATCATCATTAATAACCTTGAGGCTTAATTTTTTTTTTTCTAATATAAAACGTACACAGTTTAATTAATATATCACAATCTTCTATGTATTACAATAGAGCTGGAATTTTGTATTTAACTTGAATGTTTTTTTTTTCAAACTACATAATTTTATAGATTATGAATAAACTTAAAATATTAATATTTTTAGGCAGAAATAATTTTGTTGCTGATGCTTTTGTTAACGAATTATTTTTCGTGGACGTGTTATTCTGTATTACAATATTGTTGGGATTTTTTCTGTTATTTTCATATAATGGTGTTTGATCGTCTTGTCCACTCCCGTCGTCTGCATCTTCATCATCTGATAAAATTGATTTTAGAGTTGCATTGTTACATAATGTTTGGGCACAATAACAATATTCCACGTAGTTCGCAATCTTGCAATCACTGATATAGTATTCATTACAAGATTTCAATGTATTTTCTGTTTTATATTGACCTTTAAAATAAAATGAATTAATTGATAGATAATAATATAATATATAGTGTGTATCATGCAGATATTACATTATTTAAATTTATTTCATTATTTTAAAATCATAATTTATCTTCATAACGTTCCCTATATTTATTGTATTTATACTTTATAGTGTACATAAATCATATAATAAGTTATATATTTTACCATAAGTTATCGTTAGACATCCTTTATATCCTTTTGGACATTGTAATGTGAAATTTTTCGCTGCATTTGTGCCACAAATTGGTATGTTTTCAATACTGTTGTTTGAAAATGTAAAATATTCTTCCAAAGCTTCTGTGTTGTCAATTTTTGGTGAACATACGAAACATGTTATTTCTCCTTTAGTATGAACTGGATAAGTAACACCTAAAGAAAAAAATATATTAGAAATGCATTTGTTATTTATTCATGATTCATATTCAAAGTTGCATAAAATAACTTTTCAACAATTTTTTTTTTTGGAGACATCTTTTTTGACCAGCTCCTTTGTTAAATTTCCAATCTATTGAACTAGGTATTTCATGAAACATTTAGTGTAATTTACGTTTTGAAAGTTTGACTCATAATACAAAAATGTCTTAATAAAAATTCCTTAATTTTGGAATTGAGATTTAGATACATTCTAATAGATGTTTGTATTAGGTGTTCTTTGGGTATTTTCGCAAATAATTATGTTTACCAAGCCAAACAAACCACCTGATATTCCTATTTCTTTACACCTGATGACAAATTTTATTTTTATTATTTATATATTTAATAGTTTCAATAAATTATTTTATATATTTTATAATGCTTTATTATTTCTATTTCATATCAATTGTATAGAATATTTTTATATTATTGATAACGTTTTTGAAGAAATAAACAATCAAGTTCTTAAGCAGTCTTAAAAGTTTTATCGCAGAATAACACAATTTTTAATTGCTTAGGAAAATCGTAGAAATTTGCCACTTATTCAACATAAATTATTGTCATCACCCCTCGTGGAAATAAAATATGCAGAACTCTTTTATTGTTTTTAATATCGTTTTTGAATATTTGATGTTTATCAAAATTATTAATTTTCTTTCGTTTTTAATACTGCTACCAATGTCGAATGTATTTAGATATATACATGTAAATATAATATATGTTATGTACATTTGGAAACGTGATAGGGTGCGTTAAGATCGTTAATGGTCGTTACACTACATGATTTACTCTCATATTATTCATTTAAAGTATATTTTTTTTATTACAATGCATGTTGTTGACATAAGGACGAAAAAAAAAAACATTTATTATTTTTCGCTAGATTTTAGAACACGATTACGTAGTCACGAAAAGGCTGACTCATTGAATTCGTATTCATGAACAGACCGAGAGAGTCATGTTATGGCCAATTGGTTTAATGACTTAACATTTAGGTATCCGACAATTACATGAGAAATGCACTCGTTATACTATAGTGAGCATTTGTTAAATAGCTAAAACCAAATTGTTAAAAGAGATAGAACGAAATTAATAATTTTTCGTAATGAGTCATATTCTAATCATGACTGCGATGAAAAAATTACGTATAGGTAATGTACGTATGTTACTGTGTTATTATCTGCATTGATTAAGCCGATGTTATAAGTCGTTAAAGGAATCCGAAATTCTATCGACTTGTGCAGTGGTTACATTATATATTATACGTAATAAGTGATTTGCACAAACAGCCTTTATAGTTTATTTTCATAAAAAACAGTTGTTAGGATATTATTTTAATCGTCAACACGGTCGTAATATTATTCTAGTCACTAGTCATTGATAAAATGAGAATTACTAAATTTACGATCTCACCGAAACCCACGCAAATGAGTATGCTTTTATAAATACCGGATAAAACAGTCAATAAATGAAATTCCGTAAACATTTGAGTTAAATAAATACACATACCTACTATAATATCGTCTATCCAAAAACTCGAGTTCCGCGGGCGCGCGATTCGTAAGCGTTAAAAAAACATTTTATAGGTAGTTAAAAATATTTCTTTGGAATCCAATGTGATAATGTGTTCATTTACACGCATTATGATATAATAACCATTAATTATTTTACTCGCCAGCGGGTTTCGTCGTTGCTTAACTAATTATAAAGTGCCCAACAATTAAACACGTTGCTTAATTCGATCAAATTGTCTATACACAATATTTGATGACTTCGAAAACTTTCTCATACTGGGGGCGGTAAAAATGACGGCAATTTTTTTTATTGCAAATAGAAAGAAAATCAAATTGTCATTTATCATAAATATATCATTGCGCGGCGTTTAAAATTCGTAGGTACCTGATATTTTCAATGTGAAATTTCGCAAAGCAAAGACTAAAACATAGTAGAATTCCACTTTCTCAGCGTTGTTAAATGGGTTTTTCTTTTGTATGATGTGTTGTTGAAATTTTTACGAGACGAAGCCAGAAACATCGGAATCGACTTTTAAGACTTTTCTCAAACAATTGTTTCTTTTGGACAAAACTTTTGACGTGTATATTCTCATTTTATCTTGAGACGCGCAACGATCGGATAACAATCTTCCAGGCTCCGGTTTTATATTTTACAAATCCCGCGTCTACTAGATTTTCGCTTCAACGTAATAAAACCTACATGGCATTTGATAACTTCACTCTGTAAGAAAATAACAATAAAATACTACACGTTTATATTTTGATAAAACCTAGCATGACATTTTCCCTACGTATTGTATTATGACGTGTCGTTTACAATGTATAAAAAACCTTTCGGGTGATTTATGGTAGTTTTTTTTTTTTTTATATTCACATGTCCGACAGTGAGGAACAAAAATACAATATTACTATTGAAAAAATATATCTATTCTCTATTTGACTGTTGTTTAAAATGAATTATTTATTTCAGCAGTTGTATTGAACTCAGATTTGCTTTTGATCAATTATTTTGTCTGGTTAGAGTGACAAATTTAAAACATACAAATGTTCCATTTTGATTTATAATGTAATTTAATCAATGTAGTAAACGATTAAGTTTAAAAACGATAACGATAAAAAAAAATGCAATTATCAAATAATATTCTAATACCTACTTAGTACTTATACACTGGATATAATTATTTTATTAACTTTTCGTTCATTTCGACCATGTTGTATTTTACCGATATTTATCATATTCGTAATAAAACTCTGTTTGCCGAAAGATTCGGATTAGTTTATCAAAAATAAACAATCGTTTGGATTTTCTTGTTCAAAATTTGCTTTATTTTCTAAACATTTTAAATAGTTATCCCACTCTACCGATGTTTCTGCGTTAAACTTTTTAGACTTTTTTCACAATTTATGCTTTCTAAAAAACAAAATAAACACATCGTTATAAAACCAATAACTCAGTTCAAATTTTCAAACTATTGTTATGTAACAGCAAAATTATTAAAATTCCAAAAAATATTATGAGAAAGTTAATTTATTACCATTTTTTATTCGGATATTCAGTTGTCTAATAAGATTATGTTGTCCATTAATGTAAGTGTCACTGACATTGAAATTGAGTAAACTTGTTGTTTGTAAATGTATTTAAAGAAAAAAAAACCATGTTTAAATTACATATTTAATTAAAAAACGAATTTTAGTTCTACAAAACTAATAAACGATTACAGCAGGTTTTCAATGTAAGTTTAAGCTCAAACTATTGACCTAAATTATTCTTAGATTCTTTTAAAAAAAAACATTGAAAAACTAAACGAATGTAATTGTTACTATGTAAATTTAATACTTCGGAATAATCTATTTATATCCAAAATTGTAAAGCGAATTAAGTTTTAACTTTCTTTATTGTAGTTTTCAAAAATCCGGTGTAGATAAATGAAAAACTCTTTTCTTTTTTAATTATTCTTTGGCCGTTTCTTTTTATTAAATTTGCTCCTATAACAAATAATAGTTAGTTTTGAAACAAAAGACTGTATATTAATATATTATTTAAAACACGTGTAGGTACGAACTAAATGTTGTATAAAATAGATTAAAGTATATAAAATAACTCTGGTAACACAATGGGATTTTTATTAATCGTCTGTAATGGAATGACCTTTAGTACATCATAATAGTTTTTTTTTAAATATAATATTTAAGCGTATACGAGATTGAATTTACGTTTTATTGTATCGATAATTTCAATCTTATCTGACAAATTAAATTAATACGACTTAACAGTAGTAGCAGCGTTCTCAATTTTAATTAATATTCTCGTTTAAACTTCAGTTTTTACAGCAATACACATGAATTTATGTATGTACTAATTGTTCTGTTTTGTGAATCGCATTATTTCTTTAAAATTTTTTCTGTAATTATTACTGAATAACCATTATAAAAGAAATAAATTTTCTTTACTCGGAATCGTTTGAGTATTGATTTAAGTATATTAAAATACTTATATTCTGAAAATTAAAATGTTCCGAACGTTTGCAGCGAGTTGCACTGATTGATTGTGATTTAATTCCACGTTGATGCTAATAACTTATACCTATACACCAATAATTAAATTAATATTTACGTTAAATCGTTTGAAAAGCACATGATAAGTGTAGTCTTAACAGTTGGTAAAATATTATGTGTACAGTTCACAATCTTTCGATTGTAATAAATTTAGCTCGTAAAATCAATATTTAAAAAAAATTTCCACAAGTTTAATAATAATGTATTTTATTATATTTGACTGTCTGACTAGAATTTTCCGACCTGAACCGATACGTTTACGTACGACAACCCTCTGTATGTCTTGGCGTCTATTTCGAGTAGATATTTGAAATAAATAAGCGGTAAACAACGGAAACTAATTAATAATAATTGAACGAGTGTACGCACCGTCGTCGCTACCTAGATAATATTGTATTACGAGCGGTACTCTGAGTAGAAAACTTATTCGACGTCATTGTAAAAACTACGCGTTGAAATAAATATTTAAATATGTGTTGAGAGCTTACCGAAAAAAAAAACTATCGTAGTGATCGTCCGTCGAAAACAAATGGACATCTTCTTTCGATAAATTAAAAATTTTGTAAAACGGAGTGACGAAACCGAACCACTGTAAAGTTTTCGGTTGAAAAGAGAAATTTCGAGTCGATCGAGACCGTTAAAAAATCGAATTCAGCACTAAATCCTCCGGGTACCGTGCGCGGGGCTATTATAAACGAAAAATAGAGAGAAGCGTTCACCGATCACGATAATCGGTCGGTCAATTTCGGCGGAAATACGGCTCGCCGGTAGTTTCCTGAAAACAATATCGAAATAACAATAACGCGTCGGAGCGCATAGTCTCGTCCTCGCGTACACGGACTGTGGCGTACGGAACGCAACGGATCCCTCTCGCGGTCTCGTCGCCACTAGGCGGCGGCACACCATCTCGCGGGGTCGGCGCATATTATATAGTACGTTACGCGAACAATCAATCGGCCGGAGAAGGAAAAACTTAAACGGGGCAGCACACCGGACTCGACGGACCGCGGCGGATCGTCGATTTCCCGAGCTGGGGGGGGGGGGGGACGCGAAAATGAGATCGTTTTTGAAATATTTTTCATCGTTTCCCGACGTTATCCCATAGAGAGATGTTTTCGTCATATCCTGCGCGCACCTCCCGTCTGACCGTACACGATTTATTAGAAATCCCAACGACGCGTGGAGTAGTAAACCGCGAGACGTCGGAAAAAAGGAAAAACGCGATAGATATTAATGCGTTAACGACCTGACGTTCTCTCGTAAATATCCATTTTGGACGCCGGGCCGCCAGTCGGGCGGGCGCCGCGGTCCTTGTACCGATCCTCGTCTCGTCTGTACGCGGCCGTGAGGATTTGTCGTGGGACGGCGTTTTATTATTTTTTTTTTTTTACGATAATCGCGATCGTAGGTAAACCCGAGTTTAAAAAGAACAAACAGATGACCGATACTATGTGTAAAAATACCCGTTGGTTTTGGGTTTTTATCAAAAATATGTTTTGATTGAACGCGCCACCCGGTGGGTCGCCCGGGGAGAGAGATAGTCTTAACTCGTTAGCTAATTGAGAACATCACGCTGTAATAAACGAGTCACTTTAGAAGGTATTAAAAACGAGCGATAAACAAACGTGTCGTCGTGTACCCATTACCGTTTTTTACCGTCGTCGGTCGCATTCTTTTGGGAAATTAGAAATTCCGATTGTGTTCGTTTAAATCGCAAATGGATACAATTTACTTGGCCCCCCCTCCCCCCGCTTACGTGAACAGTTAACCACTACGATGTTAAAATACAAAACGTGGAATTTACAACGACAAAAACCATTGATTTTATAGCACAGTACCTCAATCGAGAGAGTGTGATCCCGATTGTTATTGTTTAAAATGAGAAATGCTTATTAATTATTGTACACATCGCGTACATTGAATTATGTTTTTTTACATATATATTATAGATTATAATATTCAAATCAATCGATGTTTCCATAAAATATAGCCGTGTGATTTCGTAGGAAAAGTTTTCTTCATATTAAATTTAAATTTAAATGAAAATATTAAACGTTTCGTTCGCAATAGGTGATATATTGTTTTTAATAACTAATATAAAGTTTAGGTTTAGTGACGGTTTATGGTTGTTTGACGTTGTAAAAAAGGACAAAAAGGCTGTTTGCTCATAAAATCTTTCTCGGCGAAAAACATAGTGATATTATATAGTTTCACTACCTGTCAAAATTAATTATGAGTTTTGTGCAAGCACTTAGTGAAATACCAAAATTATTAATTTTGTCCAAGCACTTAGTCAAAACCATCGAATCGGACATGGATAAACTTGAATTATTTTAAGATAATTGGTCAAATGTTCATTTAATATTATCCTATATTACACACTAGAAATTAATAGTTATACTACTGTAGTTGCCTAATTTACTAATTGTTTACTTCTAGTTTATGTTCTAACTCGGAAAATTATTAATAACACAAAAGAGATTTAAAACGTCGCAAAGATAGTTTATTTAAGCGGTGTTCGTTGTTAGACGAGATAAAATTATAAAATTCAGTTACAATAATATTTAGAGAAATAATTTGATTTAACCCTAAAATATTTCGAATATAGGCATCTAAACAATATTGAGCATTGTTTTACAATGTCATGTCTATTTCAAACATAACGATTGAAATTAAACCGTGTCGTTTACAGAGGTCCGAGAGCACGGAGTTGGTTACTATTCATTTTCTACGGACGAAAAAGAACGTCATCGTCAACAAGCCGAACTTAGAAATATCAGAGAACAGACGAAATCCACGCAAGTCACGGTACAGAAACTAAAAGAAAGGCGGGCCGCGCAGATGGCGGCTCGACTTAAAGCTGTCAAACGACGTAAAAAGGAAAAACTCGGACTTCCGCTAGATTCTAGTTCAGGTAAACGACGTGTGAAATTAATGTAAATGTTATACCGTTAGTGTATTGGTTTTGTTATTCGTCAGACGAAGAAGTGCCTCCACCAAAGGCCCCGTCCCCAGAAGTCGAAGAAGATTTAAATGCCATACGGGCATTTGAAAAGTTAAGAAAAGCCGCCCACGTCAGACCTTGGGATCACGGAAAAGATGGACTGCAAAAACCATGTATGTTTGTTGTTTATTAATTGTATAAAGTATCGCATAACATGTCCAAACTAAAGACACATTTCATTATACTTGAGTACCGAAAGAATTTCTCACTTACTCTCATTACATATTTCAACTAGCTGTCCCCGCACAGCGAAAACTATACTAAAATCCACCGAGTACTTATCGAGATATCGATATAGATAATGAAAAATCCAATCTACTATATAAAACGAAACTATTTTATACTCAAAGCGCCAGCGGTTTCGGCTATGCGATTTTTACCTCATTTTACCCTATTCACCCCCCTAGGGGTGAATTTTCGAGACGTTCTATAGCTTTAAACCTTCCCCGAGACTTGGCCAATCCATTAGTGAAAACCGTACTAAAATCCACCGAGTACTTTTCGAGTTATGCGCGTACATACAAAAAAAAGGCTTCTATTTTATGTATATAATAATAATAGATTATTTCTATGTTGTATAGTGTTGACCCAAGATGAATGGAATGAAAAGCAAAGAGCTGAAAGGAAGTCTGAGTTTGCTTGGAATTATGATGGTAAATCCTCTCATAATAGTAAAACGATAGAAGATCAAAATGTCGACGAGGAAGATAGCGATGAAGATTTGGTAGGACCGTCATTGGATATGTTCCTAACACCTAATAATCCGAACAAACAAAGTACAATCACAAAAAAAAGTTTTAAACGGCCAATTCACAACGAGTTGGATGACGAGCCTGAGGTTACCAAGAGCAAACCAACAATAGATGTTGATTATCATGATGATGATGATTTAAATAGCATTCCATTACCATCCGAGCCTAGAAAAGGAGCAGAAATCGCACCACCTCCTACCTACGAGTACTACGGACCTAGTGGCCGAGGACCTAGAGTACAAGAAAATTTTATCAGTGCAAATGAAATGCAAGATTCTATTTCTAAAGGGTTACAAAATGCAAACAATATAAATAAACCTCGACAAGTCAAAGGTATAATTGAAGACGATGATTAAATAACTAATAAAATATGTGTTTGCTCATAAGAATGTGCCTATTATAATATATATGTATATGTTTTTGTTTTTATTATGCTGTTAATAAAATAAAGAGTAAAGTATCTTTTGAAGAGTATAAATAAATCAACTATTTTACTTTAGATATTTAAGTACCGCAAATAGTTTATTTTCTTAAATGTTTCAAAAATTATAATATAGATAAACTAGTACTTTGCAAATGGGGTTGTGTGTGCAAACATTAAACTAAAAAGATTTTATTTAATGGACGGTTAAGGGATTAGCCAATATTTCCCGTGAGAAATTAAGGGGGAAAATAATTATCAGAAAAAGAAAGTGTGTACGATTTTAATATGAAAATGTGAAAAATCATCAAAATTAGGTTAGTGTCAGATATATACGAAACAACTGATGAGTAATTAACCTTTATCTGGGTATGGTGTTTAACAGCCCAGACGAAGGGCAAAAAATCAGTCACTCTAAACCTGAATAAAGTAAATAGTTACAAATTGATGAAAATATAAAAAGTCCAAAATGAGATTTGTGTTTTCCAATAATCATTATAGTTTAAACTGTTTTGCTCATCAGATTTGACTGGGAGTAGTCTTTAAAACTCAAACACCGATAAATTATACGATTAAATATTATATAAACAATGACAAATTAATAAAATGGCGTTTAAATGGAATTTTGTGTTGTATTGATTAAATTGATTAGATAATAATATAATTTAATTGAGCCGGAAAACATTTTGATCTAACCAAAGAAATTAGAAATTTTCAAACCTCGTTCATTTTAAAACAATAAACATTGTTTTAAAATAAGGTGTTTCAAGAAAGGCAATCGACATAACGCGCCATATTATGATAAAATAAAAGCAACGTGAGGTTTTCGTTACATTTTTCAACAGTTTAAATTTTTAATAATTCCCATGGGTTGTAAAAATATGACTTACTCTATTATAAAATTGTACGTGTTTCTGTGTTCTCAACATGAATAGCAAATAATTTTCATAAGTACGATACGATACTTTAATATTTTCATAAAAAGTGTCATACTGATAAACATAAACTTTCTGAGTGTTTTCAAAGAATTAAATAGTTTAGGTTTCTAGAATAGCAAAAATAATTGAATAAGTTAATGTTAAAGGTTAAAAATAGCAAGTCCCGAGGACAAAGGACATTCTTTACCTCGATATATAACTATAAGCTGCAATAGTAAAATTGCATATTTTTCGACCAATTTTATGTTTGATTGACAATTATAATATATTATTGATTCTTAGTGATGCGTGATCCAATAAATGGTTGGGTATGATGTTTCCGAGGTAAGCTGATATTTTAAAAATATGTCTTAACGTTTTCAAATAACAATATATTATAATGAATTAAAATCTAAAATAGGAAATAAATATTACAATTTTTTTTTAAAAATATCACTCGGAAAGTAAAACTATGGACAAATTTTACATTCATTTGCCTTGAGATAAACTTTTAATAGCCTTTTCTGTTTCGCTATCGGAAAATTTCAAAACTGCCGCTATTGCATTGACCATATGTTTTCGAATTTTATCATCGGCAGTAAGAAAATAACTTAATGTTACATTTTTCAAGTATTCCAAATTAGCTCCTTCTCTAGATTTACACGATTCTAGTCTGAAAAATAAATAAATTGTAACAATTTCTTTTCAAAACTACTTTTGATTTCAAATCATAGCTACCTAATTAATTGTTGATTTAATTTATCAATATCTGTTTTGTACTGTTGTTGCATATCGGCTGTACTTTTCTGCAAGTCTCTGTATTTGGACTCTATTTTAGACTTGGATTTTCTAAACTTAGATATTTCCATGTCCTTTAAAGCTAATTCGTGTGCATAATGAAGCAAATGAGATCCTTTTTTGTTTGATTCATCATCAATATAGTCCTGGAACTTTTTGTATAAAATATATTACACGGTTGTAAACAATAAAAATTAAAACTAACTTCTTTTCTTGAACCAGTTGACGAATGAGATGTTTTTCTATTGTATTTAGCGGATTGCAGAGCTTCGCGTAAGCTGTTTAGTTCTAGTTCTTTTTCTGACACCATTTCTTGAGCTTTGTCACGTTGTCTCAATAACTGCTGTTCTAAAAATGATATTCGCTTGCGCCACTCCAAATCGTTTGTCATATATTTTTCCTTCCAATTAATATTTCCCTATAAAATATAATAGCAAAGTTATCGATTAATAGCAAATAGGTACATTTAATATTTATTTCAATACGATGTATAATTTACTTCATTATCTTCCTCGAGTTTTTCTTTATATTTACGTTCTAGTTGATCTCGTTCAAATTGTAACGTGTTAACATGTTGCTTTAAACTTTTTACTTGATTCAATAGAACCGAGTTATCTAATTTAGAAGATCCCACATTTTCCTCCTGTTTATCTGTATATTCAATGGGTTTCATTTTATAATTTAAAACATCAAAATCTAAATCTTTCAATATTATATCTGTAAACAATTCAATAAATATGTATTTTAAATTTTCAATAAATTTATTTAGACTAATTGATTACCTTCAATATTTAATGGAACTTCCGACGTCTTGGCTAAATTAAGTAATAAATTTTTAAAATATTTGAACTTTTCAACTATTTCAGATACGGTGAATTCTTCATTGTTTTCAATTTCTAATTTTTTTACTTGTTCCTATTAGCAAAAAATAAAAATAAATTGAAAAATCAATATAGGATTTATATAAAATTATATGTATATTAATATTATATTATTTTCATATATATGTCATATATTTTCCATGCATTCTAAATGTAATTACAAAATGAATCAAACCTTTAGAGATTGTATTGTAAGTTCATCCTGATGTCTAATCTTATCATAAACTCCGATGGAATTGGATAGTTCTGTCAAACGGGTTTCTAAATTTGAAACTCTGACTTCATGTGCAATTGTCAGTTCTCTAGCTCTGTTTTCTGCTTCAGTTGCTCTCTGCTGTTCCTATAAAAAACAAAATTACATTAGTTAAAACCCTAAAAATGTGGTAGAAACTATTTAATGTTTTATAACATAAAATAATTTTATCGGTCACTCGAAAACAAAATAAAATCTCAAAACTTAAAAAATTGTATATGTTACTTGAGAAATGGCAATTGAATGGTTCTGTCTAACAGCTTTCACTTCTTGTCTTAGCTGAGCTAACATACCGGATGTTTCATCTTCTCTGTATTTTAACTTTTGTTTGATTTCTTTCAATTCGTTTTCCATTTCGTGAGTTTGTTTTTTTAAATTCTCATTTTCTTTTCGTAAATGAGTTACTTCTTTTTGTGAATTATCTGCTGATGATTCTGCCTGTTCTTTCTGCCTACGTTCTTCAGCCATTAGCTTTTGTAGTTCTCTCATCATCACACCGTGATCATTAAACTCTTTTTCTCGTTGTAATCGTTCCTTATTAAATTTACCTTTGATATTTTCCATCTCTAATCGTTGAAGTTTTTTTAACGTGTCCATTTTATTGTTCAATTCTTTAACTGATTTGTCAAGCTAAAAATAAATGCAAGAAATTCATATGATTACGATTGCTTAATCATTTACCACACTAATTATGAAACAAACCTCTGATTTTTCATTTTGTAAACGATTTTTTTCATCATCTGCAATTTCTTCGGCTTCATTTTTTTCCCGCTGTAAGCTAGCTATTGTATTTACTAAATTGATAAATCTTGATTGTTGAGAATCATTTGATATCTAATGTTGAACAAAATTTTAAAATTCATACATTCTGTAATTAAGTAGGTATTATGAAATAAATTTGTATCGAGTTGCATATAATTAAATCAAACCAATTGTAAATATTTATTTTAATAATAACAATTTGGTAATCTTTATTTAAACTTGTATAGTACTGATTAAGTTTATAATGTAATAATTGGTATAATAAAAAAATATGTCTCTCGACAAATTTAATAGCTAAAAATCAATATTTGTTTTACCTCGGAAGTATCAGTTTCTGATACGTCATCTTTGTCATAGTTTGAGGATGCTTTTAATGTCTCTTCTAAAGCATTTTTTTCTATTGTTAATTTTTTATACGCAACCACTAAATCTAGAAATAATATATAATACGTGTTAAAACATTTTTCATTTGATAGAGTATACCGATAAAAGAAATTCAATAATTTAATAATTACTGTGCAAATTTTTTTTATATTTTTCCAATTCAGACTGCTCCTTCCCTGGTAGTTGACCATCAGTTTCATTGTTTTCCATTTCAGAGAATTAGAATTACGTATTGAGATGCAAAAACGTTTATAGAATTAAAATGTTTTTAAATTCACATAAATAATAAAAACATAATTTGTTTTTAATTGATGTTATTCATTGAAACGAAATATTTAAAAACGAAACTGGGATTTCTCTTTGAAACCAATCGATTTGAACATTCCGCTTAACATAATTTTATAACCTTCTAATTAATTGTTTGCATCGTATACAGAAAATTAGAGCAACTAAAGGAACAGATGAGATCGACTTGATTATTCTGATGTAACAAATCTATTACTCAAATTGTAAGAAATAATATATTTTACATTGTATTAAGAACTAAATAGAAAATACTAATATCACAACTATTGCACTTATTATGCAAAAAACTGAACTCTATACGACATGACAAAAAAATCAATACACGATAAAACACGAATTGTGAATATTTTATAGTTTTCAATTTTGTATGATTAATTTAGAAGTTTGGATTTGGAACTACTTGTGAAAAAAAAATAAGTAGAAAACGAATATACTTGTTGTTATTCCATGATAAATTATCAAAACATTTGATAACATTTGATATTAGATAACCGCAGATGGTCGAGTAAATAAAAGAGTTTCGTTTGAGCATTGTGAATATTTTGTGTTTTTCAACTGAAATAATTTGTTGTTTAATGTCAAATTCGTAAAGCGTGAAATGGCCACGATATCCGAAGTATTAAAAACCAAAAGCGATGACGACGAAGAGCCGAAAAAGAAATCCCGCGAGGACTGGAGAAAAGCAAAAGAATTAGAAGAGGCGCGAAAGGTAATTGACATGTTTTTAATTTATTTACCATCTCGATTCCGTAACCATCAATGTTCATTACGTAGGCAGGAACAGCTCCGGCGGCCGTTGACGAAGAAGGTAAAGATATCAATCCACACATTCCACAATACATATCGTCAGCGCCGTGGTACTATGGAACTTCTGGTCCAACGCTCAAACATCAGCGTGTGCCTGGTAAAGATGAAGAATATTCGGGCCTTAACGAATGGTACAAGCGTGGTGTGAATTCTGTGAGTAAAATGAAGAATAAATTATTGTTTTTTATGTATTATAATATAAAGCCTAACCTTATGAATAATAATGCTTGAATTATCGATAGTTTATTTAATTGTTTAAGTATGCTATCATCATGGTTTGATTTTCAATACAATGTGATCATATTATCTAATAATATATTCATGAAACAATGAGTAATAAAACAGCAGTCGGAAAAATGTAGATGCATTCTGTTCTAGAGACATAAACATTTGATATTCGTAAAATTATCCATATTTATATATTAAATACTTGGTTTTTATAAACTGCTGATGCTTGTTCATTATTCTAAAATTTAAATTCTCCTTACTCAGAAGATTTCCACACTGGTGGACCTTCCCCGTCATGTAATTTCATCTTGCTGTATCTTTAGTTTTAGTTATCTAAAATTTTACAAAACAAAACAAAATAAAGTTCTCTAAATAAGAGTAGAGTAAATGGTCTTGTGATTTCATTGGTCGTTGTATTAAAAATTTAATTAATTGATTTAAACATTTCTGTACAATATTATGTAGTCGCAAAGTTATGAAACTAATAAATTTAATTTTCATTTATTTAGGAATCTATAAGCACTAAATTTCGCAAGGGGGCTTGTGAAAATTGTGGTGCAATGACGCACACAAAAAAAGACTGTTTTGAAAGACCTCGTAAAGTTGGAGCAGTTCATAATTCTATTAATATTGCACCAGATGAACATGTTCAACCTACGCTGAATCAAGATTTTGATGGGAAACGTGATCGTTGGGCTGGTTATGATCCTTCTCAACATAAGGCAATTATTGAACAGTATCAGAAAGTCGAGGAAGCTAAACGTGATCTTCGTGCTCAGAAACTAAATGCTGACGGGGATGAAAAAGAAGAAGTACGTCAAATTGAAACTAAAACTATTAATATTAAAATGTATGTTGATAATTAATGTTAATATAACATATATAAATCCTTAGGCTAATAGTTCTGCTGATGAAAATGATGAAGACAAGTATGTAGATGACTTCGACATGCCCGGAACAAAAGTTGACAGTAAACAACGTATTACGGTCAGAAATTTAAGAATTAGAGAAGACACAGCAAAATATCTTAGAAATTTAGATTTATCATCAGCTTATTACGATCCTAAAACAAGGTCGATGAGAGATAATCCACACAAACCTGGAGAAGATCCTGAGCAGTGAGTTGTTTATTGATTTAATTTATTAATTAATTTTTGATAACAGGATTAATAAATAATTATTATGAAAATATTTTAATCTATTGATCAATTTTAGAGTGGAATATGCTGGTGAAAATTTTGTCAGATTCAGTGGTGACACTGACAAACATGCACAAGCACAGTTGTTTGCTTGGGAAGCATATGAACGAGGTGTTGACGTACATTTATTGGCTGAACCAACAAAATTAGAGCAACTTAAAAAAGAATATGAAACTCATAAAGATCGTTTCAAGAAAAAAACTCAAAATACAGTGTTGGCTAAATACGGTGGTGAAGAACACTTACAAACACCTCCTGTACAATTGTTATTAGCCCAAACTGAAGAGTATGTTGAATATTCTAGAAGGGGAGATATCATTAAAGTATGGCTTAAATTATTACTTTGAAACATCGAAGGTATTTCTAATATTAATTTTTCTCTGTAGGGTGAAGAAAAAGGAGTTGTGCGTTCACGTTATGAAGAAGATGTTCACCCCTCTAACCATACATCTGTTTGGGGTTCTTATTGGGAAGCTGGTGAATGGGGTTACAAATGCTGTCGTTCTGTGGTGCAAAATTCTTATTGTACTGGAAAATCTGGAGTTAGGCTGTCTACGAATGTGCCTGAACAAGGAAAAATTGTACAAGTTATTGAAAATGATATACCAGAAACTAGCATTAAATTAAAAGACGTTGTTGAAGAGACTCAATCAATTATTTCTCATGTATCATCATCGTCATCTTCTTCATCAGAGTCAGAAAGTAAATTAAAAGAAAAATCAAAGAAAAAGAAGAAGAAGAAGAAGAAGAAGATGAAAAAGAAAAACAAGAAAGAATCTAAAAAAGAAGATGTAAAAGATGCGTTGAAGAAGGCATTAGAAAAAGAAGATGAAAGATTGAAAGAAGTCGATCGAATTATGAACATGGATGAAAGAAAACGTCCGTACAATAGTATGTATGAAGTTTCCAAACCAACTGATGATGAAATCGAGGCTTACCACATGAAAAAACGACGAGATGAAGATCCCATGGCCAATTTTGTTTGATTTCTCATATATTTAATTTAAAGATTTTATATGTTTTCGCCGTAAACTACATTCATGAATTATATTACGATTTCAATTGACTTTTAATTATTAAATTCTGTAGTTTATTCATGGAGAAACAATTATATTGATATGTAAAGTAGACTATTAATAATTAATACAATTATTGTACAGTCTTTTATGGACTAAATAAAATTTACTCTTTTTCTATTTTTCCTTCGTCATTCTTCTTGGCCATTAAAGTCAGACAACTCCAATTAAGGCCAAATCATGCCGTACATAGGTCTCTAGCATATCGACTGACTTCTACTCATAAGGACGAGGATCCTGAACTTCCAAAACATGCTCTCATCTATGAATTATAAAAAATGTTCATATTTTCAGTCATAAACATTAATACATTGTTTTTTCGGTTAAAATTTACTCCAAAAATATCAAAGTAATACTGTTACATACAAAATATAAATGTCAGATATTAGAAATATATTTAAGTTCAATTATTTATTTGGGGGGGGGGGGGGGGGGGGGACTAAGACCATTCCGCAAAGAAACCTGAGGGTGATATGGGTCCCAGGGCCATAACTCGACAGTCAGCCACATACACGTAACATGTTATATTGACAGAAAAACTCTGGTCCTTCTTCTGGGATTATTGAAGTGTCTAGCTTGTCGAAGAGCTTCGAAGAGCCCTAAATTTCAGCGCACAACGTGCGGCGCGTCGTATGTCGGAAATTCGCGATCGAGTTGGTAACGTTTGTAACAAAAGAATGTAGCGCTGTGGCGGCCATCGAGTGTTTATCTTACGAGTTACGAGATAAACGAGAAACGTATTGTGAAAAAAATAGGTGCGCGCCTAGACGACGTCATCCGCGCGCTGTTCGACTCGCGAGACGTGCGAAAACGTACACTGCGTCGAACGTCGCGGACGCCCAATCGGCCGGTCTGTTATCGGACAACGACGCCGCCGACAAGTCGAAAAATGATAAGCACTTGGAGTATTTATTTATTTACATTGTAGTAAGTAAAAAACAATAATAAAAAAATAAAATAAATATTGTATACGGATATCGCGCGCGCGTCCGGCAGAGCGAATGAAATAAAAAAAATAAGATAATAATTTATATATTACTTGCGTTTGCGGTGGATTTCGTTGGCCGGCGGCGAGAGTTCGGAGTGCGATCGAACGAACGGAAGTCCGAGCGATTACACACGCCGCGTACATGCCCGATATTGTTGTCGTTACGAAATCTTTGTCGCGCAATTCCGTCGGATATACTTCAAATGTTGTCAAATGTCCCGATCTATTTGTCGTGTTGTACTCTTTTAGCGTTCACGTGCCATGCCGTCAGGCCGCAGGAAGGGTTCTGGTCCACTCGTCTCGACAAGGTGAGTTTTGCCGCGACGTCGCCGTTGTCACGACGCGCCCGATTCACGTCGTTCGTTTTGTTTGTCTCTACAGCCCTACGAGAAATCATACAGTTTCCCCAGCAGTCTGTTCAACGGCACCAAGATGTACATTAGAAGTAAATTGGGTCTTTATAACTTTGTTCTGCGAAAAAATTGTTTTTAAACTACCATTGTTGTGTTCACTCTAGTCCACTGTGATAATTTGTACAATATCACCGTCAGCTGGATTCTGACCGAACCCAAATGTTGGAACGATTACAACTTGAACCTCGGAAGCGGCGTAAGTGTTTTTCGTACAATATGTCTGATGATTGAATTGCGATTCTCTGTCACTTGGCCGCTTGTTTTGTTTAGCTAATAAAACATCTCCAGTTGCAAGAAATCAGTCGAGATCTCCAGAACGATGATTCGCGCGGGAGCTTTAGTGTTAAGTTTGATGAACATTTGTACTCGTGCGCTAACGGAATAAATTTGGTATGTATACACATTATATACTTGGTAGTTCAGTTGGATAAATAAAATATTTTCTTTTTTTAGGATAATTTATCGCCACGTGAGATAAATACATCTAATGATGGACCATTGATCCAAGTGAGTTAATATATTAATAATTTGTACGTTTAACGTAATTATATTATATAATAATTTTCTTTTTTCTAGAGGTCTACCAAAAATCCAGTTTATACAATTCAAAAAGATGGGATGTACTTCCTAACAGTCACAATTAACCCAATTATTAATGAATTTGAATCTAACGATGATCAAATTAAATTTACCGGGACTTTAGAAGTTTCAATGAAAGGTCCACACGGATATTTGTCTGCTGCAAATTGGCCTTTGTTGCATGTAATTTATATTGACAATGGATTGTAAATACTATTTTTTAATAATTTAATTTTTTAATTTTAGTTTTATGGATTCATGTGTTTCGTGTACATATGTTTTGGTTTAACGTGGTTGATTTTATTATTTATGCAATGGAGGGATTTGCTTCAAATACAATTTTGGATCGGAGGTGTTATTCTTCTAGGTTGAGAATATTTTTTTATTACTAATCGAAAGCATGATGAAACTTAAAACTTATTGAAAGTTATTTTTATAGGAATGGTAGAAAAAGCAGCTTTCTATGCAGAATATTATGAATTGAATCTTACCGGACATTTAGATAACCTCTATGGAGTTATGGCTATGGCTGAAGTAATGTATTGTTTAAAACGAACACTCGCACGGATATTGGTTATTATTGTAAGCTTAGGATTTGGCATCGTCAAGTAGGTATTCTGCAACATAAAGTGTTTAAGAACTATCATTATGTATGAATATTTTTACATTTATTTAGGCCCAGATTAGGTCCACTTTTAC
Source organism: Drepanosiphum platanoidis (assembly GCA_948098885.1). NCBI lineage: Eukaryota > Metazoa > Arthropoda > Insecta > Hemiptera > Aphididae > Drepanosiphum > Drepanosiphum platanoidis. The sequence continues at coordinate 9,032,699 of OX402531.1, forward strand.
CAAAGGTGTTGGGAGTCAGTTCTTTATATCTATCAATGTCATTAATGGAATCGTATTTTCGCCTGTCGAGTAATATGAACGCTGGGATGTTGTTGGTTGAATTGCCATTGGCCGCATTAGATTCGGGAATTGTTGTATGGATATTTACTGCCTTAACTCGGACCACTAGAGCTTTGAGACTCCGCAGGTTATATCATATTATATTAACTGTACAGGGCTGGGCAGTAACTGAAATACATGCATCTGAGATACGTAACTGAGTTATATTTGTAACTTTTATCTCGTATTTAAATAATTTTTTGGTAGTTAATTGTAATTAAAAGATACAAGTTACTTAAATGTTATATTTTTTTCTTATTTAAACTCTAAATTGTTCGAGCACATTTTGTAATCATCGATCCTTTGGGGAAATGTACACATTTCATAAATAAAAGGAAAGTGTACCTATCTTATCTTAATGTGTACGTTACACAATTGATAAAAAAAAATAAATATTAAATATAATGTAAACATTTTAAATATATTGCTTACAATATAATTATGTAATTTTTTATAAGTATTAATTAAATTTAATCATTTATTTCAAAACACTCATCTTTTTTTATATTATTTGTATAGTTTTATAATTATGTAATTTAAATAATTAAAATAAGATTTTAGTTTTCAGAACTTTTGATTGTAACTTGCATCTTTTATGTAATCTAGATACATAACTTGTATTTTGTATTTGGTTTCAATTTTTTAAACTAACTAGTGTCTTGTATTTAAATACATTACTTTAGAGCAACTTGTAACTTGTATCCGATTATACAATTTATTGAGTTACTTGCCCAGCCCTGTAACTTTATTTGAAACTAACAATTTTATATACTGAAATGTTTAATTTGATTTTAGAAATGCCGTGAAACTCCAACTGTATACACATTTTACTAATATTCTTGGTTTCACTGTTGTTACCTCATCAATGTTTATGTTATATTTCATAAAAACTCAACGTTTATCAGAATGTGGCGGTGTAAGTTAATAAAAATATTATAATTAAAAGTCGTTTTAACATAGTAATACGTTTTTTTTTAAATTTATAGAACTGGAAGGAACAATGGTTGGACGATGCCTTTTGGCATATTGAGTTTTCCATCATTTTACTTGTTATCATGATACTTTGGAGACCAACTAATAACAACCAAAGGCATGTGTGAAGTTTTATATTACAGATTTTTTTCTTAATAATAATTGTTAGTTAATGACTTGAATTTTTTTTCAATAATTTAGGTATGCTTTTACTCCACTACTGGATGCTCCCGATGACGCCAGGGACGAAACAGAATTATTTATTAAAGAAACTTATAATGGTAATGTTATTTTATGCATTTAGAAAAATATATTTAACCTATTGATCGTATTGTTTGTTTAGATGTTAAAATGAGAACAACAAATACGTCTAATAATCATAATGCCAATGTGACACCGTACAAAGACTATCCTGCCTCAAATAGTAGCACAAAAAGTCAAACACAGCATGTACGTTTACACACAGCATTATTAGAAAATTTATTGTTATCTATTTAAAAAAAAACGATTTTACTATTTATATTAATATTCTCTAGGATGATGATTTAAAATGGGTTGAAGAAAACATACCTGGTTCCTTATATGAAACGTAAGTTGTTGCCATTTTGATTTTTCTATTTTACTCTGTATGTATGTATGTAATAAATGAAGTATTTGAATTTATTTTCCAGGACTGTACCAATTTTGGATTATAGTGAAGTAAGATTGATTTTTCTTTAAATTTTCTATTGCACAGGATGTTGTTGTAATAACATTTTGTTTGATTTTTCAGGATGATCATAATACTGCTATTGAACGATCCAAATTACAATAAATCAATAATATTTAAGTTCTTAAACAACGCTATTACTGTCCATCACACAAATTGAATGGAATGGATTATTTAATTTTTGTAATACTATTTACTTACTATTTATAACTTTTTTTTCCTATTGTTTCATCTAATGACAGTTTTATTGTCTTGGCTTTATTGTTTAAGTTATCCATATTCATTTATTTTTAGTTGTTATAATTTTAGTCATACAAAAAATTGAATATATTTTCAAAATTGTGTAAATAAAAAAAAAAACAAACAATAACCTAATTCATAATCAAATTATTAAAAAATATTTTAATAAAGATTTTATAAAATATAAAATAAGTTTTGATAAGTTTTAATAATTGTCCGATTCATTCTTCAATTATTCGATTAACTAATAAATCGTTGATCGAAAAAATATTTCACTTAAGAAATATTCTAGACAACGATTTATTTAATGTCGCTTTCACATTGGGTGAAGCTGCTGATGATATGAGTGCCGCGCCTCTCGGATCTTCACTCAATCTCGATAATATATGTTGAGCAGCTTGTCTAAAGATAAATTATCATTTTACATTTTATATAATATGAACATAATTCTTTATGTAGAAAATATTTACCGAGAAGTAGGCGTATTATCAAATACCATGCTCGTAGCAGCATTTATCACAGCATCTCTAACGTCTGTCGGCAAATGGAGTGTTCCGCTCACTCCCAGTTTATCGACTACTCTGGATAACAGACGGCACGCTTCAGCACGGACCAAACGATTACCGTGTCTAGAAATTCGAGAGTAAAAACATTCATTGCAAATTCTTTGGCGGTAACAAAAACTGCAGCGAAGCTGTTCAAAACACTACTCTTACTTTATCCCTTTAGACGTGATCACGTGCACGCATTTTATAGGATTCACATTGTCGACCATCGCGTTCAGAGCTTCAGCACTTTGCACGCGGAGAAATTTATTCGTATCCGCTGTACGCGGAAACAACGCTGATGCTATTTCCTCGACGTCCTACAAAAAAAAAAATTGGTAAAATTTCAATTGGACATCTGTCCAGCGAATTTTGTTTTAGGAACTCGAACAATAACTCACGGGCTCCACCGCCTTGGGTACGTAGGTGAACATTTTGTGTACGGCCGTGCACGCGGCACGAGCCACCTGGGATCGGAGACTTTTAATGTGTTTTGCTACGACACGAGCGAACGGCTGCAAAGAGTTGGGTCGCAGTTCTTTCCCGTGGAACATGGATAGTCGCGAAACATTTTGCAAACCGGTCACGGCTGCTTCCCTGCGATAGACCACCCAGCGATTAACGTCATAATGTACGCGGTTATAAAAATCGGTGACTCTTATTAATTTGTATATCGATCAGGTATAAGATACCTATCTTATTAAAGATTTTTATCAATAAAAAATCGTCACATATAATTTTGGTATGTGGTATTATATTATAATATTCTCCAAGTTTAAATAAAAAATATTACGAATAGAACGTAAATTAATTTTTCATACATACCATTCCGGACAGTTAATCTGAGTGGAAGTCAACTGCAAGGCCTTTTGGGGCTCGGCGAACGGAGTGAAATTCGATCCCATTTCACTAGGTTTTTTCTCTTGCTTTTTCAACTGCGATCCGCTGACCAATGACCTTTTTCTCGTTTCCGATTGTCGCTGCGCAACAACGGATGTCGTCGTTGTGGGTTTGACTTCGGCTATAGGTTTACTGTATTTTTCGAGAACAAGAGGATAAGAAAAAAATCAACCAGAGCGTTATTTAATAAATAATGTAATAATAACAATGACTTATATCGGTTTTATAATTGATGTCATTGTATGTGCGCTAAGGTGTCTTTGAGGAGGTTATCGCAATATCATGTATATACAAATTTCGATACACCTAGGCTAGAGTTTTGACACCTTTTCCAGGAGATCACGGAGGACTTACTCGTTTTGCGATTGAACCGCGTCCGCGCTCGTAGAGTGTAATTGAACGCCACCGGGTTTGACTGCGAGACGATGAGCGGTGATGGCGGTCGACGACGACGAAGACGACGATAACGACGATGACGAGAACTGATTATTGCGACCGTCGTTCACGCGTATAAGCCGATCGTCGGGGTCGAAGCGTCGCGTTTCCAATATCGCGTCGGATTTATCGACAGAAACACCGCTTAACGTCGTCGGCGCGATCTGCAAAAGACCGTTTTCCGGAGACTGTTGCTGTGGTTGTCGCCGAATCCCGTTCGCGACTGAGTCCTCTTTGGTCGGCACGTCCGTCGCCGTCCCTTGGCCGTTTTCCGGCCGGATCTCGGGTACCACGGTCACGGAAAACGTCGTCCGCACCGAAGACTCGATACTGTAATAATATCGTCAAAAACATTAATTATGGATAGATACCGTTAACGTTTTCAAAACGAAAAACTGTATTAAATAACGATCAAACCTTATCGGTAATAAGATCTTATTAATAATGAGATTAATTAATTATTTATGAGATTCTAGCGAAGTTGCAAATTATGACGTAGTCGAAAAAGATTACAAAACGTTTTTATTTCCAATCGCCAATACCAGACAATATTTTCAAGATTCCTCGTGAGTCTTTCGCACCATCACACTTATGTATAATGTATATCCTGTGTATATAGCAGCGGAGAAGTCACAATGATTTTTTACGGCCGTTTAAAAATCAAATTTCAACGAAGTCTGTAGTTTTAACGAATAACAATTTTGCATTATTCCAACGTGATATTTATTTTTCTGCTAATGGTTCGATCGATCTATTGAATTAAGAAATCACTAATTATACATATTCTTTTGAATAGACAATTTTTTTAAAAACAAAAGCGCACAGTCTTGGCTGCAGAGTACACCACTAACACTAGAGATTGTATGAAAATATGGTCTTGTGCATATCAACATAATATGTATACTGGACTATTTATTCGCCAAATGTTATACGTTCTTCAAATATTTCTTTACAATACATAATATATACATAACAATTTGTACTGCTACAAACTATTATATAGACATCATATAATAGAGTGATGTTACGCGAAATATTTTAAATATAATTTATTATATAATGATGGTTTGAATTCAAATTTATTACTCATACAAATCAAATTTTATCTTTGGGAGAAATATTATGAATAATATTTTCAAAAATAGATATAATATAGCGGCAAACAACTTGTATTTTAATTATTTTCAAAGTTCCAAAAATATTCGTGAATCGTTTTCGCGTCCAGTTCAAATAGGAACATTATTATTATTTATTTATAAATCAGGGATGTCTTACTTAAAAATTGTAGGAGTGCACGGCGGTACGTGTCTGGGCACCACGAACATGGTGTGATTCAAGGATATCTTTTTGCCGCGGTTTTTGTTTCGCAGTTTGTGTCGAACAACGGAATTGTGAAATCTGTACTTCAATTTTACCGGTCCCGCAACGGTGGCGGCCGGTGTTACTACGCGGAGGTCCTTGCAGGACGACGGCGACGACGAAGTCTTCGCGAAACCGCGACCGAGAGAGGGACAGCAGCAGAAACAATAACGAAGCATATTGCAATGAGATGTAGATACGTAAAAGAGGAAGGATATGAAAGATAAACCGCACTCGTCACTACATAATTTTACCGCCACGGATTAAATCGGATTTTAAAGGCAATATAGTTTATAATAAACGACACGTTACATGGTACGAAAATAGTATGTTTTACTCGCGTGTATACTGAGCTACTCCGACTGATCATTTTAAGCGCGGTTGATATGTTTATTATCATGTGACGATGTACGTAACGAACTGCTTCAGTCGCGGTAGCGGGTCTTACACGAGTGTAATGTTAAACTGTTTTATGATATATGATGTGTCGTGTCGCTCGCGTCGGGTGTGTTCGGACTTTGGGAGGGTATGTCACGTGTGGGTAATGCAGGACATCATCAATATACAAATTATACAGTTATGGACACGCGATTGATTGGGTTAATAAACAAGGTCAACCAGGGTGGACTGTACCCATACGGTTGCACGCACTCGCCCGCAAACTGATGATGGGGATGACTTGTTGATGTTTTCACACACGCATAACGATTTGACCCAAAAATGCGACTAGGTCAGCCCAAGTACGCCGGTAAAACCATAGCTGTCATGACAATCATTATCGAGTACGATTTACATTATTATAATACAGATATGATCGAATACTTCGAGCACACTCGCATCGTATGCGCAACTTGGGAATCAAATCCACGGTGGATTGAAACCTGAGATATCTTTTAAACTAAAAAATAACGGAAGGAGGCTTACGTTTAATGTGTCGGTAGATTAAGGGATTTAATTTCTCTTAAGTGGATTCAGCCCTTCCCCAAAGTCTACCTCGAGGACTAAAATCTTCAATTTTTCTTACTGCACACTTTAATTTAAATACAAGTTGGTAGCCAGTGACGTACTCTGCGGTTAAGTATGGGCCTCATCCTCTATAAAAAGTGATTTCAATATAGTACCAATTAACCAATTATAGAAATTATGAACAATTCATACAATTCTACATGTTTTGCTATCAACGATTTACCAAAAATATACTAATAAACCATTACAAAAATAATCCTACGGTTTGTAATGATTAGATACAAAATATTATATACTATAATGAGTATATAAATAATATAAAAATAAAATATTATTTACTATACACTTTCAAACTTTGTTTTGTCTTTCACACTTCTTGAATGACAAATTATATTGTAGCAGGTACACATAATTTTAAGCTCTGGTCCACCTTATTTTTGACCATGGTTTGACCCATCAGGCACCCTCTCGAGTGGACAAATTTCCATTCTAAAATGTATAGCGAAGGTATGGATAAAAATTATAAAGTTTTTAAATTTTCAATAGAATATTATCTTTTACTAACCTTTTTTAAGATAAAACAATAAAATAAAAATAGGTACTAGTTATGTCTTTTTTTCAGCGGCCGAATCACGAATAGACAATAGTGAGTTGTGAACTTGTGGTAATGTGAAATTTCATATCCCAAGTTTATTGTAATACTTCGTTATAAAAATGTTATAAATTTACAATACAAGTGTGAATAATATTCTATGTATGTACTATGTAAGTACTCGATTCTTTGATCAATGGAAATACTATTTTTACTTTTATAGTAGAAATTACTGGTAAAGTGGTGATAATGGTAGCCTTAGAAACGATATCATTTTATCATATTATTATCAGTATCTATTATCAAATACTCGTAGAGCAAAATTTCTACAAGTCGTCATTTCCTCAGTCAACATTTCAACAACACTATACATAATATGGTCAACTACAGTTATTAAATTCGTGGGGATTTTCGTTTTAAAATACTACTGATCCAAAAATATATTGTTTTAGTCTTATTAGTTTGTAACTTGTGCTATTGTGAGTTAAATGTAATGTTGTTAAGTGTTTAGTTATGGTGTGAACGTTAAAAATACTTTTTAGTAATTTACTCTTTATACTTTTTAGTAATTTTATTAGGTAATATTATGTTTTTTTTTGTTTTGTGGTTGCTGGTTCCAACAATATTTTCAGCTTATTTTTCTGCTCGTCTCATTTATATTATTCTCCAATGTCTTACTGGTAAACGGTCACTTAAAACACCTAAACAACCATTTCGGACATTAATTGTCATCGGCTCAGGTGGACATACAGCCGAAATGTTGCGTTTAATGAATGAAATGAACAGGATGAAATTTACACCACGTTTGTATGTACTAGCCGATACAGATACAACAAGTCGAATCAGAGTGGAAAACAATGAATGCGGTACAGACTGGGTTATAGCTAGTATACCCCGATCTAGATATGTAAATCAATCATACTTTACGTCTATTTTCTCTACTTTATATTCTCTTTTCATGACTGTGCCTATTGTTATAACATTCAAGCCCGATTTAGTATTATGCAATGGACCAGGCACTTGTATTCCAGTATGTTTTGTTGTTTTTATGATGAGATTATTTCATTATACAGATACATCGATTATATTTGTTGAAAGTATCTGCCGGGTAAACACTTTATCCTTAACGGGGAAAATAATGTACTTTTTTGCCGATTTAATAATAGTTCAATGGCCTGAATTAAAACTAAAATATGGTACAAGAGTCAAATATCTCGATGAAGGTTTGTCTTCATGAATTTATTGTTCAATAAAAAAAAATAAATACCTATTCTTTTTGTTTCTATTCATGTATATATTTTTAATATTTGTTATTAATATGTTTGTTTCCATAATATTTATTGAAACTTTTAAAAAAATTGAAAATATTATAAATTATATTTAATTCTATTCAAAGAATACAAACTGAATACTTTTATGATTTATTTATTTTTACCTTTGACTATGAAATCCTATTGTTTATTAATTATGTTTTCAACAATGAAGTAAAGGTTAAAATTTTTTTATCGGTCAAATAATGTCAACCTTATGTCTACAGTTCTTGAAATAATACTACACCAATGCACAATTTGAATAACATTTGTTTTGGAATATTTTTGACATATTTTCATACATTTTTTAAAGCTTTCAAATAAAATCTAATATTTTTTATTGTATTTAAACTGTTCACTAGAAATATCAGGCTTCAAAACATATGAAATATTTTATGAATATGTAATTTTTATTTATTTGTCAAATAAAACTAAAATGATACAATAATTAAAATTTAAAAAAATGATTACAAAAGTTATTAATAATTTAGTATAAATATAAGAATTTTTTTTTTTTTTAATTTTAATTTTGATGTACTCTATTATTAGATGTGCTTAAGATTTCATTATAAGTTAAAAATAATTAGTAATTAATCAATAGATAATGATTTCATAAGTTGATCAGCCTTTTAACCCTAAATATTTTTTTAAATTGTGTATTCTACCAAGTACCTATATTATTTATAATTTATAGTTTGTAAATTAATATATTCAATAATGTAGTTTGTACTCACTTTTTATTTGTTTCATCCATTTTGATATTTTTTGCATTCTTATAATTCCTCTAAAAACAATAACACACAAGTTTAATTATGATAAATAATTAATGTAAACTTCAAATATCTATTAAATGTTATTTTTATAAGTTACAAAAATCAAAAGTTTTGAAATAATATATTAAAAAGCGCTATATTAATCTAGAATTAAATATGTACATTCTAATTTTAAAACTAAAATAAATATTTGATTTTTAATGTACAGTAAAAATAAAAATGTGTGTAATTTAATTTAGTGTGGATAAATAGGGAGTATGAGATTTAATCTACACTAACAGCCATATGGTTACAGCTGTGTGCTGAGTGTACATATGCAATACTTATAAAATAGGTTACATAAGAGTTGAAATCAAGAATGTATTCAAGCCATTTTGGGAATGTTATATCACTATGGACATAAGGTGTGTATGTACCATGATTGATACCTAATAGGTATAACTGTAAAATATTTTATTTTGAGATGATTGATCAGGATAACGAAAGAGGGGAATCATAAATATAGTATATATAATTAGGCTGCCAAGTCCCAAATATGTCTAAACCTTCAAATTTCAGTCTGATGAAAAAAGTTGTAAAATTGTTCAATTGAATACTAATACGAAATATCTAATGTAGTTATATTACTTTTAAATGGAAGAAATGCTATTTTAACTATTTATTTTATGATAAACCAATAATATGTGGAACTACTAATTTCCAGTTTATAAATTTACCTATGAGATTTATAGATGTTTTAAAATGTTATTATGATCTTGTCAGTGGCGGCTCCTGATGTTCAAAGTGGATGATGTGCAATTATTATAAAAAATGTACATTTAAAAAAAATATATCAGTTAATTTTAAAATATTATTATGGAATTATTAATTGTAATAATTAACAACCTATTCATTATTAATAAAATAAAATCAAAATTAAGTCCGAACAATATTAACGAAAATGATCACAAGAATAGAAAGTAACGCCCTTAATTTTTTTTCCATGGTAACGCCCTTTTTGCAGATTGACGACCGGATGTGCTGCACTAGGTATGTGGTATACACCAAGATATACCATGCTATATACCAAGGTCCTCAAACTTAACCTTTCACCGACCTTTTTCAAAGAAAATATTTTATACGGACAGTTCTGAGTTCTGACTGAGATTTGCACGAAAATATGTGACGTGTGTGTGTGTTTATTACATGATTAAACTAAATTTTAAGAGTAATATTTTCAAGTTAAAGGTATTTGCTGTTTTTAAAATCAATCAAGTACTATAGAATAATTATAGTCAAACAGGTATTGTGTTAAATTTAAAATACATTTTTATAATTTTATCTTTATTTATCTTTGTGGTATTGCAATGTGCGCACACCTCCTGCATACCTCTAGGTACGAGCCGCCACTAGTTCTTTTGCACTGCGATAAATTACAATTGATTTGGAATTCAAAAATATGAGTACTAGCCGATTTTAAAAGAATTGCAAAAAATCATATAATAAGAATAAAAAAACTATGAAATGAATGTATAAATTATATTTGAACTTGACTTGTAAATTAAAAAGGTATAAAAAGGGATTTTTATGTTTGTTTACTTAACAAAAAAATAACACGCACATACTATAATTTTTAAATAAAACATTCTACATTTATGTTTTTAATCTGAATTTGAAATAATTAATATTTAAATTTTTAGAATAATCAATTGGATACAAATTACTTGATTTGAACTCAGAATGAATAGAATTAAATTATGGAAATGTGAATATGAAAGGTATGTATTATATATATTGGAATATTTTATAATTTTATTAATTTAATTTCTAGTATATCTACCTTAATAAAAACAAACTATTGGTAGATACATTCATATTTTATGAAAATTAAAAGTGATAATAGATTTAATATATAAAATAACCTAGATCTACAACACCAAGATAGAATCCTACGTCAATTCGTGATCTGGATATTTGTATTGATAATAAAATTATTAAACTTCTAAAATAATCACTATGAAGTTCAGAAAATAATTTACATTATATGCTAAAAAAACAAACTTATTTATATGTGTCTTTATGGTTTGTTTAGGTACCTATTGAAGGAAGGAAACACTACGTAAATGCAACTACGAGTTCATAGACACGAGTGAATACTGAATAATATATCTCAACAACTCCCATGAGTAATTGCTACGTGTCAAACTTGAGTATTTAGGTGAAAGTGTATATAGTAACAATCATGGCCGCGTCCAATATAATTTGATTGAGAGGAAGATTTATTAGGAACTGAAAAACAAATTTCGAGAAAACATGTTAGAACAAGGGATTTTGTCTTGAATACGGCCACGACAGCAGAAAAATACAAGTTGTATACTAACATCAAATGAGCCATTAGTCCTTCCAATACGAAGAATGGCATGTGGGGAAAATAATCCCTTTTCAAATGATATTCTAAAAAATAATAGATTTGTAAGTATAACTACACAATAATTGGTATTCGATAAACGATTAGAAAATCCACCTAACATACCTATTGTTCATTTTTCTTCTGAAAGGTGTACCTAATAACGTACCTACTTGAGCGCTTGAAAATTGTTTGAAATCTGAAAAGTCGGAGAAAAACATTTAACGCATGCACATACGTGAACAATTATTCGTATTTCATAAATACTTGACTGTCGTAAAGGTGGCAAGGTGTTTGGTCTCACTTGATTGGTCGTTCGTTTGTGATAAAAATAATTACCGGTTTGTCGAAATTCAGTCTAAGAATAAAATTGATGTACAATGTCAAAATTAAAAAAATGACCAGCTTAAAAAACGACGTCGGTTTTCAAGTATGTATATATGTATATATTGTATATAGAAAACGTAAATAGCACACGTAACGCACAAACATTTAGTGATACATATTGGGGTTGTTAACCTTTGGTCAAAAGTGTTTTTATAGATTTCCTGTCAAACATTATTATATATACACTCGCATGGTCACTAGTCATTTGCTATCAACCTACAACTCTATGGTAGTAAGTACATTCTATAGCTGTTAAAAAAAAAAAGCCAATTATATTGATCCACCGCGGCGCTACATACAACGCAGTTAGGAAGGTGCATATATATTCTCAGCTATATCATCTGCTTTAAATCATTCAAGTCGACCATTAACGTTATACGCGCGAGTGTCGTTTAAATATAAAATAATTTTAATTTGACCCATTTTTTTTTAATGGCATTACTTTTAACTGTTCGTCAAAAATAAGTAAACACCAGTAACACGCCAAAATGTTAATTTCCAACCCCTTTAACTAGGACGTCGGTGTGTTTCGTGACTAATGCTTTGATTTCGACCTATATTTACAATGTCTACAGTGTACCGCCACGCCACAGGCCGGAAAGACTCTCGGTTGTTATCACGAACCTAAATCTATAATATAATATTAAGTCGATTCCCAGATATCTCCACGAATGACGTCATAGCAATTCATTTTTGTATACATTTCATACCCATACCTTTTTGAAGTTTTGAAAAAGTATCACAATCTGATTTCTGTTAGATTTGATTTGGTTGCATTTATATTTTTATTATAGATTGAAATATGTCTCTAATTAGGTAATTTCCACCCACGTTTTTCCTATTACCTCATTCTTATGACCACGATGACACATTTTTCTAGAATTAATGCAAATGATATTGAAAAAAAAAACAAAATAGAATTCGTACTTGTAAATATTAACATTTCTTAAACTATTTTTGTACTAATCGATTAAAGTATAAAATATTCTTAGTAATGAAATTTTTCAAACCCGTCCATTTTAAGTACTTACCGTATGCGTGCGCAGTGCATAATTAGGTCAAACAATTTTAAAGCCTCTCGCAAATTTAAAGTAGAAATTTTAAAATTCAGCTTTGAGTAAATTAGTTTCTAAAATCGAAACTGCCTATTAAGACTTCATCCCAAAACAATTGTTTACCACTATTGTTGGTTGTAGCTAACAATTTTTTTTTATCAGGACTTCATAACTTTATGGTTCATGAGTATTTTAATTTGGCCTTCATATTTTAAAGAAACTTGAAAAGAAAATCGGTGCACGTCTGTAATTTTCAAGGGCAAATTATTATGATAAAGTTTTAGATTTAAAAAATAAATAATTTAATGAAGCAAAAAAATGATTGAACATATAATTAATAATAATTAAATATGAAAAGAAGCAATGGATTAAACTTATTTATAAATTAAATTTTATCATTATAATTCTAAGATCATAAAGTGAATTATAGAAATAAAATGTCTATAAGTATAATAATTGTATACTGAATTATTTTTTATGTATCAGCATATAATAAATACTAAGATCTATATAAAATCATGCCAGTTATACTATTCAAATTGAAATATAAGCTAAGTATGTAAGTAAATGTATTATTTACTTGTCGTGGAATTGGTAATCTTGTTGGTTTAAAGTCCACTTCGCCTTTAGGATGCTTTGGTATGCTCAACGCAGGCTTGATTGGGATTGGAATGCCAGTATGTTTAATCGTTTCAGGGTCGTCAGAAATATCAGGACTTCGAATTTTAATCAACTCTCCTCCAAATGTTACTCGTCTGGGTGTTTTTGATATTTCTACATCATCTTCGTCGTCGTAAGAAGATATTGATGAATCTCGACCAGACGAGGAGGATATTCGATAAACTTCACACAACACTTCAAAGTCCTGAAAAGAAAATAACGACATTTCGGTAAAATTAATACAAGTATTTATAAAACTTTTATGGTATTTTTTTGAAGTTCTTTATCCTTGAAATAACCAATGTATTATATAATGCATAATATTATCTCTTAAAATGTATTTATTTAATATCTAGAAATATGTATGAAATATATATATTGAGTATTGTATAGTATGTATCGTTTAAAATGATAAAGTGATGTGAATTTATATTTTTAATTTTTTCAGGAATATGCCCCTACTGTGGCCAGGCCGACCCCGAATACTTAACTTTATCACTATAAACATTAATACTTTTAAAATTGTTTATAATATAATAGACAGTAGTATAAATGTAATTGGGTATTACACTGTGTATTACCTAGGTATCATCAGAATGAACATATAATAATAGAAAATTATATTTTATATTGAAAATGTTACCAATTCACTGTTTCTTTTCAATTAATTAAATGTAAACAGTTACTGAGTTTAGCAATTCAAGTCGAACTATTAAATTATAAAATAATATGATATGTTTAGAAAACTATAAAGTATTACATTGTATAACGTTTAAACTTTAAAATCAAATTAACAATTTTGTAGTAGGTACATTTTGGTACCTCGAAAAACAAATTATAATTAGTAATACTGACTGAAAATATTAATAAATTGCTAAAATAATTTACCTTTTTTATAATAGGGTGAAATGTTTCGAGATAATGGTCAAATTTATTCCTTCCGACTATTTCTTTGACTCTATCCAAACAGTACACAGCAGCTTGTTGGAATGTCGCTTGAACCATTTTATTTGATAACGCAGTTACAAGGTGCACAAACGTGGGAATAGCAATCTAAAAATGTAGGTAATAAAAAATAAATACATTTACATAGTATTACGTATTAAATTTACATTAATTATACCCGATGGACTTAAATTCAATAATATTTACCAGAAAACTTTTTTTCATCACCAAAAATTAGTATTAAATTATTTTCAATTAGTTATTTTAAAATATAAAACGTTTCGATTGTCAAAACGCAAAATCATTGTATAGATATGTAGGACATTTTGGGCGGTTAAATTTGTAAATATAATATACATAATTGATGATATATTATAAAGACAATTAATTAATATATTTAATATATATCTAGTAAATCAATTTTTCTTCTTGTATCTAGTCACATACAAAACCACAAACATGGCTACATTTTATTTAGTCCTTTTTCAATAGATAATAAATATCATTACAGTTCTAATTGAGTACCTACCGTTATAAAATATAAAAATATAGTTATAAACGCGTTATGTCTCCCAATCATAAACTCATGTCTAAACACAATTGATAGAAATAGTTTCAAAAACACTGTACCTAATATAAATGAATAATTATATATTTTGTCGATGGTTAATAAGGGTGACCATATCTACTGATAAATTATTTAAATATATAAATATCAAGAATAATATTTGTCTTTTATTATTCGTAATGTTTAACTATAATAGTATAATAACCTATTTTCATTTTCATTAGATATTAAAAAAAAAACTAATAACCTTCAATCATGGAAACGCTTTAAATATTTACCACCTGTGGCATTGAAAAAATTAAAACATTTTTTCAACCACAATAAGATACATTAGAGATAAAATAATTCGACCACAGCTCATTGTGTCGAAGTATAAATCATAAGCTAAAGTCAGCTATATAATAGCGATTGATGGGATTGTAGATCGTAGATGTTTCGTTTCTATTGTGATTTGTGGCTTGTTAAAATGACTAATCGTAATTTACACATGTTTAGGTATATCTAGTCGATTGAATATAAAGAATCAAACAATGAATAGTTACTATTTCATTCATTTCTCACTCACCGGTCGGTCTCCGTTTCTCTTCACGATCTGCTGGAGTACCACAGGGACGCATTCCATCACGTTCACGGTGAGACTGGACTTGGCACCGGATACATCCAAGCCTAATATGATCATTGATTTCAGAACGTATTCGGGATCTGACGAATGTTGCACGTAGACCAATATCGCGTCCATGGAGCTGCTCCTGAGTGCCGGGGAAAAATGCGCCAGGTTTGTTATGACTGACGGGAGTATTGAAGGGGACATCAACGCGTCCAGCTGAGGGCCGACTGCAGGTACGATATAAGCTAGCACTCTGGAACCGTGGAGTCTCACCTGTATATACGTACAACCCGTTGTGATAACATGTCATAATATATGAGTGTAAAATACGTCTGAACAACGACACCGATATGTCGAATAGAAATAATGAGAAATACACTACAACTGCCGGGTAAATTCACATTTTTCGTAGATTTACGTCTCGACGGAAGTTAACAATTGAAAATATACTCGAAAAACAGATACAATAATCAAATAAATCAGATTTCAAAATTATTATCGCATACTCGCGTATTATTATTTGCCTAAATTTCAGACTTGTGACGTCGCTAAATAACTAAAAATAAGCATGACATAAATATGCTTCTATATCATAGAAAACATAGTTTAAATTCTAAAAATATAGACCAAGAACCAGATGAATCCATGTTAGACTTTGACGAATAAATGAAAAGTCGAAACAAATTTTTTCCAGTTCGGTTTTATTTTCAAACTTTGAAATGGTTTTAAGACTCGAATTAATTGAGTGCGATAACACGTTTTTGCGGGGCACAGGATTGCTCGGGGCCCAATAGCTGCAAGTTATCATATAGGTATAGTGTATTTTTACAAAAGTTCACGTGAGTTTTAAAATGTCGATGACATTCTAAACCGTGGAAAGATATATTATGTAATTTAAAAATATATAAATAGCCGCGCGGTGCAGGCGTATAAAGCACTGACCTGCCACTCGGGGTGCTGCAGCCTGACGGCCAGCTCGGAGAACACTTCCTGCCGGTCCACGTTCGCCGGGAATCGGTTCTTCTTGATCACGTACTGCCAGACGGGCGTCAGTTCCAGGTGACAGTGGCCGGACCGGAACTTCTCCGGCGTGGACACGGGGTCGGGGGTGAGCCGGATGTCCGGATGCAGCGTGGCGGTTTGCATGCCCCCGGGTGGCGCGCGCGAGACACGTGCGAGCCGGACAGTGCACGGGGCGGCGAGTGAGAGCGCAGACCGACGGCCGTGTCGCGCGGGGCGCGCAAAAGTTCACCGTGCGCGCCGCATCACGCCGCGTCGTGTTGTACCGCCATCGGTGCACCTCGCCGGGCGCGGAGAACGCGACTTGTGTTGTATCTTAAAGTTCGCCTAGCAACTGCACGCGTCGAATAAATCACACACACCCACACAAGAGTGTGTACAATACACTGAACAATAACACTTGGCGCTTTACCAACGCATACCCTTGTTCGTGCCATCGGGGCCCCGCGGTGGGCAGGGTGGATCATAATAACGAATCGTTCTCGCCCGTGCCTATCATATACTACCTGTTCTCAGTACAAGCACATACACCATACACATATACGATATATATATCCGACACGATCGCTTGACGTAGGTACGCGTCGCGAGTGTACACATCAATTAAAATACAATAACCGCGGGAGCTATGACACGTATAATATAGTAACTATATGCGGCGGGCGTTTATATGAAACTAGCTGAATAACCCGGCTTCGCCCGTGTGCAGTATAACTTTTTATTTTATCAGTATTTTTTTTTTCATTTTTACTACCCCTTTTACCCTTTTTAACCCCGGTAGGGGTCGAATTTCGGAAAATCCTTTCCCAAAAGGTCTTCATTCAAACATAAATTGTTTGACAAACTCATTTTATCTCAAACCAATTAATAGAAAATGCCAAAGACGCACGTGCCACGGAAACAAATAATAAAAAATAACCACACAGAGTGTACGTATATCTACATGGCAAAACAATAACAATGTGTGACTTTATATTGTGCACTTAAGAGGCCATAACTCCGGAACCACATATCGCACAGCGTACAAACTTTACAGAAACCATCTACATATCAATCTTAATATGCCCTAAAATTTTTATCGAAATCGGTTCGGTGGATCTTGAGCTATAAAATTTATTCAAATGTACATAGATTTTTATATATATAGATGGTCGATGAGGACCTTATAGGTGGTAGGTAGGTACGTCTTACCTATAAGCACGCGCCAGAGGAGCAGCCAGACGGCAAACGTCGATTACTTTTTTCCCATCTCCTAGGTGTAATTGATTTATTCCTAGACAATATTATTAACGTAAAAATAAATACTGGAATGAAATTTCTAGCGAAATTCTCACTTGTTTTATATTCCGAGTGAATTATAAGTGAGCAATGTATTGGTTTCACTATGATAAGGGCTCAGAGGGCTCTAGTAGATTTTATTGTTGTGTCGGTCTGTTTTCAGCAGCAAAAATTCACAACAACAGCTTGAAAGAATTTCTGTTAGAAAAGGTACTTTGGAATGGCAAATTCCAAAATATCCTCTTCGGTTCTTCAAGAAATTGAAAAAAAAAACTGAAAATTACAAAAACCGGCAAAATTTAAGGAATACGCTTACCTATTGGTTTTTGACAACATTTAATTTTTGTAATCTCTTTCTTTCAGATGCGTTTTTCTAAAGCAATCTAAACATTGGTGTAAAATTTATAAGACATATTCACCAATATCGAAACAAATAAAAATCACCTGAATCTCATCTGATTGATTAAAGTACCTGTATCTGTATGGGGGAATTTGAAAAAAATAATCTCTCAAAATTACCAAGTGGATGAAATTTGCTACTGGAAAATGAGTAAACATGTACTGACACGTTTTTTGGTTTAAAAATCATACAAAGCAAAAATTACATAAAATAAAAATCATTGTAAAACCAAACCACTAGCTCCTTGTTCAGACTCGGAATGTATGATCTAATTGGGAAGTTTAAACCTTCTCTAAATATGCTTTTGTTTTGTTTTATGTTTTTCATTTGAATACAACTTTCAATTAGTATTGTTCTTGAGGACAAAACAAACACATCAGTGGCGATAAAATAATATTTACAACATCGATTAATTCATATTGATAATAATATCACAATTTATTTTATTAATATTTTTCACTGGTTCCTTTTCCTTTAAAATAACAAAAATAAATAATTAAATTGTCAGACTATATACTTACTGGTAACAATTACAAACAATAAGAAACTAATTCATTTACAAAATAATAAATAATACAAATTTCAAATTAACTATTATATTGAACAATTTTTTCCGAATATAGATTTTATATTAAGCAGATAAGTCATACTATTATTATTATTCAGTGATTAATGACTAATGACTATGAGTTTAATTGTTTGCTTTCGAGAGAAATTAATTTAGGAAAATGTAACATTCTTACAAGTTAACACTTTTTTGAGGAATATTATATGTTACCATGTTAAATTAATATAAACTACATTTCCAATATTGACTCATCTGCAAATTATAAAATTAATGACTGTATTGATATAGCAGCCTTATAGAATCATATAAATAGAGTTTAGAAAAATAACACATAACAAAAATAATTATTAGTTAATTTAACACTCCAAAAAAAAAATTGCATATAATAATTCTATTAACGATAATTATTAATTAGTATTATTGCTTAAGGTAACTAATTACAAATGAATTAGAGTTATTGTATACATAAAAGGTAGAAGTTAGACATAAATTATTAAAATTAGTACCTAATTGGTAAATTAAGTAGGTGTATAGCGTTTGTATTAAAATAATTACTTGTTAGTATACAATTGGAGTAAACGTACAGTTTACTCATCACCCTGTTTTTTTCAAAATCAATTTGGTTTATTGCATCAAGCTCAAAACTAGGGGGACAAAAACCAATCTTCCACTTTATTTTTAAGTTTAACAATTAAGACATTAATAATTTGTTATTATGTTAACGCACTGAATGTTGAAGCTTTTGTTAATACCATACAAATTTTAGAGGATGAAATGCAATTTTAAACTCTATGCATTGAACAAGTGATTAAATTAAAGGTAAACTGAATTTTCACCTTACATTTAAATAAAAATAAAATCAATGTAATTTTAAGTGTGGATAATAATTTTATTATCATTTGTCGGTAGTATATTTTTCGCAATAGGATGCTTGGCGTAAATCACCACAGAACAGGAAACAACGCATACAGATATTACAGTTTGCAAAGTAATGGGATACCCCAGAAGTACCCACGACAGTATTGCAATAAGAACTAGTTCAATAGCTGTTGC
This sequence comes from Drepanosiphum platanoidis, assembly GCA_948098885.1. Taxonomy (NCBI): domain Eukaryota; kingdom Metazoa; phylum Arthropoda; class Insecta; order Hemiptera; family Aphididae; genus Drepanosiphum; species Drepanosiphum platanoidis. The sequence continues at coordinate 9,052,526 of OX402531.1, forward strand.
AAAAACTTTCATGATTGAATTTAAAGTCTGTAGCAGTAAACTAGTCACAACACCGTATATAGCACTGTTTACAACAATTAACATAACCTAGAGAAAAAAAAGAAAAAAGAAAATGTTAAATGTAATCATCGATAGGTTATTGAAGATAAATTATTTTATACATACCATATAATTTTTGAAAATATCCGTATGAGAAGTATTGCTTTTGTTCTCATCATTTTTAAATGCTATCCATAGGAATAAATTACAGACTATTGAATCAGTATACATATATATGTTCTGTACATAGACGTTCACTTTAACCCCCTGACCTTTTTTTAGTAAGTACTCATTGTACACACCAGCTAAACAGGAACATAGTATTTGAATAAATATAAGTAATATACTAGTAAAATAACCATAGGATAGTTGAAGGGAATTGCCTTCCATTTTCAACTCTTTTATCATACATCCAATGGTCAAAAGGACTAAAGAGAGCCATTGAATTTTGCTGAGATCTTTTTTAAAGAGACACTGATAAACAATACCAGTCAGTATAACTCGAAGTTGAAGAAAAATAAAATACGTAGTAGGATCGAATATTGATAAGTTCACAAATGCCAAATTATTGTACAGACAGTATAAAAACGAAGGCACCATGTACAGGAAAAGTACTGAAAATAAATACAAAAAAAAAAACAATTAAAATACAAATCGTTTAAGTATTAAAGTATGAATATCAGTAATTGCTAACCTGTGTAATTTTTTCTCGTTTGATCAATGATACTTCTCAAAGGATTGCTATAGTAAAAAAAAGTTACGTAATTCATTAAAATCAATGTACCCAAGTTATTTATTTTGGTTTTTAATGATTATTTCAAAAGCGTAGCTTTTTGCATTGTAAATATTATGTAATTCAAAAAGCTAACTTACTCTAGGCAAAATAAAAAAAAAGATATGGCAAGTTTCAAGACTTCTGTTAATAGAATAACCGAAATCACATTATAATTGTAAGCGCCTTTATCTTGAGACAGCTTTACCAACAACCCTACAAAACAAATGTACAATCGATTTCACAGCAAGTTTAATATTTTGTGCAAACAAGTCGTACAGGTTTTTTTATCAAAAACAAAATTGTCTTTACCTACCGTGGTTCATTGAGAGCGCAATGTACATGACAAACACGACCAATGACTTCTGCGTAGGGAACAAACTTCCTGCCCAACTACTGCCGAATTTCGACATGATTACTGGTCAGTGACTAGACTGGATGGTTTCTGAAGACTTCTGACCGAATACGCTAATGTACACAGAAAATTGACAAAAACTAAATGGACAACAAACGAATTGCGGAGCGTCTCGAGTATACTAGTCTATAAAACAATACACTAAGTATACTGTTGCAGACGGATACTACATTTTTATATTTTCGTTTATACACTTCATGTAAATAAACTCTATAGGATACGGAGTGAACTCGTCTGCTCGATAAGAGCATAAAAAAAAACAATATAGGAACGACAATGATAAAATTGACTTTTTGTCATTCGTCAAGTGCGCCGGAAATATTATCGTTGTACTATCATGGGATTTGACTGATAACCGATACGGCCGGCCGCAGAACCGAGTAGCCAATCGGCGCGCACAGTGATAACGATATACCGCTACGAATATAATGTATTATTCACAGACCTCTATAATAATATAGAAATTTGTGGTATTATTACCACAGACTATATGAAAATAGTATTTTCTTTTCATTTTCAAATAGTCCGTGTTATTACTCAGTGGCAAAGCCAACGGGCAGGCCTGGTAGGTCCGGGCCTACCCATTTTTTTTTAAATCAATTTTATAGAACGCGTTTTTCGTAAGTTTTTATTTATATTGTGTGAATTTGTTTTGAAATTAAATTTGTACACGTTATATGTTGTACAATTATATATGTATACGGGTACTTATCAGTCAACCTTATATTTTGGACGTCGAATTATAATAATTGATAAAATAAATGATTTTATTCTGTAAAGTTATCTTTTTTATTGTAATTTAAATTTTGGAAGTTGGGTCATTTTATTTTATAGTTAAATTACATTTTAATCGAATATGTTGTATAAAATAAATAAAGATTACCAATGCATGTATACTATGATGTTCTGTTTATTTTTAATTTAATAATAATATTTAAATATTAAAAAATATTTATTGATACTTAGTAACCAGGTAACCCTTCCCTTTTCATTAAAAATATCAGGTCTATATAATATTATAATATTACCAAAAATAAAACGATATTAATGTTCCCCAAAGATTGATAGAAGATTGTGCCCCAATCAGCGGTGCTGAAAATTCACAAAATATAAATCATTATATTTGAGGTTTAAAAGTTTGAAAACGCTTACACATCTATATCATATATATATATATATATATTTAAGGTGGCCAGATATAAAATACAAAAATACTAGAATAAAAAAAAGAGTTACCTAATTTTTTATTATGAATAAAACATCTAATTTTAATATAATACGTTACACATTGTCCATCAATTATAACTGAAACAGAACAATAAAACTTAAAATAATTAAGTAATGCTTTGAAAAAAATTAAAAAAGCATTTGAGCATTTGATAACAATTTTATAAATTATTATTATTGTATAGCTACCTACAATATAGTTAAATATACGTATAATTTATATTTAATATAAGGCCGATGATTATCATACTTTTTAATTTTACGTGATTTTCATATAATGTATTGTGTGTTTTATATCACAGTATATTCTGTGTAAATAATTTAATTTTAAATAAATATTTTGTTAGAGTGGTTCATTTTTATGCGGAATTATATAATGTTATAATTGTATAAGGTGCGGTTTATAATGTATTAAATATGACTTTATTAAAAAAAAATGCACTCCCTTAAAAACAATATTGTAAAATTCAACAATTGCACAATATAATTTGAATTTCCTTTTTTTTTTTATGTTTCTATGATATATAAAACGAATTTTATGATTGAAAAGCATTGTTTCAGTGTTCTAGCAGAGAAATTAAATTTGTATTTAAATAATTCACAACCAAACACCAATGTATGATAACTATTATGTCTCAAAATAATCGACAACCCAAAATGCAATTACTTACATAGTGTTTCATGTTGATTATTTGAATCTATATTTGAATCATATTGAGAAGCGATTTGTTTCTATAACGAGACCATAACAATAACTTCGAAACGGCATTTTGTAACGATCCAATAATTGGATGGAAGTATTGTACCTAGCTTCCATCACAACTGGATTCATATTGACAATTTAATTTATTTGGCTAACGTTCTTAAAACAAACCAAATCGATCGGTAAAGCAGAAACCACGGCACACGCATGCAGCAACGGCGAACAAACGAACGAAATATTTCAGACAACTTCACTGCGCCCGACGACGATTCGAACAAGACTGAAACCAGTGAAACCATGACCAAATATATAGGTATGTCGAGTATGATCATGTTCTCGTCCGATCTCGCGCACCACGCCTACCGCTGTTCTCGTTATTTAATTGGTCGTGATAATTTCTAGAATTTGGCGGGAAAAAATAATATTTTGCACGCAGATATTATGCATATTAAAACATGTACAAATATAATATGTCCATGATATTAAATATAGTCAATAGAGAGCGTTATCAAGGCTTTCTAATATTAAACATAAACGTATTAATACGTCTGTGAAATTGAATATGAAATAAGTTTGTTTGTTTTAAAAACTATGTAATAGTAACTAACAAACTAATTATAGTGTGCGAGTGTCGTAGCTATTGATAAAGGATAAACATGTTTTTATGTTCAACAGCTCATGTTACTTGTATAGTAACATTTTAGTAACCGAGTTAAATATACTTATGTAATTAACCAAATATTTGCCGACCTCTGTCGATCGCCCCTAGGAAAGATTTTCGAAGTGCGCATGACTAGGCGGTCCTTGAATTGAGCCAGTACAGCACGCAATACGCTAATGTGCGTTAGTACATATTATTATTCGTCTTAAAATACGGTGTAAAATTATATTTGATTAGCATTGATTAAGTTTGTTTTGAAACCGATTACTAAAGTCAGTCGACGATAGTTTTTTTTTCAAATTGGTTTTTAATTTGTTTATTGAAATATAAACAATAATTTGTTTTATCTAATACGCAAACATGATTGATTAGGTAATTAAATTATACGTAAACTTAGATAAATTAGGTAAATAACGAAATTGTATTTCTCGATTGTAATCGAGTAGTTTTGACGGATTACCAAAGCCTCACTGATCACGAATTAACCACTTAAAAATTGTAAATCTATACAGGTAGTCTATGCGGATTAAATGTTTACTATAAATATATAACAAGTACAAATATGATCGAATATTTCAATGTTTAAATAACGTATTACGCTATTATATATAATATGTATATTTATTAAAATAAGTTTAATAAACTTTAAAAAATGTTATAAATGTGTACATTTTTCATGTTGCAAAGGGTGTTTGAACCTTTCTCGTGACTACAGCCCTACGGAACCAGCTGTTACGCGTGTAACATTTTTCTAATTGTTTTAAACGTTATTGCAGCGAGTCGAAATAACGTTTGAAAATATTTTCGGCCGAAAACATTGAGCAATATTAAATTTATGCACAAAGAAATTCCCGTCGGTTGTGACGAACATAAAGGCGAAGAACGAAGGTCAATCTCGCATTTATACCTCGTCAACGTATGCGTTATATTATTTCCTGTACTTTCTAATAAAAAACTATGGAATATTTATTGAGTTTTATTTTCATTGGTACTTACCAACTAGACAATACGTTTGTTTTCTCCATAAATCGCCTATTCAGTGTTATATGCTATTTATGTACATCAAGAATGATTTATTGTGCCAATAGCCTCTCTGCATCTTTTAATTCAGGATACGCACCAAGGTAAATTGCTTACATCCGCCATTTCAACAAAACACTGCACTGTAAATTTGTAAACTACATTATCCGATATCTACGACTTTAATCCCAAGTTCACTAGGACTTATAATACCCTATAAATCGCAATGCTTTTTTTATATGATTTATCACATATATAAATGGAAATGATTATTGAATATACATTAATTAAATTAATAACTATATCGGTCGGGTATCTTACGTCTTGTCAAATTCATAAATTCGGACTTAGGAACCAATCAAAGAAATACATTGGGAGCCAGAGGGGGAAGTTAAAAATATTATTTTTTTTTTCCTGTCAAGTTTTGACATCAAAATTAATTATTTTCCTTTTACAATATTACTATTTAAAATTATAATATCACGAAGACGTGTTAGCCTCGTTTTTTCATAATTAATAAATATAATTGGAACTGATTAAAGTCAAATGTTTTTATTTAATGATGGAAACAATTATTCACCAGTCAAAATTAAAATGTGTTTTAAGTTCTAAAGTTCTAGAGAATCCGCACCGTGGTATGCATTTTGATTTTATCATTCATTTGTATACTGACGTACTAAAATCGTAACTGTTAAAATAGCAAATGTTATGAGTACACATAATGAATAATATTATCAATACACACAGGTACATTTTTATGCATAAAAATCGTAACTGTTAAAATAGCAAATGTTATGAGTACACATAATGAATAATATTATCAATACACACAGGTACATTTTTATGCATAAATTGATTACACTTAATTTTACGTTAAATTATGTGTTTAGATGTGTATATGAATATATAATAAGTAGTAAATTGGTTTATCGCAATTTGTTTTTAATTATTACAATGAGATAAAACAAATTAGACATTATTAAGTCTAAAGATTATAATAATTTATAACACGTACATCGTACGCATTTCAGATATTCAGAGTGTCCAACTCAAATGCCAATGGGAGAGTTGAGACCTATCTTATCTCATTATTATTATATTACACTAACGTGTGTTTCGTCCTATGCGCTCTCGTAACAACTCTTCAGTCTGTAATGTTGTTTGATTGAAATGAGGCTTTTAAAAATTATACAGTAATGATTGTGTGTAATTTAGTGATTAATTCAATAGTATCGTTCCCGGACTGCTGTCAGAAATTCAGAATGTTATTTGTTCATCTAAAATGAATACAATAATATTATTATATTATCAAACATTGATCTATCGTGACCACAATTAATTACGAAATTAAGTAAAGCTGCACAATACCATAGTTATACACACACATACATCATAGAGTTAAACATACGTTAATTATTATTTATTATGTATCCAGTAATGTCTCAAAATGCGAGTGGTGAAAATGTCGTTTCCCAAAAGAGTTCACCGACGTCCGTGAGAAACGAGAAAAGAGCAGCATTTGCGGTCGTACTATTGTCCGGCGTGGTTATCGCCGTATTCGTGGTTTACTATTTAATACTAGGAGAAGAATCGCGGAAAAAAAATTCTCTACAGCTCATTATTGGGGTGAGTAAAATCTAAAGCAACCTAACATATCTACCCGTTTTCTATTTGAAAATCTTTCGAATTTTCGCAGGTTTTTAGACAAGGAGACCGAAGTCCACTGAAATGGGAAACATATCCAAATGACATGTATCCGCCTACGAGCGAAGGGACCTGGCCAGATGGTCTCGGACAGTTGACCAACGTAAGAGAAATTAATTTTGTTTGGTATTGTCATTGGTTGTTTGGCGAAAACAGGGATAACGATAATGAGGAGTAACTATATTATGTGTGTATAGTTTGAGAATAATAACATTCAATATAATATATTATATTTAATTACAATAGCAAAAAACTAGAACTTTACGCAGGCCACGAAATTACCTTAATTACATTTTGAGTACGAATTTGGACGCAAGCTCAGAGCTAAAAGGGTGAAAAAATGTCCGTAAATATTTTAGTAATCACCAACTTCGAATTTATCTATTGATTCTTTTAATACCGACGTATATTTTAAACTTTTTTTTTTTTAATTTTGTTAATTAATATTAACAAGTTGTCCCGAAGTCTCCAAGTTACCCGTTACCGAATACTATTTAAACTACTGCTTTCTATTTAAATTGAAAAAATAATACTTCAAAAATTACTTCATTTACCAACAGAGAATAATGATATGCATACATTTAAAAATATTCATTTTTAAACAGTTAATGCTATGAAAATACATTTTTTATCATAATATTGTTACTTTTCAGCTTAAAATAATATTATAAAACGAGCTTTGTCCGAATAAAACGAGATTAGAAATACAATGTAATGTTATATTTATAGCTGTGGACTAATGTTCATTTCAATTTATTTGTATTTGTTATAAAGGCAGGAAAATTAAAGGCATATGAATTCGGAAGACGTTTTCGGATTCGTTATTCAAAATTTCTTCCAAATAGCGACGACTATTATTTCATAACAGTACATAGTACAGAGGTTGAACGTACACAAATGACGGCATCGGCATTTTTAGCAGGAGCATTTCCACCGGCTGGCAAACTGATTTGGAACAATGATATACTATGGGTTCCTAGACCGATCTATTCGATACCTCCAGATCAAGACAATGTAATTTTGAAGACGTTACATTTACGAATTTCTCACATAAAACTGGTTCAAACGTATTGTAGAAAGTATAATGCAATTTCGTAGTCAGCATTTTTTTCGGTAGGGACTTTGTAGTATTTTTTTATATAGGTATACAAATAATTGTATTTAATTACAATTAAATTAAAACATTTTTTTTAAATATTAAAAAACTATTTGTTTGACTTTAAAAATTTGTCTGTAATTTTCTTATAAATTTCAAAAGATTTTAAACTTTTTCGACTATTTATAGACATTTAAAATTTATAAATTTTCATATTTTTTATAAAATGATAATGGTTTGTCAAAAACGCATGAAAGTTTAATACAAAGTTTTTCATAAGTTAAATCTTACTTCAATGTAAAAAATTCGAAAAGATAAAAGCAGAAGTTTTTTCATAACTGAATGATCAAATTTTGATGAAATTCTATAATAACATGAAAACTCTGTACAGAGAGTCTCTTTTGTGACAGAGTAATTAAAGTACAATGGTTTCAAAATTAAAAGACCTATTCATCAGTACCAATCACCTGTCAGATCTCATCCGAGTCTCGTATCTCACCTTTTTTTGTTTTGTATACTTAATTTACAAACTTCTTACAGTAATTCAGAAGTGTCTACACTATGCCTATACACATTTACACGAAATAAAATAAAATTGTTTTCTTTTGATTTTTTAGATACTTAGAGTTACAAAACATTGTCCTGCTTACGCCGTGGAGTTTGAAAAAGCAAAAAATGAAACTGAATCCTTAATGCTAGTAAAATACGAACGTTTTTTCAGTTATGTATCCAATCACACGGGTATGGAAATAAAACATCTTTCGGACGTTGAAAATATATTCAATTCGTTGAATATTCAAGTAAGTAGTAATTCATTATAAATAAGAATACTGTAATTGATAATCTCCTAATATACCCATAAAATAAATAAAATAATATTACAAAAATGTATTATAATTATTGCACGATCTTGTAGCAAAGAAATCATTTGACTTTGCCGTCGTGGATAAAAGTAAAGAACTATATGAATCTTTTGGAAAGTATCGTATTGGAATGGTCGATTACTTATACGAAAACAGATCAAATGAAAAAACTACGGTCAGGTAAACTAATAGGAGAAATAGTTAAAACGATGAGAGATAAAATGGATGAAAGACTACATCCAGATAAAAAAATGATCGCTTACTTTAGTCACGAGCAAACTATAATAGATCTTTTACACACACTGGGGATGACAAATCTCTTCAAGCCTAGTTATGGAGCCGCAGTTTTTTTTGAATTGCACAAAGTCAAAGGAGAGCACTACGTTAAAGTAAATATTAAATTTTAGATTTATTTCAAAATTGTATATTATTATACATCATATATATTATGTGCTTATTTCTAATCGAAATATAATTTTTTAAGATGATATATACAAAGTCATACGACACTCCTTTGTTGTCTCTAGTCATGGAAAGTCAAACGAGTTTTTCGCCAACTTTAGAAGACTTCATAATAACAACTGAAAATTATGTGCCGAAAAATTGGGACAAAGAATGTCAGCTTAAATAATTAAATTTGAAGTAGCTGATATTTTAGTTTAATTTATGAATTATTAACTATTTGTACTGTTAAAATAATACCTACACGCAGTGCTGAGTCATAAAAAAACAGATGGTAACGCGATTAACCAAAAAAAAAAAAGAAAGAAAAAGATTATCGATCATATTTGTACCTGCAAAAACCTTGCTCGTAAATGTTTACTAAATAAATATATATTATGATACAGCCGCTAAAAAAAAAATTATCGACTAATTATATATTTTTTTAAATATATATGTATCTGGAAGACACTTATGTTAAATAAAAAAAACGTTTATATGTAATAACTAATATATAACCATAAGATATATACGGCCATTTAACAAAATAAGCAGAAGGTATACGCTGTATATACTTTCCACTATAGCCCTACCAATAGGTATATCGTCGTGGCAACGTGTAGAATTATTTATTTTTATAATAATCCGCGATCTGTATAAAAAATATGCACCTAGTGCTAGACTTAGAAACATTTTTCAAGTAATATAATTATGAACGTTACGTATGTTTATTGTTCTATGTTAACATCCTATTAAGAAACATTAATGAGACATGCTTAATTATTAAATAAAAAAAAGAATTGATGCCTCATACTTCAGACCTCAGGTCAAGTACGGTTAAAAAGAGACGAGTAGATTTGCTTTGTGATACATCTTTATAATGAAATTATATTAAAATAAGAAATTAAATATACACGAGTTTTTTGATGCATAAAATACTATTTTGTTATATTTTGTCGGATATCATAATCGATGAATTTTATGCAATTGAATTTGTATTATATATATATAATACTGTAAACCTGTGAACCTTTAATAGTTTTACACGAATAATTACATGAACACAGTTACTTACCGAGAAAATGCGAAGATTAAAAATTATAGTAAAATGCACGAGAATACAAAAAAAAGTATTACTATAAGTAATTGATTTACCCAGATTCGATTATCTACTGAATAAATAAATTATAAAATAAGTACACATCGCTCAATCTGATTACGCACGCTGATGACATAATAGGTATTTTTGGAATTTAAATATTTAAACATAAATATGTGTTTGTTTATGACATTTATAATTATTAAAGTTTATTATTTTTTTCATTAAACTCTACGATTTGCTGTCTGTTGTTTGATACATATTTGGTTATTAAAAGTTTAATTTAAACAGATTATAATTTTTATTATTTTTCTTCGGAATTTGGCACGTAGATTCCATTATTTCAAATAACTTAGGGACACTTTTTTTATTTTATAATAATTAGGCTATTAAAATCTAAATTATTGAATTTTATATCAGTTTATTTTATTTGATAGGGCTTATATTTTTAGTCTGAGTAGCTTTTGTCATTAAAATTTAACAATTTAAAACGTGATAAAAATTGTTTCTGCCTATATTTATGTTTAAGGTATTTATGGTAACTTAAAGTATTTGGATGTGAACAAAATGATGATAAAATCTTTGACACATCATTCAAAAAAATATTATAACAATATTCAGGAATTCATAGAAAACTTGAAAAATTATTACCAAAATAGAAAAAAAGAAATATTTTGTAAATTTATAAGAATTATATATTCAGTAAGCACTTTATAACAACACATTTGAAAACTAAAATTCATTTTAAATTTTCTTGTTAAAAAAAATGTGGAAATTAAATAAAAATCTTTTTAATAAAGACAAATTAAATTATACCCATTATTGATAATATAAATCAGACTTTAATAAGTATTATAATTAATAAAATGATAACAAAAAAAGTGATACTAACATTCCTCGATGGATTCAATTTTCCAAATCACATTATATTGGTACCTACACGGGCTACATATTATGTAAATAAAAGTATAGGTAAGTATGGAATACTATTTGAAAAATTGTTTAGATTTGTTGATTTGTATAATTTATAAAAGGAGTTATGTGAAAGATTAATCCAGAAATCAAGAAGATCAACTAATCAAGTATTGATGAAAACAGATAAGACAATGTTTTTGAATTGAATTTTTCTAATATTTTTGAAATTAAAGCTATTAAATAGGCACTTATGCATTAATAAAGAGAAAATGTTGTCTAGTTGTGTTAAACTTATAAATTATAATAATTACAACAATACCTATAATAATAAAAAATAAATAAATAATAATAAATACTAATACTGTACCTATAAACGTAGTAGAATGTTTTGCAAATGTTTAACTTGTACTTGCAAAGTTGTAACTGTATAGCACATTAGCACATCGCTGGGCGATTGTTTACACGTGCATCATCAAGACATTGGCACTTGCTGGTAGTGATGTGCGTTAGCGGCTCACCTTGCAAATTATTTGTAATAAGTGACCTCCAACACCTTGGCGGTGTATTCATAGCTGTAATACATTTTGTAAGTAAATATTACGGAACAAATATTCGAAAAACTTATTATAATATTTCCTGATTTCTTTCTGTCGCCCATAACGGAAATGCAAAAACCCGAGATAAGACGTCTAATCTCAAATCACGTATACCTCTCCTTTACAATTACCTTTATAAGGAGAACCTAGTCAGAATCCACGGAACACGGGTATATAACACTCGCAAATTATAATATGGAATTTCAAAGAATAACATTTATCGTTTGCTCCTAGAAAACGATTTTAAGAAGTTTAATGAAAATCACCATCGGTGAATTTAGAGGTGAAGCTTGAGAATTAAAAGTGTGTTTAGAATTCGTCGGGGGAAAGGATTAGGTCGATGAGTAATTACCAAGTATCGTTGAATTTGTGTTTAATTTTACACGTGTACCTACTTAATTTAATGATTTTTATAATACATACGAGTACATTATGATTAATAAATAGATACCTAATGATTGCAATGTCTATTAATTTAAATAATACACCTATTTTCACTTAATCATCGCTAAGACTAAGGCCTCGTCGTCGTCATAAACATATTAGATGATACGTGTAGGTGCACCTGCTCTGAATATTAGTCTTATCTTATCCGCGCGCAGTCGGCTCGTTAACTTGTTAGCTCACTAGTTGAACAACGTATACAAAACTACTATTAATCTATAGGGTACTCAAATTACCGGTGTTGAAAAGTAACGCGTTACTTATTATAGTATACCTATTACGTCCAAGCCAGAATCAATCGCCGCCACACGGACAACCACACTCGCCGTCGTCGCCAACCCCTCATAATCAGTGTCGCGAATCGCGCGAGCCAAAACACAATCGCGCCGACACCGGACACCGTTTACAACAGACGGAGACAAAAATCCGTACACGCATACTAGTACGCGTATACTGTATACAGTAAAAACGTCCGTCCCACCACATGGTCATTTAATTTCACAAACTCATAGCGTCGTTAATTTATGTCCTTTATACGCTAAACTACAAGTTCGTCTGCTATTTGTCAACAATATCAGTCGAGCGTCGATTATTAGACGGCAGTCGGTCGTCCAGCCAACGTCGAATGCCACGATATCATAACGAATTAATATAATCCGTAGTACCTAATTTTTGCGCTTGCTAACTAGCCCGTAGACGTATCAATATTATAATTATTTAATTTTTTTTTTTGTTACGCGTGGTATATACATACCTACAAATTTTTTATGTTTCGGACCTGGCACCTAGATACTCTATATTTACGCACGTACGCACACGGTAAACAACAGTTTATCAATCAGACGATAAGGCGTTAATTACCTACGGATAATCAGGTACCTATATAATATGTTATATATGTAGTACGTTTTATTCATTCGATTGTTTATCATTAACATCCAGTGTCGTAAGTGTTGTATACGAGTTTGGATGCTCCGAACTGTATTTTCAATAAATTCCGAAACGAGGATTTGTACGAATTCCAAAAAGTTCAAAACGCCTGTACTGTGAAACGGCTGTAAAATGAATGTTAGTTTAGGTTTTAAGTATTTAATAATATTGCTGTTGTTCGTTGTTGTAAACAATGAGTGCGCGGCTAAACCGGCCGCCAATCAAGATAATAATTCACAGTTGAAGTTTGTTTTTATCGTAAGTAATATTTTATGATTGTTATTATTTTTATCATAGTCAAATTATAGTTATTAGTTAACAACCAAGCTTGAATGAACAACAATTATTATTGTAAGCGCTAAGTGATGTGATATATTATAAAATATCAACTCAATTAGAATATTCGAAAGATAAAGCCTGAATTCTCAATAAGTGCGGCATCCGAAAAAATCATACTAGGTTTATGACATAAGCGTAGAAAACCTATAAAACACATATCATTTGAAAGACATAACTGTCTTTATAAATTGTGCCTAATGTACGATGTACCTATGGCAAACACCAAAGATATAAAATATAAGTTAATATCATTTGCATATCATTCATTTTCTTTTACTCGTACCTATACGGCTATACCTAATTTAAAATATTTAAATTCGTTACACACGGATAATACAATACGGTAAATATCATGATGATAATGTTTCAATAATAGGTAAATAGAATAGTAATTATTCAGTGTAATATACTAATAATATTTCAATAATCGTGTACTTATATAATAATAATAATAATATGTTGCCTCGTTGGCACGACCTAGACATAAATAAGTCGGCTGTTCGACACAATCGGAATAATAAATAATATACAAACGAATCATATTATTACTATATAATAATAAACCTTACCTCGAATAAAGGTTTGTTTGTGACGGCATCGCAATACAATAATGAACGAACGTGACCCGTTTTGAGCAATCGCGAATTGTCGCAAAGAAATGTTAAATTTTATTTACACATCGTATGTACGCACAAATCGAAACGTTACAAAATGTCACGCGAAACGTTATCGACGGAGAATAGTGTTAATGTGTTATGTTTTTACCATCCGAGCTTCCGTAGTCGTGACTTGCAAAACACGGAAAAAAAAAACCAAAAATCGTCGAGCCGGGCGATGGCGAATACGATACGAAACGACTACGACGTCAAAAAACGCACACTCGAAGCCTTTACCGGCTTAGATTAGACGTCGTCCGAGCCTCGACGGAATCGTTGAAACTCCGAAGGCGACGGCCATTACACTCGCGTAATGGATCGCGCGCACCGGACGCGACGATACGATAGGAAAAATACGGTGAACACCGAATATCGACGGTACGGTAGTATTTAAGCGACGAAATAATTTGGTTGCGCCCACGCGACCGCCGTGAGACGTGCGATTATTCGTCGATAAATACTATTACCATCGACGCGAAAGGAATTGTAGAAACCGTGTATCGAGACTATGGCGGTCGGCATAAAACTCGAAACACGGACCCGTTCGGAGAAGCCCCAGACATAAACGCGAACCGACGAAGACTGAAGCAATGGCGGAAGGGTAATCCCAGCGTCCCCCAAAACGGTTAAAAAAACGAACAGCCAATGACAATTATTCACGAATCATGGAATGTGATTTTTTTCGTAACGGTTTTTTTGTTTACCGAGAATCGTTACCGCGGTATCCGGAGTCATCGTCCCGTCACGGCGGCCACGCGGCCACACGGCCATGCTAATATAGACCTAGCGTCGCATTCCTCATTCGCTCGATCGAGTGGCCGTCGAATTCACTACTACTATACTCGCAATTTATCAGATTCAACGCGCGTTGTGTAACGGTGGTTTAATAATAATAATTAATATATAATAATAATAAGTTTAGCATAACGCGTCGGTGGGTTGTACTTATATTTTACATCGATATAATATTATTATCACTAACCTCGGGCCGTCGTCGACTCCATTGACGACCGTTTTCATTCGGCGGGTCCGAAACATTTCACAACGGCAAACACACCACGGAACGATTATTCACTACTCGCGCGAACCACGATATTACCATAATTCGTTTGTTTTTGGCGGACGGTAAAATTCATAAGCCGTTTTGGCGAACGGCGACGACGTTCATACACTTCACGTTCTACACTCGCGTAATGGATCGCGCACCGGACGCGACGGCGGCGGCGATACGATACGAAACGACGACGACGTCAAAAAACGCACACTCGAAGCCTTTACCGGCTTGGAATAGACGTCGTCCGAGCCTCGACGGAATCGTTGAAACTCCGAAGGCGACGGCCATTACACTCGCGTAATGGATCGCGCGCACCGGACGCGACGATACGATAGGAAAAATACGGTGAACACCGAATATCGACGGTACGGTAGTATTTAAGCGACGAAATAATTTGGTTGCGCCCACGCGACCGCCGTGAGACGTGCGATTATTCGTCGATAATTACTATTACTATCGCCGCGAAACGAAATTTTGAAAACCGAGAAACGAGATTCGATGGCGGTCGGCATAAAATTCTCGAAACACGGACCCGTTCGGAGAACTCCCAGACATTAGCGCGAACCGACGAAGACTGAAACGGAAGGGAAAACCAGTATCCCCGCGTCCGCCGAAACGTTTGGAAAAACGGACAGCCAATGATAATTATTTACTAATTCATGGAAAGTAATTTTCTTTTTTTAACGGTGGTTTTTTTAAACGACCTCCAGACGGACGACCGCGACCGCGGTATCCAGAGTTCTGTCTGCAGCGCGCGACCACGTCGCCGTCGTTCCATCACGGCGGCCACGCGACCACACGGCCACGGCGGCGGAACATTCACACTGCAACTCATGCCGCCTGCAGTGTTGTAAAAACTCGTCGTTATCGGCGTTTTGGCCGAAATAGGTTTTCGAATAAAACAAGCTCACCCCGGAATCATCACCCCTAATGCCTTCCTGAATTCCTATTCTTGCCTCTGCTATGTTAAACGAAACTATTGACCAAATTTAATACCACAAAGCTCCAGTGGCTCCTGATTTTTTCCATTTTTACCCCCCAGAGTTAACAACTCTGTGAAAAAAAATTGGAAAAAAGTTAAATAGCGTCGTCACAAAATGGGAACATAAAAAAGGCCTGTTCTTTTAAATATATAAAAGAATATCTAAACTGCGATAATACTCTATGGTATATTTATAATTTAATTTATATAACATCACCATGATGTATGTGATTGATTAGTATGGTAGCGAGTCTATGGATGATTTTAATACAACTAATCAGTGCATTAAAATTGTAAAATTATTCCATATTACATTTTACAATTATTAATTTTAATAACTATTTAAGTTCTACATATTTTTAACGATTCATTTATATGCTAATTAATTTTTTTTCATATCATGACGTGCTTAACACAATGTAATTTATTTTTGAATCTTGTCAATCAAACAATATTATTTGTTTTTGTAAGGTTTGTTTGTTATACGTTAATTATTAAAAGTTTATTTATCTGGATAATCTAAATTCGTTAAAAAATTGTTTGTATTAAAAGGTCTTTTTATGATTTTTTTTTTTTATCATTATAAATAAATATAAGTAATAATTTTAAATAGTAAATAATATTATGGCAAGTAAAAATAATTAGTTGTGCAATTGTTTAATATAGGTGATGAGACATATGAATCGTGCTCCTCTGACACAATACAAAAATAACACAAATAATATAAATTGGAGTCGTGGTTTGGGCGAGTTGACCTACGAGGGTATATGGAATGCATACCGTGCAGGCCAAGCATTACGTGAACGGTACCTTGGCTTTTTACACCCTTTGCAACGATATACACCCAGCGAGATCGAAATATCTTCGACGGAATTGGATCGATGCTACCAAACTGCTGGCTACTTATTGGCAGGTATGTATCCACCTAATGAAGAGCAAACATGGAACAAAGACTTGAAATGGCAACCTATACCAATTAAAACAAGTCTAGGAAAAGATCATTACTTGGTAAGTATTTAAATGGGACATTATTTAAATAAAATAAAATTTAAATTAAATAATGTTGGTGAAGGAAGCAAATAGCCAATAGGTGTTAGTTCTGTAACTTAAAAATCATAATAATGAAAAATAGATTTAATTATCAACCTATCATTAACAAATAATAATAAAATGTACACTATACGAGTATGTTATAGATACATTATATAATAATGTCATTTTAATTTTTGTAATAATTTAAAGGAACAGTTTTTATATTAAGAGTATGAACAGAATTAAGGAAATGTGAATAGAGAGAAGTTATATTTAGACACATTATCAAATTCACACTTTTATTCAAAAACTTATATAACATAAGAAATTTTGAAGAACAAAAAAAAAAAAATGTTATAATGTTAAAGGTAGCACAAATTCTTATTTTTATTTTCTAATTTTTAGTATACTACATCCTCAAAAGGTAATGTAGAGAACAAAGAATATAATATAACATAATAATACTACAGAATGCATACAGTTTCAAAATATTAAGTTTTTAAACAGTAACAAATATTAAGTATCACTTTTTAATATTTGCAAAAATTTGGTGATATTTTTCTTTGGAGGGTTCTAAAATCTAATTCAATTGAATATAAGACATATGACATTTAAAACAAAATTTACTTTAAATAAAACAAACAATTCCACAAACATTTCTTTGTGAATTAATGGTTTCCAACAGTAGTGATGATAAATTATTTTATTTTGAAAAGTTTTTTTGATTCTTCGGCAAAAAGTATCACTTGATTTGAAAACTCTAAGTTATATTATGAAATGCGATATATTTCCTATGCATAAATGCGTGTATCAGTTATCTCTACGTCTATAATATAACATATAAATAAATATATGTTTCAAAAAGTTGTAGAGTATTTACAGAGAGACTTGCTTGATGTTCAACAATGAAGGAATAAAAGGTTCAAAACAATAAAACTGTTTTGAGATTAAATACATTTAACTATAACTTATTGTAACACAAGAAATAATTAAAATAAAACTTATATGTTAGTTTTCTGGGGATCCAAGGCTGTGTCCAAAATATAAAATGGAATTACATCAAGAATGCGAGAGTTTGATGAAAACGGAAAAGATCAGAAATTTAGTCAGCTATTTGAAGAATTACACATCAAGTCCATTAAATACACCCTACGATATACTAAAAGTAGTAGATGTTATTTGGACAGAGGTAAGCAGTTATATTTAGTGTATAAATAATTGTTTATATAGTTCTTATAAGAAATTTTAAACTCGAATAATTACCAAACTTTGAAATTGTTATATACATTTTAACAGAAAATTTTGTATGGTATACCTTTAAGATCAGTAAAATTTATTATTTAGCGTATGGCAAACTACTCAATTCCTAATTGGGCAATGAAACGATATCAAGATATTGAGGACTATCTTCTTACCAGTATGACTGTGTTAGTAGAAACCAATCAAATGAAACGTTTATATTCTGGTAATTATCTTCATAATCATTTTTTATTGGTAAAAATATTGAAATAAATTTATAATGTTAAATTTTACAGGAGATATGTTAAATGATGTTTTAACACGAATGGAAGCTTCAATAAAAAAGGCACCGAATGCAAAAAAAATATATTTGCATGTAGGTCATGATTCAACTATAGTTCCTTTTCTTAAAACACTAAATATAACAAATATTACATATCCATTTTATGGGGCTGCTGTAGTAATGGAGTTGTACGAAACACCTTTAAATGAAACAATTGTGAAGGTAAAAAAAAAAATTTTAATGATAGTAAAAATAAAACATAGTAATAAATTAATAAATATTTTTGAAAACCTAGCTATTATACAACAGGGACTATGAATGGAAAGAATCAAAGATTGAATTAAATGAATTACCAGGTTGTCCACAGCCATGTCGACTAGAAGATTTGCGCACCCTTACACAACAACTGATACCTTATAACTTAGATCAAGAATGTAAAAATTAAAAACATAATATACGAAACGCAACTTACAATTAAATTGGAATCTGTACTTTTAGCTTAGTATTAAATATTCAGTCTGTCTTAGAGATTGCTTCCAATCTTTCCAATAATTGAGGATGAGTATGATGCCAAGCTGAGTAGAGAGAGTCATAAATTGGAAATCCTAAGTTATCATTGTGTAATCTGATTAGTCCACTTTCAAGTTCTTTTGCTTTTCCAAGTTTTTTGGCAAAAGCGTCTGCTTGAAATTCTAGTTGTCTGCTTAGTGTAGTCATAGCAAAAGTTATAACAGTGTTATATGGAGAAAACACATATTGGAATATAATTGCTAGACCAATGATAACTGGATGTGTGGACTCATAAAATCCAAAGGCACGATATAACATTGAGTTGTCATATAACCATCCAAAAACGAATAACATAACAAATAAATTTACCTAAAATTAAAAATTATCATATATCTATTAGGTATTAAAAATAGAAAATAATCTTTAAAAAAAATGAATTATACCTGAGATATCATCAAATAAAATAATGTATGGTTTAGTTTCCAATGACCAAGCTCGTGACCTAAGACTGCCAAAATTTCATCATCGTTCATTCCTTTTCCTTTTTCTTCAGTTTGTTCATCAATAATATTTTTTTTTTCTTCTTCTGTTTTGTCATCCTTAATTTCGTTGCTATCCTTCATTAATGTGTCATATAAAACAATCCGTTTGTTATTGAAAAATCCATAAAAGTATGCATTGCTGTGAGCTGAACGCTTTGATCCTAAAACACAATCCACATTTAAATTAGTAATTTATCACTTTATTTTATTAAAAAATAAAATATGCAATAGTTCAAATTATTTTATTTTATAAAAATATAATTTATTTATATTATAATTGTATATTTTTTTAAAAACATAAGTTAACAATTACAAACTATTACATAAATATTAAATAATATTATAAATATTGATTAGGCATTATGCATAAAAATAATAGATTATATGTGACTCGATTACACAATCAATTATTAATTAGATAAATATGAATATTATTATGATTAGGGGACATTTATTATTGGAATTAATATGATCTTAAGGAGAGAAGAGAGAAATAAGTGGATTAATTACTGACTAGAGGTTACTAAAAAAATTTGAAATAGCTGAGACTTCCACTACATAAAATACAGCACCAAGCATGTATGCTTACAATATTGTATTTTAGTCCATAGAGTTGACAGATGGAAAAATGAGTGGTAAGGATGAGTTTTTCAGTTACAATTTTAGTATGATGCAAAGTAAACAATGATTTAAGTATATAAACATTTTTCAATCTTTTAAAATGCTTAAAAAAAAACATTGGTAAAGATTTTTTAGAAGAGTGTGTTATTTTCTGATAACAATGATATGTTAATTGATAATTTTTATTTATTATGGAAGTCATAATACTCATGAACAAGTAAAACCATATATTAAAATTAAAATACAAGGTAAAAGCAGAACATTAAGAAAATCGTCACATGCGAACTGTCAAAAATGAACTATAATGTATTATTTAGTTAAATTTAATTTAGGAAATACATAATATTTGTTACAGTAAGATGATATATTTTATATTAAAAAAAAATTAATACTAATTAATTAAAAAATATTTTACCTTCAACAATATATATTTTGAATAGAGGAAAGTTGACTTGTTTGGCAAGCTCTTCAATTTTTGTTTTCAAAGGGCCATCTGATAATGGTGTATATTTATCAAATAATGGTGCAATGAATTCTGGGTATATTGTCATAATAAACAAAGAAGTTATTACACTAAATACCCACAACCAGATAAAGAAAAACCGTCCTCCCCATTTAACAATACTGATTGCTGCTGCAGTTATTGGTAAAGATATCACTTGAACCAATAAGAAGTTCTTGATTTTGTCTTTAATAAAAAAACTGATATTCTAGATGGGAAAATAAAATATTAGGTTTTGATAAATAAACTCAATAAATAATTGTAAGTTACTTGTTTGTTAAAACCATGTTTTTCTTCAATAATAAATGTATTATATGCTGATATTGGTAAAGATGTCAGTGTGCCCATAGTGTTCATAAACAGAAGAAACAAACAACTAGTCATGATTTCACTATCTTTATAACTAGTATCAATCAAACAATATTTGCTGAGGTTCCATAATAAAGTGAATCCGTTCAAACAGATGAATCCCTAAAAATTTTAAGTAAGAAATTGATAGGCATGTTAAAATATTTTTTAAAACTACAGTAGAACCTTGAATATCCGAACTAATTGGACCGCACCTAGTTCGGATACATGAAAGTTGAGATACTGGAAATTTTTTAAATTTAAAAAAATAGTTATAAATTAAATATTTCATAATTATTATTAGTATTATTATGTTAGAATTACATTACTACATTACATACATGACTTTATAAGAAATACATACGTAGGAACATATGTTTATTATATTTTTTTGACAAAATTATCCATTTTCATTTGACAACAAGCTGCGACATGCTTTTCTGCAGCTAAGTCTTGCAAACTAATCGAGTCTCGATTATCTACTAAAGATTTACACATGTACACACATATATAAATATATGTATGTACTAATAATAAATTGCAACAATTATGATAAATTCGATAAACCGGCCGCGGGTAAGAGTGCTTCAACAAGTTTTAACGATTGGATACGCTACTAGTAGTTTAGATAACAGAAGGTTCGTAAAACGGAAGTTTAGATAATCAAGGTTCTACTGTATATTCAAAATATTTACATACACCCTGCACAATAAATTCATAACAAACTAGTTTTTAAAATATGCATATTTTTTATGTGTTTTAATCAACAATGTGAAGAAAAAATTGAAAGATGAAATTAAATAATTGAAAAATTATGAAAATATTTCTACTTACAGTTGAAATTATCATATTGAACCATTCTACAGCTATGCTAAAACTGTTTTTATCAATACCATAAGACCTGGCCTTACGAAATGTTTCCATATCCAATACATCAGCTAATTTTGCAGGTATTGTTTCTGTTGTTTTAAATACACGTCTCTGAAAAAACAAAAGTAAGAAATTATTAACAATAAAATGAATAATATAGTTAAATTATATTATTAAAGACTATACATAATTCTTTATTAATATGCAACTCAATGGGCGTACCTAAAATTTATTTTAAAGAAGGTGTCACAAAAACCTATATATATATATATATGTATATTCATATTCAGATATACATTTAATTTAAACATCAATCAAATTAAAGGTTATAGTGTTGATTATATCAACTTGTACTCACTTATTTGCTTTATAAAAAATATGGTTATATACTGTAAAATGTATATATTATATATTGGTTACTTTACATGTAAAATTATATTAATAAAATAGCATTTATTTTAGTAGATAATTGAGAGTATGAAAATTAATCTCAACTATTTTGATGAATTACGATGAAAAATAAATTGAATACACCTATAATTGATATAATACAATATAACACGGCTAAAGGAGGGTATCCCGGCCCTCAAACGCCCATGTCGCATACACCACTGATTCAACTAGAACCAAGTGCACAACTAATATTATAATAATAATGGTGAACATGTGTAATTTAGTGTTAATGTAAAAACTAACTAGGTAACAAGCAATTATAAAAATATCATAGTAATTATACATATACACATGTGCACGACAGGTATACGGACTAATTGATAATAAGTAATTTTATTTACCTGTCTCAACGTTAAATATTGTTCCCAAAGAAACTCTATCCAAGAAAACGTTAATACGCCGTAAAATACGCAAAATTCGGGAATCATCTTGACAATTGTTCGAACAAAATTATATTGGTTACAATATTAATAAATATTAAGAACTATATAATATCATTAAATATTGAATTACACTTTGGCAGCGACACGGCTATTATAACAGTATTAACTATAGCAATTTGTAATATGTCGGATTAAAATTAAATGAAATGATTCATAGTTATTTCTGAAAGAATTAAAAAGAGAAAATAAATGGAGATAAAAACATAAACAATTACAAAACAAGCCGACAAACGGATCATAACGTTATCAGTATTGTTTAGGGAATTTCGAATATTTTACTTTCTCAATTTCGACCACACTGTCGACAATTTCTTCCAGAGAAAGATAAATATAGATAACGAATGAAGATAAACATATTATTTATAATATCTATGGCAGAAATCTATCTGTTTTGGCTTCCATGATTTTCCGCCATTTTTATAACAACAAACGTGTGATAACTGATTTTCAAGTGAGAGTCCGCGATAAGTCTTATGTATAAGGTCTAATGGAGACGATGAAATATGAATACAACAATTTGTTTTTTTTTTGTCAGTGACTTGTGGTTATTTGTTAATTTTTTTGGCTAACCCGTGCTTATGTGTTATGTTTAAATTTAATTTTGGTCTGTAAAAATGTATCTATTTATCTAGATTTCACAGTTGTAATAATCGTCGTCAATAGTCTGTGTTGTTTGTCTTGGATTTTGTTTTCGGTACGTAATTCATTTTAATCAGTGGTGTATTTAAAAACATTTTTCAAAAAGGGGTGTTATAATTTAATAAGTACCTATAACATACAATGATGAAATATAAATATAACTGAAATTCCATGTCATTAGAGTTGAAATTATTAGCATCAGTCAAGTCAGTTGGAGCCACTGAAAAAATTATTGTTCTTGTTATGTCGGAAGTAGATTGTAGTGGTATCAATACATTTCGAGTTACTTTTCCTGTCACAATGATTTATAATAATTATTCTAAGGGTGAGTTGCTTAAACAATCACTAATGATTTATTAAATAAAATTGGGTGTTGCTTAACTGAACTTCCGATAGTGTAAATGGGTCTGTAAATTATTGGTTATTGGATCTGTAACTTATAGGTCCAATTTTGGTTCGTTAACATTTAGAGAACGAATATTACTATCATATCACTGGTATAATTTATTTGGTAATCAATAAAAAAAAATGTCTAATGCAACACCTTATAATTCTATACAGCTAATAATACTTTACAAGATAAATAGGTTATTGGTCTGATAACTGATCAACAGACTGATTTTTATTGTACCCACCTTAATAGATATATCAGTGTATTACCATAAAAATATAATTTGCATATTTACTTTATAAATTTAGAATTTTAGGATTTTTTTGAGAACTAAAGCATATATTTTTATATTATTATATACTTAATATATTATATATTATAAGTACATTATATAGATATATATTGTAAATATTACATATATCATGTTAGATATTATGTATTAAGTATGTATTAATCAGTAAATTTGTAATTCTTTTCAAACATAATTTTTTCATTTTCTAATCACCCAATCATTCCATTAATTCAAAACTACTTTGGTTCCAAAATGATCAATTTACTGAGATTATATATTGTATAATAATTGAGTCCTATTTTTGTATCAATTGTTTTAGTCTTTATTTAAAATTAATAATGATTGTATAACTATTTTTTTTATAATATAGATGATTAATTAAAAATTTTTATTTTTCAGAGTTGAAGAATGTCGATTCAGATGAAAACTTATGATATTGAAGGTGAAGACGATATTTGTGAAATATTCTTGAGTAATAAGATAGAACAATTCAACAACGCTTTTGAGTTATGTTTAAAAAATATAAAAAAAAAGGA
The DNA here is from genome assembly GCA_948098885.1 of Drepanosiphum platanoidis. Taxonomy (NCBI): domain Eukaryota; kingdom Metazoa; phylum Arthropoda; class Insecta; order Hemiptera; family Aphididae; genus Drepanosiphum; species Drepanosiphum platanoidis. Next base: position 9,077,183 of record OX402531.1, read on the forward strand.
ATATTTTCTTAATAAAAATAATGGAAATTTGTTGTGTTTGCTTGAAGCAACATTAGTTCCATTAACAATTCAAAATAATAATTTTTCAATTTCTTTGTTTAGAGAGAATAGTAATGAATATATTGTACACTTTGTGAACATCAAAAATGAAAGCGGAGACGATATTAGTTCATTGATTGATAATTTAAGTGCAAATGATAGAATTTTACTTATAAATGGAATCAAATTAAAAAATAGTTGCAAATTCTATGATTCTCCGAAGTTAATTATTGACGTTCGACCAGAAAAAAACTCTTCAGTTTTTGTATTGAAATGTAAAAGTTCTTCTTTATTAAAATCAAGTTTTCCGATTGAGAACAATTTATCTCGACTTACTGCCACAGGTTATTATTCATTATTTGGAAATGTAATAAAAACCCTAAAATATACTGATGAAGATTTCATGTTGTTAAGAATTCACTGTTTTGACAAATCATGTATTAAAATTTACAAATATCCTCAAGAGTTCAAGAAGATTTTAATGCCAGAAACAAATACTGATGTTGAATATGATTTTTCTACAAATAATGTTGATATTTTAGTTAAAAATCCATGCAGTAGTTTCTTTTCATTATTACCTAATCAGCGAGTATTGTTAAACAATGTCAAAGTTAAATATTCAAATGGTTTACAATTATTTTCATTACATTTGAAGGGAAATGTGAATAACATAAAAGCTGATCCAATTGAAACTAATAGCGTTAATTCCATCAGACCTCCTACCAAACATTTTATAATTCCAAATGAATTAAAACCAAGAACTAAACAAAGAGCAAAGCAAATATGTAATAATGACCCATCAGATTCAAATAGTGAAAATCAAAAATTTAGAAGTTGTATTTCTCCAATCAAAAAATTATCAGTAATTAATAAGTCAAGTAAAGAGAATTCTATACAATCATCAGATGATGATAATGTCAATATATCACCTTGCCGAGATTTTTCAACATCAAAATATATTTATAAGAAAAGAAAAAAAAATGATGTTAATGGTTTATCTTGCAAAACAAATATTAAAAATAATGATAATATTGTTTCATCAACTCTAGTCACAAATCTTAGCTGTGAAGTTAATTCTAGAGTTTCAGATTATAGTAACGGCTCACCAAAGAAGAGTATAGAAGGCTTTTCAACGGAAAGGAAAATGTGTGCACAAAAAGATAATTCACCTGACTTTATTCTCAGTCCTCCTTTATTCTATGAAGCACCAACAGAATTAAATAAAAAAAATCAGTCCAAAACATTACACTCAAGTAATATAAACACAGACAAGTCTAGAATCTGCAAAGGTCCCTGTAGGCTTATTTATTTTGAACCAAGTTTACTGGATGATAATAGCATTGTCTGTGGGTATTGTACAAAATGTCATGTATTTATTCAAAAATCTTTTATCAAATCTTCAAACACGGAACACAGATGCCCTAAATGCTCTAATATTGTTTATCTTACTTTTTTTTTTAAAATGATTTTTTTGTATGGAAAGGATTATAACCAAGCTATAGAAGTATGCTGCTATAGTGAAAATGCCACAAAAGTTCTTAAAAAATTAACAAAGGAAACTATTATACTTGAAAGTTATTTATCAAATCAATATTACAGAAAATTAGTGGCTGATTCCATAAAATCATTTATCATTCACAAAACTAAATTAAATATAATTGTCAAAGAATCTACTAATGATAAAACTTTTATACTTCTAGGAATAGATACAAAATATGTTATTACTTCCCCAAATCATTAATGTATATATATAATTTATTTATTGTGGTTCCTATGAATAAAAACACTATTTTTATATTTCATATTGTATATATTATGTAAGTATAAGTATTTTATTTTGTTAAAGTAATACAGTTGTTTTACAATGTTACGTAAATTTAAGAAGATTAAAAATTACATCTCAATGTAAATGTAATGTAGCAATAAATGTAAATAAATAAAAAATAAAAAATTTAACTTCCGTATTAAACATGAACTACTTGATGGTTTATATTTGATATAAATGTATTTTTGTTAATTATTAATGTATCCTGAAAACTATAATTAAAACATGTTATCAATCAATATGTTATAATTATGTTCATAATCGATGAGTTAAATATTCACTAGTCTAGTAGGAGTGAAAATAGTTTTATAAAGGCGAGTCCATATGAGAGTACATGCTGAGCGGAAATGCTCAAACTGTGAGGTGCATATAACTCCATCGTTCTGATGAAACTTTGAGCATACACAACTGTTTGCAATGTATGGCTAACACAATACGATTGCTGTCGGTTAAATAAACTTGCTCAAAGACAATTACTCGACAGCTTTTTTTTGACCCATTTGTACGAAAAAAAATACGCATGTTGTTTGTATGAGCTACTGTTTTTTTTTCAAATGAAAATAATTGTATCAAGTTTAAAATAAAAATAGTGGAGTAATGAAGACTGTTTTCGATTGATATAAGAATATCAATTGAGGCATGGAATCTCAAAAATAAATTTCATTTTTCCAAAACGAAAAAACAAAATGCTTGGGAAAGGAAAATTATTTAAAAAAATCAGGAAGAGCTGAAAAAATGGCCTAAAGTTTATAAGAATCTATTCTTCCGAGTCCTTACGAAAACAATTTCTTAACTGTCCGGTAGTTTTCTCAAACTGTAAATGACCTAACGAATAGGGTCTAACTTCCAATCGTTTGAACAAGTGAGAGTGGTCTACCATCTTCTATATCAGCTGCTGTTTTTTTTTGTTTTAAAGTAAAATATAAAACTTTTAACTTTTAATTCATATTTATACAGTATTATATTGTTTATGAAATCACTGTGGTAAAAGTATTTCAAAAATTCTATTTTAATATTCGTATGTATAACCATTGATTATAAATACTAGTATTTATAATCAATGGTATAACCTATATAAAAGTATTTTTGAAATACATCAATAATTTTGTCTGTCACATTAGGGACTAAAGTAAAACTCTCCATGGGATGTTATTACTTATTTCGAAATGTTCACAAATTAAAACTATTTTATTTTTTTCAATAAACATAAGAATAGTGTTTTTTTTTCTTTCAGTTTAGACCGTATTATAATGTCCGTTTCAGAATAAATTATTCTTGAATATAGACCTTATAATCGTCAATCGATAACGGGTATGATTTGATTCGATTTTATACGTTATTAAAGTATTTAAACATTTCTTTTTTTATAGCCTGTAGCACAGTTCAAGGATAATATAACACTTTATCAGAAAAACATTAGCATTCATGATGACTATTGACCTTATTAAAATAATCATAATCATTTCGAGGAGTTAACCCGAAACACCCTCCAGTAATTTGTATTTTGAGTAGAAAAAATATTAAAACTCATTGAACACAACAAATAAAAAAAATTTAATCGAGTGATAACGATAGGCAACCGGACGATGAGAACTATAGACAGCCTTAATGAGAACGTTTTAAAAGGACAGAATAAATAATTATCCTTATTCCTTAAATTTCTAACATAATATACAGTGGGTCCATCTCATAGAGTAATATCACTCCATGATCCATCTTGGATAGACCCATAGAATAAAGATATAAACTATATAGTTCAGTTTATAGGCGATAGGTCTATGATTGGGCATACGCCGTAGAGATATTAGTTTATCTAAATATAATATATTCGCGGCGTATTCTGTGCCGTTATGCCTGTACGGTAAAAATGTTTTACAACGTTGGACAGCCTGCGTGACAATGACGTCAACCGCGAGTTATAACCTGCTGCCTCCCTATATCGGCCGACAGTATAAAAGGAGTCTCGGCACATGGTGAATCTTGGGTTCTTTCCGCGAGAAGCCCCACGTCCGCCCTTCGCGGTCGTTTCACGTTCGTTGGCCACGTCGAAAATCTCGTTACACAGAAATAAATTCTTTACTGTTCATCATACGCGTGAATTCACAACCGACTAAATTGCTTTTCCGACTCGGTTCGATTGAATTTTCGCTGCGCCACCCGCCACTCCAACAAGCGAAAACATCATGTCTCTGTCCCAGACTTCTGTGGTGAGTACGTCGTCAGTAGGCGCTGCGCGATCAGTGAAACTCGTCGTCGCAAATTTCTCTGAATCACAAGGATCTTAAAATATCGCGAACTCTAAGATGCGTTGGTTTTAACGGATGAGTTACTCCACCGGAGATTTAACTACGAGATATACCTAAAAGGCCTCGCCGATTCGTGATCGAAAGCTTGACGGTTTGTAGCCGAAGAATCTCGCGCGCCCGTTCGTAATCACTATAATAGCTACCGCCACCGTTCGAAGGTTATTTTTGTAGGTCAATATATTTAATTTTCACACACGGTGGTAGTGTCGGAGGGGGTGGAAGGAGCAGGTTAACGTTTTTTTTTTTTTAACAACCGCCGCGATGAACACTGGTCTATTATTACCGCGCGTCGAACTCGGATACCCTGATCCGTGTCTCGAGTTTAAAACGATCGAAAGCCAACGGTATTTGCGCTCAGCTTTGTCAATTATTACAAAATAGATTTATATCTAACTTGATATTTTAAATCTGTTCCGTGATAGTATAGATTTCATAGTGAATTTATTTATCTTGAAATTTTCTTAAAAAAAAAAAATTGTAAACATATCATCACTGTCTTGTAATTAATTAATGATCTCCTGTGATCTTTATAGGTACCATTTCATTTATCATATGAGATAAGTTTCAAGTTCACAAAGTTTAAAAACTGTTTGTTTCATCGATTATAAGAACCTAAGCATTAATTATTGTTACCTATTAATTATTATTAATTGAATTTTGATGTTTTAATATAATTTCATATTATTTGGAGGTAGTTAATGTAATTTATTGTAATTATTTTACTATACGACAAGGTATACTCAATACCTATTTGATTTTTATCTTCCAAGTCTGTTTCGTTTTGTTCATTAGGTTTTTAAATATTTTAATTTTATTGTTCCAATTTAGAAATCATTTTTGAAAGTTTTTAAATAAACTACCATAAATTCCTAAATAGTTAGTATTATTTTAAAATATACCATTATGAGTTGTTAAATTAGAGTAAAGGTAATATTAAGTACCATATGGTTTGTATTTTTGAATAATATTTATGTTTAAAATTACAGACTAATATGGAGTAAGAAAAACTACTTGTGTTAAAAAAACCTGATAAAACAACAATTCCAAGTGAAAGTCTTATTTTGTTAGTTAGGTATCTCCATTTATATTAATTTGATTTATGCTTTTTGATCATTTTTCTGAGTATTGGTCTATATTAAATTACTGTTAATAGAAATTAAATATATCATCTCCTATAATATTATTATTTAAATATTAAGTACTTAAATTCTGAAATCTATATTTTTTCATGGTTTTCTTGTTTATTGATATGATTTTTTAGCTATCAATATAACTGTACCAATGCAATATGCAGTTTACCTTGCCTGTGCAATCTACCCTTAATCTACTTGTTGTACTACCATTTATATACTGTATTTTAATTTTATCTTTCATTGTGATACCACAGAATAAATGAAATTTCATTTATTCTGTGGTGATACCTTAGAGATTCTCTAACAAATATGAAAATATAGGTTAAGATAGTCTACAATTTAATATTTATTGATGAACAAGATGTAACATAAAATATAATCTGTTAGAAGTATTTTTGGGGACATGTATGAAGTATCTACACAGACAATACCATGCTTTTTAAAAATATATAATAATTGATTATTTTGTATTTTCACATTTGTGTTAAGGGTTCAAGTAAATTTTCATTAATTATTTGGGCATTGCATACTTAATATATTAATATCTAATTTTGATTTTTATGAAGGTACTAGATGGATGTACCTAAATAATTTAATTAATTTAACTGTTGTAATTTATTATTATGATTATTACAATCTATTTATTAAATTCAAAATCTATTTGAATATTGAATTTATTGTTGATAGATTGTATGATGATATAACATCAAAACATCTTCAATTTTGTTTGGGTTTAGATTATTATTGTTTGATTTGGTTAGGTTAGGTTTTGTAGTTTGTATTAATAATACAATCTAATTTCCTATTTCATATTGATAGTTTTAATGATATAATATTATTGACAAACTACATGAATTTATTTAAATTTTAAATATATGAAACTAATTACCTATAATTATTTCAGTTGAAATTATACCAAACAGTAATTGAAGATACTATAAATAGCTCTCGAGAATTTTTTGCGGAAGAAGGTATTGATGATCAAATTTTAATGGAGTTAAAGCAGTCATGGGAATCTAAAGTGATGGCTAGTAAAGCTGTTGATCCACCACCTCCTCAAGAAGTTACTCAACTTCCTAAGGCTGTTCTTCCAAATGTTGTTAAACAAACTAAAAACCAATATACTCCTACAATAGTCAGTAAGTGTAATTTAAGTAATTTTTTATTAAGGAATAGTTTAAATTATATTGTTATAAATTATTATTTTTAGATAATAGTGTCCAACAATTAAAAATGGTACAGCAACAAAAAATACAGCAGCAACAACAGCAGCATCTCCAACAACAACAACAACAACAACAACAACAACAACAACAACAACAACAACAGCAGCAGCAGCAGCAGCAACAGCAGCAACCACAAACACAAACACAAACACAACAACAACCACAAACACAGCCAACACAAAACTCTATAGTTTTACCTGCAGAATATGCAAACAAATATGTACCAATTCAAATAACTCTACCGGCACAAGCTGGTTCCCAAGATTCTGGGCCTAGAGTTCTTTCTATTCAAGTTCCAAGTTCTGCCATACAAGGTTTAATTCTTATTGAGTTTTATTTTATCTATTCTATTTTATAGGTTCTAATATTTAATTAATATTTTAAATGTTTAATATTTGTAGGTAATATGCTACAGAGTATACTAAGTGGTCCAGTAATAACTAATAGTATGGCTTTACCTACACAGCTAGCTACATCACTTTTACAACAGCATGTCAATAATGTTCTTGCTGCACAGTCAATTTCAGGTAAAATTAATTATAAGTATTTTAAATTTATTGGTTATCATGAGAACTTGATAATTTTTTAAATTTACGAATATCTAATCTAAATATTTAGGCGTTCAAACTGTTCAAACAAATCAATCTGATTTTTTATCTGAAGGACGAACTGTACAACAACAGCAACAACAACAACAACAGCAGCAACAACTTCAACAAAATAATCAAGCATTTATAAGTGGGAATGGAACTGGGGGTGTTAAGAGAACTATAGCTCAAATTGATGGGGCTAATGATTCTTCTACATCAGATGACGATGATGATGACGACGATGATATTGATGATGAAATAGATGGTGATGGTGATGACGATGATGATGAGGATGAGGACAAAGATCAAAATAGTGCTTCTGATGCTGTAAGTGTTTTTGATACAAACTATTTTATTTCAATTAAAATACAAATTAATTTAATGAAATAAAAATTTCCTTTTATTACACTTAAATTTTTTTTTTTTTTAATAACTTTTAATCTTTCAACTATTATATTTAAAGTTTTTAACATTTAATTTCTTTGACTAAATAATATAAAACCTTAGTTATTATAATTGAAACTATTACTAAGGTAATAATTATTTAATAAATAATATTAAATGATGAATATAAAAATTACTTTTAGATTATAAATTCAATTTATTTTCAAAACATTATTGATGTAATTTTATTTATGAAAGTTTGACTAGATCAATATTTAACATGTTAGGTACATTAATTACATATTGGGATAATTTTTTTTTTTGTGGAATTTAATTATTGTTAGTTTAAATTAAAATAAATATTAAACATCTGTTAAATTTATAATATTATTTAAATATTTTATAAAAATACTTGATGATTAAATTTAGTACACAATCAAAAATTATAACTAACCAATAAATGTTTAGGTGGTTGTGATCAAAACTATTTTGATCAATTGCATTAACTGACAGTGATTTTATCATTCAATATGTTGTCCTACAGATATAATATTTACAATACTTTCTTATTTCTTTAGTAGATAATATTACTTATATGTAGAACTTGGATGTTGTAGTAAAAAATTAATAAAATGGATTGCAGTATTGCACAAAAAAAGCCAATAATTGCCCTAAAAATAACAAAAGTTGCATTAAAAATAACGGAGATTATTTACAAATTATATATTTTTATTTTATTTTTATTCATTAAATATAATTTTTATCTGTTATTTATCAATAAAAATAAAATACAATTTTTTAGTTGTTTAATATTTATCAAGTAAATTGAAAAAGGCAGATGTTAGTTGTAAGTTTATAATATCTAATTTTTCTTTTTAATTTATATACATATAAATATATACATATAAATATATACATGAAGTAAGATAATTTATTTACCAGTTGATCAAAGTCATATTTTAATTATAATAGATATATGTTAAGAATGAATGTAGCAATTTTACTAAACATAAATAAAATTGTCAAATTTTATTGTTAATAATTTTGAAATATTTTGTATTAATTATTAAATATTGTTTTTAGGAGCCATTAAATTCTGGTGATGATGTGAGTGATGTTGACAACGGTGAATTGTTTGAAACTGACAATGTTATTGTCTGTCAATATGACAAGGTAAATTAAGTGATAAAATCTTTTATTAAGAATTACTATAACAATTTTGATCTCGCATTAAAAATGAATATATTTTAGATAGGTATCCTGTTTGTGATTTTTAAATTTCAAATTACAATTTATTATGCTGCAAATTAAATTTAATGTCATACATTTTAATATAAAAATTATATGAAGATTACTAAAATACAATAATTTTATTTTTTAGATTACTCGTAGCAGAAATAAATGGAAGCTTTATTTCAAAGATGGAATTATGAGCTTAAATGGTTATGATTATGTTTTTCAGAAAGCAACTGGTGATGCAGAGTGGTAAAAAGGGTACATATGTCTGTGTTGTAGTTACAATAAATGTTAACTATTGTTTATTTAAATATTATTTAATTACTCATATTAAATGAATTATTCTCAAATTTTTTAATGTACAAAACAACTATTGTTTAAGTTCTTTTCCCAAATTTTAATAATTTTATCCATGTAATTTTTCATTATTTAACATATTGAAATATTAAATCATTTCATTTTTAGTTAAACCTCCTACCAATACAAATAGTTGGACTATAATGCCTTCATATAACATTTATGTTTTTAGATTTATTGGATATTAAAATGTAAATTAATCATAAAGGTTTTTAATCATTGTTCGACAACATAATTATTTCTTTTTCCTTAAGATTTATTTTTACTATTATTTTGACAATTGAATTATTTTATGAATGTATAACAATCAATCATGTTTATAGTAAAGTATGTTTATTTAATAAACATCACAACAAAAGACTGTTTTAAGAATACAAAATATTAATAATGTAGGATTGATATTTATTATTAGCATTTTTATTTCTGCTGTTTTTTAAACGTATTTTAAATGAAAATCGTGGGATAAAATTGATATAAATATGTTTATATTTATAAAAAATACTTAAGTGCCAAACTATATTAAACTAAGTTTGAACTTAAAGCAAGTGTTAGAAAAATAGACTGAAATTTAAAAATAACATTAAATATACTTTATGATTAGCACAATATTTTTTTTTGCCTTAAATAATAATATATACTGATATTTACAGTCAATGATAAAATTTAATTTTTATATGAATATAAAACAATTATTATCGAGATTAAAATGGTATATTTATCAAATATTAAACAGACACTGGGGTAATTAAGCATTTAAAATGTTCATATGTTAAATATATTAAGTGTTTTGGATTAGTATGTAGTTTTGGATGTACATATGTATTTAGTTTTTTTTTTGTTTTTAGCTATTTTAGCAATCCTAATATTTGAGGTCTTCATATTTTCTTTTAAAAATTTTATTTTATTAAAATATTGTATTTAAGAATACATTATTATGTTTAATTTTTACACCATGTTTTTAATTATTTTATATTTTAGAACACATACTGTTTTCAACATTCTGAATTGATTTAAAAGAAAATTCTCTGATTACAGAGTAAAATGTTTTGTGTTGAAAAGGTAAATTCAGGAATTTATAACCGAGTGTATCTTCATTTAAAATATACCTCTTGCCTAAAATTTATGGATTTCTTATAGTCCGTTGAATAAAAAATATATCCTAGGAAGTGAAATAATGGAATATTGTATTGCATTTTCTAATGCCTTTTAATATTGGTTTTTTGCCATTTTGATAAATACTATGAATAAAATTATTATTGTTTTGTCATGATAATTATATTTTTTTATATTAATTATTTTATCACTTATATGCACAAACCATTTGCAATCCATCATGTCCTTTGTTTACTATTTGCTCATGTGTTATTGCTAAATGAAAGGAAATTCTATTTGATAATTTCTAACCTAACCTAAACATTTTAATGTAATAATTAAACTTAAATTATCGAATTACAAGTTAAATCTCTTAAATAACTTAACTATCAGATTCTGATTGAGCGAAGAATGTATTGATTTTATCATGATTTTTCTATTTTCTCTGTTTGTCGTTACATTTTTGACTTATATATTAAAAAAATTATATTATTTCTCTATCTCATCGATTATTATTTCTGCACATGGCAATGTATAATTATATTAATTAAAAACAATAGAATTAAATAAATAAATAAAATCGATAGAAAAATATTTATAGGGTGTAGATGCATAAAAATATCAATCCTGAATTGATTATATTTCATTTTTGCATCATTATAAATGTTTGCTGTTACAGTTTATAGCTAGAGTTAAACGATTGATATTAAAAGTGACCAGCTTTTAATTTATAATAGGTATAATTAAATATAACGATGTCAATTTATATTAAAAACAGATAATTATGTCCTATTATATTTCAGTAATTTTTCACTCTTCCACATTCAAATATTGTTTTTCAATATACATTTTAACGTCTTATAAATCGATGAACGCCAGCTGCATGCACGAAAAAGCATGACTCATTGTTACGTTCCGCCGAGAGTTCGGCTATGTTCGAATTATATCTACTAATACCAGAATATTATTATAATTATCATACTATTTCGGTAAAAACGCCGATCACGCGAACAGCATTTGAATTTCCGATTGAAATATAAAACGCGGCACGCGTTGCAGTGTGCTGTTCCGCCGCCGTGGCCGCCGTGATGGAACGACGACGACGTGGTCGCGCGCTGCGGACAGAACTCTGCATACCGCGGTCGTTAAAAAAAAAGAAATTACTTTCCATGAATTTGTAAATTGTCAGCCAATGGGCTGTTCGTTTTTTTAACCGTTTCGGTTGACGCGGGGGCGATTGGTTTTCCCTTTCGTTGTTTCAGTCTTCGTCGTTCGTACGAACGGGTCCGTGTTTCGAGAATTTTATGCCGACCGCCATTGTCTCGTTTCTCGGTTTCAAAATTTCGTTTCGCGTCGATGGTAATAGTATTTATCGACGAATAATCGCACGTCTCACGGCGGTCGCGTGGGCGCAACCAAATTATTTCGTCGCTTAAATACTACCGTACCGTCGATATTCGGTGTTCACCGTATTTTTCCTATCGTTTCGCCGCCGTCGCGTCCGGTGCGCGATCCATTACGCGAGTGTAATGGCCGTCGCCTTCGGAGTTTCAAAGATTCCGTCGAGGCTCGGACGACGTCTAATCCAAGTCGGTAAAGGCTTCGAGTGTGCGTTTTTTGACGTCGTCGTTTCGTATCGTATTCGCCGTGGTCGGTGCGATCGCCGCCGTTTGTACTATCGATATTCGGTGTTTACTATATTTTCCGTCTCGGTCGCGGTGCCGCGCCGCCGCCGTCGCCGTTCGCCAAAACGGCTTGTGAATTTTACCGTCCGCCAAAAACAAACGAATTATGGTAATATCGTGGTTCGCGCGAGTAGTGAATAATCGTTCCGTGGTGTTTTTATTCGAGTGTACCTGCAGCACGAAATACGTTGTGAAATGTTTCGGACCCGCCGAATGAAAACGGTCGTCAATGGAGTCGACGACGGCCCGAGGTTAGTGATAGATAATATGTTATAATATTATATCGATGTAACAAATAAGTACGACCCACCGACGCGTTATGCAAAACTTATTATTATTATATATTATTATTAAACCCCCGTTCACAACGCGCGTTGAATCTGATAAATTGCGCGTATAGTAGTAGTGAATTCGACGGCCACTCGGTCGAGCGAATGAGGAATGCGACGCCAGGTCTATATTAGCGTGGCCGTGTGGCCGCGTGGCCGCCGTGACGGGACGATGACTCCGGATACCGCGGTAACGATTCTCGGTAAACAAAAAAACCGTTACGAAAAAAATCACATTCCATGATTCGTGAATAATTGTCATTGGCCGTTCGTTTTTTTAACCGTTTCGGTCGACGCGGGGGGACGCTGGGATTACCCTTCCGCCGTTTCTTCAGTCTTCGTCGGTTCGCGAGTATGTGGTGGGCTTCTCCGATCGGGTCCATGTTTCGAGATTTTTATTATGACCGCCATAGTCTCGTTTCACGGTTTCTACAATTCCTTTCGCGGCGATGGTAATAGTATTTATCGACGAATAATCGCACGTCTCACAGCGGTCGCGTGGGTGGAACCAAATTATTTCGTCGCTAAAATACTACCGTACCATCGCGACATTCGGTGTTTCACGTATTATTCATATCGTATCGCCGCCGCCGTCGCGTCCGGTGCGCGATCCATTACGCGAGTGTAATGGCCGTCGCCTTCGGAGTTCCAACGATTCCGTTGAGGCTCGGACGACGTCTAATCCAAGCCGGTAAAGGCTTCGAGTGTGCGTTTTTTGACGTCGTCGTTTCGTATTGTAATCGCCGTGGTTGTCGATATTCGGTGTTTAGCATATTTTTCGTCTCGGTCGTTCGCGGTGCGTCGTTTGCCAAAACAGTTTGTACATTTTACTGTCCGCTAAAACGGTTTGTACATTTTACCGTCCGCCATTTTGTTTTTGGTGTTTCGCGAGTCACGGCCACGGCTCGGATGGTAAAAATATAACATTTTTTTTCGTTGCGTGTAAAGAATTCGCGGGTCAGCCACAATAGGTGCATCACATTCGTTCATTATTGTATTGCGATGGCTCCACAAACCAGCCAATATTTGAGGTAGAGTTTATTATTATAATAATATTATTATTCATTTGTATATATTCAAACAGTCAACTTATTTATGTTTCGGTTGTGCCAACGAGGCAACATATTATTATTATTATTTAAGTACATGATTATTGAAATTGTTAGTATATTACCAGTGTCATTTTGAAGGAAGGGCCCTATACTTTATGTTTTTTATAATAATATGCATATTACAATGAAATTCAACTTGGAATAGTTTCCATTCATAAGCTACTATGTAGTAAATCTAGTCCTTTTCAGGTGAAAAACAATAACTGGTCTATAAGGTGTCTTAATGATAAAATACATCTTTTTATAAAGTAGTACATTGGTTTCAATTGTATCAAGATAATCGACCGATATCGACGACTATATTATGACTTGTAGTCATAATTATTAAATAATATAGTAATTCAAGTCCGCGCTGGTCCCCGGCGGCGTACTACTCGGCTCTTGAATAATATTATTGTAAATCGGTATTCCGTTAGGGATAATGGGTCGCGTCGTCAAGACATTTCGGATTTACTATTATTTCCTGGGTAATCTAATGTTATTATTTCGAAGTCCGGACTATCTGTTAACTTGACGATCGCTGTAATATTAATACGCGTATGTACCAGGTACATTGTACCTACACTGTCGTCGGGTGTAAATCGTCTGTAAGTCACACAGAAACATCAAGTTTCAGACTGCGGAGGTCAATAGATACTCTGTCTTAAATTTATTTTCGTAGGGTGCAGAACGGGCAACGTCTCGTGGCCCGGCGTCCGATTAGGTAACTACTAACTAGAAAACGTATAGTTCGTCCCGAATGCTCCGACTTGGAGACGTGTAAATAGAAAAAGTTATCTCGAAAGCAACTTTTTCAATTTTCCATGCGAGTAGATTTTCATGCGGCCGGGGCACCACTCTGGGCCATCGGTCGCGTAATCATAAAACTAACGGCGCCCTCACAACCTATAATATATACCCACTACAGGAAGGCGCGTGACGGTCGAACTGTGAAAGTTGTCGATGTTTTTTTTTTCACGTTGCGTAAAGTCATAATGTCGCGGAAACGGGAAAAATAATATATTCTTTCGTCGACGATAGGTATTGCTCTGATACGTGTTAAAAGAAAAATGATCCGAACGATTGTCGAATCGAGGGGGCACGTTAAAACATATATATGTATATATTATACATATATATATTGTACATTTTGAACGCCACTTTATCGACTCTCGAATTGAACGCTGAAATTGGCACGTCGGAATCGAACACCATTTCGTTTCCCCCCCCCCCCCCCCCGAGAGTCAAGGCAGCGGCGTATCCAATAATTAATCTAATCGTTCCTAATCATACACGGGACATTCGGCTTTTTATTTGAAAACGTATATACAACGTATATAGGTATAGTGCGATTATCGCGAAAACAAAAAATTATAATACTGACTAAAACGTTTAACGTCCTACTTTTTTTTATTCCATGTCGTCATACTACCGTTGCGTTTGTCACGATAAATAAGTTCACACTTTTTAAAGTTATCGACTGTTTGTTTTATTAATGTAATAATTTTCACAAACGGCCGTACCCGGTGTTGGGGTGCCGCACGCGCACAAGGCCGAACGACACACGAGTTCACTACACGATCTTCGTCACTACTCGGCCGGCCGTTTAGACACGCCGAGTATAGTAGATTTTGGTAGTGGGTGTAGTCACCCGGCCCAGTGAATAGAGACTGTTTCTATTCACTCGCTCGCTCATTTCAGTCTCTCGGCCGAGCGCTCGTCACGTGTAAACGAGGCTTAAGTGAAAGTCACGTAAGTCCAATACTGCGTGGGTGACACACGGCCAACGAAAGTCGAGCTGCTCGCGCCGTCCGACAAATAACATACGAGCTGCGCGCGCAACAAAACCAGTACCGACCGAACGACGCGCGATAGTACAGCGACTTACCAGTGATGCAGAGTGTGCGACGACCAGTCTAGTGTCCACAGCTGTTCGGAAAGCTCTTCTCAGCAATGACGTTGCAGTTTTTATTTCTCTCCGAATAGTCAATAAATGTTGTCGATTAGTTTATTGTTTATCTTGTCAACGACTATTATATAGTTGAAACTTTTAATCGTGACTTTTGATTTCTTTTTCTTTTGATTTAAATCGTTTTTATCGAGTGACTTTTGTACTCTTTCTGTTACTACTTACTCAATTTCACAAGCCAATATACGGACACCGAACCTCAACAGCAACTCACCGGCAGGCCGTAAGTACATAGTACCGATTTTATTTATTTACAGTCTATATATAGGTAGTAGTGGCTCATAGGCGCCGATATAGCGACCGCTGCCTTTTTTCATGACGTTACAAAATCATATTTTTGCAATAATAGTAATTTTTGCATCAGAAACGTATAACAATCAAACAGATTGTGTAGACCAAAATTCTTAAATTAGATATGAATTCTTAAATTACTATTTACTTGTAAGTTGTATTGGTATTCTGAAAATTGACTAATTGCAGGTCGAGCGCGCGCGAGCGACTCGTGCGTGACTGGAAATTCCAGTAAACACCCAAATTCAGTATAAAAATAATTATCAGACGTTGAACTCATTTTTCCGAATGCTGTGTGCAAGGGGAATTGAAAAGTTAGTGGGGGTTATCGTTGCGCTATGAGACATGTCCGTCGTTTATATTTTTGTTTTATTTCATCATAAAGGTAATATCGTTATCGACGGTAATCGACGCGGCCGTTTATCGTCCGCTGCTATCGTTTTCACATTTTACATATTATATTATGTATATTATTATCTACTGTTAATTTTTGTCTCAAATAATATCTGAAAATGACAATATTATCACTGGTAATTATGGGCGATTTCATTAATGAGATTTTAAATGATGAAATTGGAAACTACTACGAAAAAAAATTTGAATTAAAAAATATGGTCAAAAGCATGCCCAGGATAATTGCGTGGGGGTGGGGGGGGGCGGAGAGAGAAGTCAATTTTGTAAGTAAACATAATATGTATAAAAAAAATAATACGTTTTTACTATTAAATTTTATGTGTGTAGGTACTTAATGTATTTCGAGTACGAATTTTGATGGTGTCTGGTTGTTTCTTATTAGTTCAAAACCAAGTTTTATTAGCTATAAATTGTCGATTCGTGTGATACAGAATAAATGTATTGGTACAACATTTTATTTTACATTTTTTTTTCAAATTTGATTTTACTTGTAGGTCATTCCCGATTTACTGCAGTTTTTTATTCTTTCTTGGATACTACACTTAAACATAGGTATCATATAAAACTTCTATTACAAGTATTACTTCTATTATATGCTGATAAACTTTCGGCGACACCTGAATCGAGACATTAAATTTGTAATTTTAATGCTGAAGATTTTGGGTAAAGCAATTGAATTCGTGACGGGTTATATTGTAACGTGATTTGTGAAATTAGATCGTTTGAATGATAGCTAGCATAATATTAATATCACAAATCATTGGGGGATTTTTATTTAATATCTTTTTGTCGTTTTGAAAAATGTACTTTTGGTCGATGCATAAAAAAAATTGGTCATTGTTTCAACACCACGAGTGAGATCTTTCTAGTGGTTTAAATTGATACATCATACAATTAATACTTATTTGTTTCCCGACGAGAAAAGCAATAAATAATAATGTAGTATTTTCCTAAAAAAGAAATTAATACCTCCTATTTTTATTATTTTTCAACTTCACGAAATCAAAATCAATATTATCGTTTTTTCGAAAATTTTAAATGATGGACCAGATTTTTATAAACTTGGCCCTTTTGAATAGAATCGTTTCGTTTTATGAATGCAACGAATTCATTGCACATTGTCTATTACGATTATTATTTAAAATAATAATACATCACTCATGATTATAAATGCTGTATCCAGTTTATAAATCGTATAATTATTTATATTTTTGATCAATTTTGTTGACGAACCGACTGAACCAATTGCAACGTACCGATGATATCTAGTAGAATAGAGATAATTTATATTTTTTCCGTATATCGTTTATTATAGTTAAGAAATGTTCAACTGACGTAAACCGCGTTGACGGAGATAATATTACAGGTATACATTTCTTAAAAAAATATTACAAAAAATATAGGTATGCATTATTATTTTCTCAATCATAAATCACGAGTTAGTGTGATCAACACAAAATGAAATATAGTTATAATTTAACATTTTTGTAACAGTGTTTGTACATAATACATGGCTGAATTTCCGAACAGTATTTTCTCCACATTATACTAAGGTGCTGTATAAGTATAAAGGTTATATTATTCATACTTTATATGATACTTCATACTTAATATGATCTTATGAAGAAATTAAGAAGTAGAAAATTAACAGGGAATAGGGGAGAGGCAATAATCAATCTTAGAATTGATTAAAGAGAAGCAAAAAAATATGAATGTTGATTTTAACTTTTGACCCGATGGTTCGTATAGGTATAATACATTCAAATTTCTCTTTTTTTTTTAAACGTAAATTGAATCAGTTGATACAAAATTCAGTTTGAATGGTGAATGCAATAATAGATAATCATAATAATATAGGCTATATACAAAATTGTCCATGTCAACTTACCATTTTTAAATAGTGCGTTGTTTTTTATTAATAATTTTATAATTTTACTATAAAAATTGGTTTTTTCTTGGTTAATAATTTAGTTTGATGAGTGAGCTATGTATAGATGATATAAAACATCTGCAAATTACCCTGAAAGTAAATTATTAGATATACTTGATAATTAGGCAAACTTTTATACAGTATAAATATTATCAGTTCGAACTTAAAGTTTATATAGATAATCGCTGAGATATTTTAACTTTAAATAATTCACAAGTGAACGATTTGATCAATTTATCTAGATCGGAGTTGATCGACCAGTTTCAAAAAGTCGATAAAGATATCGACAAGGCCAGTTAATAACATAATATTATTTATTTAAACGACTTTATTGAGAATATAATGGGACTACTATAAGTTGTTTGTACATTTTGTTACCTTCACAATAATTAATATAATATGGTGCATATCTCTTTCTTTTGTTTTGTGGATCGAGGTTAAAAATATTTGACGGGCTTTGAAATTCTGTCTTTGCTGTCGTATGTGTTCTACCTTAAAGTATACTCTATTTAATTTGTATATAACCAGTATATAGACGTATTTATTTAAATAAGTAGTATTAAAATTGTTTTTATTATTTACCTTCATTTTTATCACTACAATAATTATAATTTTAAAATTGAAATGAATCAAACAAAATTAAAATAACTTCAAAAAGTATTACTTTATGCTTTATGCAAATGAGTTGTCTGGCATCTGGCAGCCTTTTCTTTTCCTAACCTTAAAAGGTTTTGTTATTTTCCGCGCTCTTTTCTTAATGAAGTATTTTACACTTACACCTCATGCAACGTTCAGTTTCATTACACGCCAAAAATGTTTTTAGATTAAAAACTTTTCAACTAATTCTTCGTCGAGTATAATTGAAATATACAATAGTGTAGCTAAAATTGTATTAAATTATAAATGTTGAGTGTTAAATACGGATGTGTTAAATACAAATATGCCAGATTTTATGGAATCAATAATATTATGAAGTAGGTTGTACGTACGTGCGTATGGATTTCCAGTCGTCATGATAAATAATGATCAATAATATAAAGCCCCAATAATATTTAAGGTGAAAGAGGTATATGTATCGATAGTAATATTGATATATATAAAATTTTATATGTATGTGTGCTTAGAGTGCATACCTACTGTTTGCCATGTATAGTCACAGTCCCACGGGCAGATCGTAATCGGCGGTAGAACAGTGCACATGAGACTATTTTTAAATCCCCTCAAAATATACTCCGTTATCGTATTATTATGAATCTAATTTATTGGTGATATAACGATTAAGTGTCTTGAGATGGGCACCATTTAGAATTTTATGTGGTCGAGATGGTTCATCGAGATCTAATGCGTCCGAAAATAATAAAATATCAAGTGCGATGAAATTGAAGAACTTGTGTAACGCGCGATTATAGTAATTAACATACCCGTATTCAATTAATTACTTTAACTGAAAATAAAACACGGTATTCGGTCAAAGTTGGTATTGATTTTGATTTTTGAGTATCTAATGCGGATTGTGTAAATGTTTTCACATGTTTGGTGTAGATATTAAGATCCATACTATTCGGCATGTTTATATTAGTATTGAGGCGTGAGGCAATCAGGCACTTGGTTATTAATTGTCCACTGAAAATTATAGTCCTTGAAATAATGGGCAATAGTAACATTTTTCAGGGGAGCTAACTTTGTTTCCATTGTTATATTTTAATATATTATACATTCCATTAATTTATACAGTCAGCGGTGGCTTTGGAGGTGAGGCAAGAGAAGGCAGTATAATATTCTGATTTGATTAAATTTTAGATTAAATAATCAAGTTATTTTTAATTATATGATAGTAAATTTCATAATAATCAATGTGAAAGATGCATGAATTCGATTCATTTTTATTATTATTGTTTTGATATAAAATAAGTTATACCTATAGAAAATAGATTTAAATGCAAACTGACTTTCTTTGTAGGAGTTATCTAAAACAATGATTTCCGAGCACAAAATTCGTTTCATTTATTATAGATAAAAAAAAATCAATTTTACTTTGCAGTTTTTGGATTTGTGTTTAGTTTTTAAAGGTTTAATATATATAATATATGCATTTTCCGAGTAGGTAAAAAATTCGTTTCATTTATCATGGAATTAAAAAAAATCTTTATTTTATTTTGCAATTTTTGAATTATTTGTTTGTTGTTTTCAAATATTTAGTATATAATATATATAAATATCTATTTTAACTAAGTTATTTTTCCAAATAAAATTGAACTATTCCAAGAGAATATAAATGATTGCCTTTTCGACAATATAAATTTGTTTCTTTACAAAAATATCCAGGGGGTATTTACTTTTCAAATTTGTTTAAGGGTAGTTGTAGTTTTCCATGTTTACGCTTATATTGATAGTGGATTGAACTGATGCGTATATAAGAGGTTAAATTAATTAATGAAATTTCATATTCAATTAATTTAATTTTTATAATTTATGTGAGTATTTAATATATAAATATTTACCATTCTTACAAGGATCGCACCCGGATAAAATATAAAATGAAATATTTGTTTTACCCTTGAAATCCCAAATTTAGTAAATTTCCACTGTACCTACTTTCTTATATTTTTATAGCTGTTACTTTAAGATCTTTCTAAATTGTTTTCTTAAATGTAATCGCACAAGTTGTTTTCATTTATTAGTTATTTTAATTAGAATAGATGTTGAGCATTTTCTACGTCGGGAGTTCAATGAAAAAATTTAGTTATACACTGCGAATAAAAAATAATTGTAAAAATATAAAAAAAATTCAGTTAGTTGAACAAAATCGTAATAAAATTTGAACATAAAATTTCAACATTTGTATACGTATCTATAATGAAAATAATTTATAAACTGCTTAACACGTCGTTAAAGAATTGATGTATGCACATTAATATAAGTATTCCTTATAAGAAAAATGTATTTCGTACAGTAGACGTAATTTTTTTAATTCAATGCTAAGGTAAAAAAATATAAGAGTTAGATCACGAAACCAATAATAATTAATAAAAATAACTGATCAAATATATTTTTTGGGGTCTATAGCATTTTCACTATTTTGGTTTGTTTTTTATTCCATCACATTATTACATTATACTGTCCACCGTAGTTATGTACTCCATTTGCCTATACAAGACGCCGACATACGTTTCAAAATTTAAAGTTTGGTACTCTATAATAATATTTATAGCACTACTATGGTATTTTTTTAGGATCATGGATTTTGCCTTTAGTTCTTTAATTCAAGTATGCCAATTTTAAAATTTTGAAATGAACTAATCTCCTTGACCTGTTCTATTACGATTATTTCAATGCTAAATTTATACCTGATATTTGTATTCCAAAAATATTCAATGTTGGTACTTAAAATTATTAACTTTGGAGGCATATAGTTCTACAAGTCCCTTATCAGTTTGTTTACAATAGGCAAAAGGGCTAAACGATTTGGATAGGCTTCCCCTTCCGCGAAGGTCTGGTCACGCCTATGGTTAACGAGATTAAATCTGAACTGTTTAGGCAAATGTAATTACATTTAGAACAAGTTACTTTACTGGACTTCATTTTTTTTGTAAATTATAATACTCGAAATCCACATATTCGGATATTCTATCCTTTAAAATAGGGTGGTCAGAAAAAATTAGTAGATTATTAGTTTCTGAATCGATAACACTGAATATTTCGAATTTTAATGCAGTGTTTTTAGATACCCAACTTTATTCGTCAATTTGGTTTTACTCTTTGCCCTTTTTGTTCAAATTTTTCGACTAAATATTAAACATATCGCACATTTCGATGCGATATCATGATGCAAATATAATATGACTGGTAGCTATCTTGACGTGTACATTTGCACGCTATACCACAATCGCGTCAGCGCGTGAAAGGTGAAACCCTAGAATCCCTGTGGGTTATTTTATAACGGGTTTAATAAATATCTAATAGATTTTTTACCGCAGACAAACAATACGGTCGTGTGCGTTTCATGTATATATATATACATAGCCACAATATTTATTTCCTTACGCAATATAATATATTCAAGAGGAGGTAAACGGCCGTAGAGAGTTATTATTATTACGTGCACTAAATCGTTTATTTTTTTTAACGTTATGTTCAGTAGAAAAACTGAAATTCTGAAAAGAAAGAGAGTAGGTACAGAGATACATTAACCTTTCCTTCCTCTACAATAAGTAAACGATAATAATTACGAATAAAATGGTCAACTGTTCATTTCCGATTCAAAGCTGTTTTGTTTTGCCATGGTACAATTAACTTATTCTATATAGCCACTAAATTATAATATACAGTGGATGACTTATGTAAGGTTTATAAAATATATACACGTCACATTCACGCAGGGGAATTTGTAGCGGAGCAGATTGACCTTACGCCTGTATTTAAAATAGACATAGTACTATGCTGATAGAAACAGTTATGTGTTTCAATATTTATATATATAAATGTTTGTATGTGTGTATATATATGCGTTGAACATAGCCAACATCAGAAACTCCTTTTAATGGAAAACTTGTTTGGACCTTATGAGTATATCAGTAGGTAAATGAATATAATTGTAGTTTTAGCTTCGATAAAATAACTCATTTTCTTTTTATGTCATATATATATATACTATTAACTTTAGATAAAACACATTAGTAGATTCTTAATTAAAACTATTTGAGAAAAAAAAGAATGTCAAGTGTCAAATAATTTGTATTACATTTTAACAAGTTATTAAAAATTATAGGTAATATTAATTCTTCTTTGTTGACAATGTAATGGACAATTCTATTGTATTCCTACAAAACTATTTGAGTATATATATACATACAGTACATACAGTACAAACAAGTTGCTGAGAATTTATTTGTAACGTAATTTTTATTGTAACGATTGCAAAAAAGTTAGTTTTTAGTTCATAGTTTATAATCGAAACAAGAAATGTATTGATTTTTCATCATTGTTTTTGTTTTTCTGAGAGCAAACTTTTGGACAGTAAAACTGTGCTCAAATTGTCTTAAAATGTATCATTAGTTCGTAAATTGGACCAAGGTAGTACTTCAAACATGTCTTTTTCTGTTTTCTTTTCCGAAAAACTTGGTAGTTATGTTGACTTTAGCTAGAAAATAAATATCTATTCGAAGACTCGTAAGTTACCTAAATATATTATTCATTAATACATAGTAATATTTAATTGAAAAAGACTTCAATTTTTTTCATAAAGTTATTAACGACAGTTCAGTTTTTTTTCGTTTAATTCTATATTTTTGCTTATGTTTTTTGAACGTAAATAATTTATCAATTAAAGACTTATATTTAATGACTTCTTGATTTTTTTTATATTAAAATTTCAAGATAAGATTTTGATTTGCGAAGACAAGATCTGTAAGATATTATACTTTTTATTCAGCATAATATATCTTACTTGATAAAGGTATGCATTTTAATTTTCTTTTTTTAATCATCAAACATAAGTTGAATATTTAATTAGTTTAATTTGATTCATATTCGAGTTTTATCTCGAGAGAAAAAATTATGTGAGGAGGGCACGAAATTAGTTCTATTATGAAATTTTGGTGCCTATTTGACTAGAATTCAATATTTCAGGAAGTTAAAAACGCTAAAGAGAAGTGTTCGTATTATTTATACAACTGTATTATTAGAATTTAGTAGTATATTATAGTTTATAATGATTAATTGTTTCTATTATTTATAAAGATACTATTTAGTTAAACTATGTTGGATACAAATTAGAGCTTCAATAACTTACGCCGGTTTAAATCTATAATGCGTGATACAAATAATATTCTTAAAAATAAAAAAATAATAATAATAAATACCTGATATTATTTTATAGTGGGTTTGATGTTAAAATTAAAAACCGTTATGCATAAATTATTAAACTGTAAAATAATTTATTTGGGAAAACCCATTGTTATTCAAATTTAATTTTTATTAAAAAGTTTATGAATATTGTGGTGGATACGTTATTGACGTTCTACCTTGGATTAGGCCTTCACGGATACCGTGATGATAAAAAAACACACCGTATTTAAATGACATCATATAATTCACTTTGTCGTCGTTTAACGTAACCTAAGGTGGTGAGGAAATTTAACTCTGTTTAGGAATACTGATGTCATAAAACTTGTTTTCCTATATTATATATGTGACAGCATTGGCACAACTAGAGTGGTGCACAAGGGACTTGTTTCAAAAGCCAAGTTTAAAATATGCACATCTAAAAAATAAAAGCTTTTTACTATTATAGTTTGATTGTTTTTAAACAAATATTACTTATAACATTTTTTTTCTCTTTTGGAAAATTATTACACGTAATCCATACATTTTATAGTAAAATTTGTTATATTATTAAAAGCAACTGATATGTTAACGAATTGGTAGATAATGGAAGTAAATTAACCACACGCACATGTTAAATAAGCCAATTTTTGAGTATGTAAGCTTTGGTACAAATTATTAATTACATTATAAAAACTTAATTCACGATATACTGATATCTATTCTATTTTACAAAATGGGCACAAGAGTTTGGTACTATTTTCCTGTAGTAAATTTCATCTACTTGGTACTTTTAAGATGTTTTTAGAAATTTGAGATTAAAGAAACCACAATGAAAAATCGAATTCAATTTCCTTAATTTTTTTTCTGAGAAATTGATAATTGATAATTTTTTATTTTATAAGTAATATCATAAAGATGTTGAAATTGTATTTAATGTATACTTATAAATATTAGCTTCTTGTAACAATGGTTAACCGTTTGAGACTTTAAAATGTTTTTAGAGTATGATATTCCCAGTGCATGCAATTATTTATAATGTCATAAATTGTATCCTTTAAAAATTGGAATTATATTTATGTATGAACATCATGTAATAAGATTTTAAGACTAATTGGTTAACCACGATTTTATTTTTCGACTGCGCATAGTTTATTTCAAGACCAAACGAACAATATAAATTATTTCTTGCTTTATTATCGCTTTATTTTCTGGTGTTAATATCATAATATCAAATACATAAAATATCATCTGATCCCTAAGGAATTGTATACTGTTATTAGCCGCACTTTGTTTACCACATGTGTAATAATAAAAATGTAGCCATTTAATTTCTTTTTGAAATCATTCTATCATTAAAAAATGATATATAAAGGTTTTCTTAAGAAGCAAAAAAGTATTAAATTATTTATGATCTATTATTTGACCAAGATTCCATGTTTATCAATTTAATAATATTATTTTTAGGAAAATATGATTTGAGAAAGGTTTTAATTTAAAAATTAATGAATAACGAGTAAACCATTTTAACATTGATCAATAACGCTGATGGCATTTCATTGCTAATAAATAATTCGCGTATACTAACTTTATTGAATTTCTTGTAACATATTCATTTATTATTAAAACGAAAATATTACTTTCGTACGTGGAGATATTAATATTAATTTGTTTTGTACTAGTGTTCTTACCCAGTGGCGCGACTAGGCTAAATTGGGCTCTAGTGTCGTTTTGAAGGAAGGGCCCTATAATTGATGTTTTTTACAATAATATACATATATGTACTATTATACAATAGTGTTCATTCATAAACATTATTTTTTTGGGTCGTGCTCATAATAAATATTTGGCAATCGCTATTCACACACAATATTATATTGAAAAGGTACGTTTACACGTGACGGGCAATCGGCCGAGCACTGTCCTGTGTAAACTCAAGGAGAAACCCGGTACACGGCCCGGTAATCGGACGAGTAAAACGAGCGAGCGAGTGAATAGAACGCGCGCGTAGACGCCGACTCGGTCTATATTAGTGCTCGGCCGAGCGCTCGTCACGTGTAAACGAAGCATTAGAAACTAAACGTTTTATAAAGTCAGTGTTGGTTTTGAAGTTACGCTGCGAAATCACAGCACTGCAGGCGGCGCGAATCACGTGAACGGCGTACCGCGCGGCACTTTGAATAATGTTCCGCCGCCGCCGTGGCCATGTGGCCGCGTGGCCGCGGTCGCGCGCCGCGGACGGAACTCCGGATACCACGGTAATGGTTTTCGGCAAACGACCGTTACGAAAAAAAAATGACTTTCCATGAGTTTCCACGAATTCGTAACTTGTCATTGGCTGTTCGTCTCGGCCGACGCGGGGAGGCTGGGATTTTCTTTCCTTTGTTTCAGTCTTCGTCGGTTCGCGCGTATGTATGGGGTTTGTTCCAACGGGTCCGTGTTCGAGAATTTTATGCCGACCGCCATCGAATCTCGTTTCACGACTTCAAAATTTCATTTCGCGGCGATGGTAATAGTAATTATTGACGAATAATCGCACGTCTCACGGCGGTCGCGTGGGTAAAACCAAATTATTTGTCGCTTAATAACTACCGTACTATCGATATTCGATGTTAAGCGTATTTTCCGTCGCGGTGCTGCTCCGCCGCCGTTCGCCATAACGGCTTGTGAATTTTACCGTCCGCCAAAAACAAACGTATGATAATAATATCGTGGTTCGCGCGAGTTTTGAAACAATCTTTCCGGCGTTTTTGCCCGCGTCGCGTCGTGGTGTTTTTATTCGAGTGTACCAGCACGAAATACGTTGTGAAATGTTTCGGACCCGCCGAATGAAAACGGTCGTTAATGGAGTCGACGACGGCCTGAGGTTAGTGATAATATATTATAGTATTATATCGATGTAACAAATAAGTACGACCCACCGACGCGTTATGCAAAACTTATTATTATTATACGAGTATATTATTATTAAACCCCCGTTCACAACGCGCGTTGAATCTGATAAATTGCGCGTATAGTAGTAGTGAATTCGACGGCCACTCGGTCGAGCGAATGAGGAATGCGACGCTAGGTCTATATTAGCGTGGCCGTGTGGCCGCGTGGCCGCCGTGACGGGACGACGACGACGCGGTCGGCGCGCCTCGGACAGAACTCCGGATACCGCGGTAACGATTCTCGGTAAACAAAAAAACCGTTACGAAAAAAATCACATTCCATGATTCGTGAATAATTGTCATTGGCTGTTCGTTTTTTTAACCGTTTCGGGGGACGCTGGGATTACCCTTCCGCCATTGCTTCAGTCTTCGTCGGTTCGCGTTTATGTCTGGGGCTTCTCCGAACGGGTCCGTGTTTCGAGTTTTATGCCGACCGCCATAGTCTCGATACACGTTTTCTACAATTCCTTTCGCGGCGATGGTAATAGTATTTATCGACGAATAATCGCACGTCTCACAGCGGTCGCGTGGGTGGAACCAAATTATTTCGTCGCTAAAATACTACCGTACCATCGCGACATTCGGTGTTTCACGTATTATTCATATCGTATCGCCGCCGCCGCCGCGTCCGGTGCGCGCGATCCATTACGCGAGTGTAATGGCCGTCGCCTTCGGAGTTTCAACAATTCCGTCGAGGCTCGGACGACGTCTATTCCAAGCCGGTGTAGGCTTCGAGTGTGCGTTTTTGACGTCGTCGTTTCGTATCGTATTCGCCGTGGTCGGTGCGATCGCCGCCGTTTGTACTATCGATATTCGGTGTTTAGTATATTTTCCATCTCGGTCGCGGTGCCGCGCCGCCGCCGTCGCCGTTCGCCAAAACGGTTTGTGAATTTTACCGTCCGCCAAAAACAAACGAATTATGTTAATATCGTGGTTCGCGCGAGTAGTGAATAATCGTTCCGTGGTGTTTTTATTCGAGTGTACCTGCAGCACGAAATACGTTGTGAAATGTTTCGGACCCGCCGAATGAAAACGGTCGTCAATGGAGTCGACGACGGCCCGAGGTTAGTGATAGATAATATGTTATAATATTATATCGATGTAACAAATAAGTACGACCCACCGACGCGTTATGCAAAACTTATTATTATTATATATTATTATTAAACCCCCGTTCACAACGCGCGTTGAATCTGATAAATTGCGCGTATAGTAGTAGTGAATTCGACGGCCACTCGGTCGAGCGAATGAGGAATGCGACGCTAGGTCTATATTAGCGTGGCCGTGTGGCCGCGTGGCCGCCGTGACGGGACGACGACGACGACGCGGTCGCGCGCCTCTGACAGAACTCCGGATACCGCGGTAACGATTCTCGGTAAACAAAAAACCGTTACGAAAAAAATTACTTTTCATGATTCGTGAATAATTTTCATTGGCCGTTCGTTTTTTTAACCGTTTCGGCCGACGCGGGGGGACGCTGGGATTACCCTTCCGCCGTTTCTTCAGTCTTCGTCGGTTCGCGAGTATGTGGTGGGCTTCTCCGATCGGGTCCATGTTTCGAGATTTTTATGCCGACCGCCATAGTCTCGTTTCACGGTTTCTACAATTCCTTTCGCGGCGATGGTAATAGTATTTATCGATGAATAATCGCACGTCTCACGGCGGTCGCGTGGGTGGAACCAAATTATTTCGTCGCTAAAATACTTCCGTACCATCGCGACATTCGGTGTTTCACGTATTATTCATATCGTATCGCCGCCGCCGCGCCGTCGCGTCCGGTGCGCGATCCATTACGCGAGTGTAATGGCCGTCGCCTTCGGAGTTCCAACGATTCCGTTGAGGCTCGGACGACGTCTAATCCAAGCCGGTAAAGGCTTCGAGTGTGCGTTTTTTGACGTCGTCGTTTCGTATTGTAATCGCCGTGGTTATCGATATTCGGTGTTTAGCATATTTTTCGTCTCGGTCGTTCGCGGTGCGTCGTTTGCCAAAACAGTTTGTACATTTTACTGTCCGCTAAAACGGTTTGTACATTTTACCGTCCGCCATTTTGTTTTTGGTGTTTCGCGAGTCACGGCCACGGCTCGGATGGTAAAAATATAATATTTTTTTTTCGTTTTGTTTCGATTTGTGCGTGTAAAGAATTCGCGGGTCAGCCACAATAGGTGCATCACATTCGTTCATTATTGTATTGCGATGGCTCCACAAACCAGCCAATATTTGAGGTAGAGTTTATTATTATAATTATAATATGATTCATTTGTATTTATTCAAACAGCCAACTTATTTATGTTTCGGTTGCGCCAACGAGGCGACATACTCGTATTATTATTATTATTATTTAAGTACATGATTATTGAAATTATTAGTGTATTACCAGTTTCATTTTGAAGGAAGGCCCTATAATTTATGTTTTTTACAATAATATACATATAATAATGAAATTCAACTTGGAATAGTGTCCATTCATAAATTATTGAGTTGCAAATCTATTCACCTTTTCACGTCTATAAGGTGTCCATATGATAAAATACATCTTTTAATATGGTTGCTCTTAATATTTTACTTGAAATGTATTCTGTCAGTTGGATACTTATTATGCATATTAAAACCTAATAATAAGAAGTAAAAATAATCAATCACCAATATAATAGGTACTAGGTATAAATAAGTAGGTATTAAAATTACATTATTATAAATTTACATAATTTTTAGAAAAATGTTATAGGCATTTATTTATTAATTAATTTATTAATAAGCTTACCTGCAGTAGAGTCATACATATTTTGTTCATTAAAAATTTAAGACATTAAATTCTGAATTTTTATAAACATCTATAAAATAAATTAATAGTTATTGATACAAGTAATACAACATCACAACATTTAGCAACACAATTATTACATTATTATAAATTATCATCATTTTTAGAAAATGGAATGAATTTCAAATAGTTTACCTGCAGTAGAATCATAAATATGTTGTTTATTTTGTTTAGGTATAAAATTTTCAACTACCTTTGTGGACATTTTCCTATTAATTTTTAATGAATTTCATTTTCACAGGAACTAATATACATATTATAAATTATTAAATTTATTAGGGCCCGGATTTTTATGCATTTGCAGTCTAGATAAGCTTCAAGTTTGAGTTATAATAAATAGATCCTAAATACTAAGTTTAATTTTGCATATTTTGTCATTTATTAACATGTACTGAATATTTCTGTATTCCAAAATTTGTTATTGCATATAAATGGGTTTTAAAAGCATATTATTAATATTTTGTATATATTTATAGTTATATACTCGTAGTATCTATAGTTTATTGATGATTCATGGGTATCAGGATATCCTATGTATTTTATACCCATATGTTATTATCATTACTCCATATTCCTTGATAATTTTGTTTTATTATGAGATAATAGTTTGTTTATTTTAATTTATGACAAACTTTATGATCTATTTCATGATATATTTTAATTAAATAAATAAACAACAAAAACATTAGTATTTCTACATGTATTTTTTTGTATGGACATCTGAAATATGTTATTGTTGATTGGACCGGGGCCCCTTAAAGCCAGTCAATATTGGGGGCCCCAGTGTTTGACACTCCCAACCCTCCCCCCCCCCCCCGGTAGTTGCGCCACTGTTCTTACCACACAATGTTGTATTAAAGGAATAATTAAAATAACATCTGTTTCGATAATTTTAATTATGATAATAGCTTCGACTCAGTGTAATATATAAATTATAATAACCAAAATCAATATTTAGTTCTGAAAACATGGAAATTTCGGTAGTTAATACTGAACCAAATACAACTATATGGATAAGTTAAAGAAAAAAATAATGTGTAAATTAAAATTTATTAACTCCTAATTTAAATCTAAAAATAATCCATTTATAAAATTAAAACCCTGGTTCTAATTACCTTATATTAGATTTAATGAAGTGACGATCAATTACGCATTATTTACTATCATCATAAAAATTATGTCGATTAATTTTTCGGACATACTCTGCGAATCGTGGAATATTAATATTTGGTCGAGAGTCTGTAACGTTATGCTGGATTTTGACGATTTTCGCTTCGTGGATTCCATAGGTCGTGTTATCATTTTGTACGCGTATTATATTGTTATTAGAATTCACGTAGTATCGTGTTTGCGAAGCGGTCTGTTTCGCCGCATTTGTATATACATATCGTATATAATATATATGTATATATATATCGTCTTACTGTAACGCGCGGGGACACCCGGCGGCCTAATCGTTTCGTCGTTATTTCGCGTCCGGACACGAAAGCATGTAATACCTCGTAGATACCCGGCCGTCCCGAAGACGTCCCTGAGCCTCATCGGCGCAAATCCGTCATTTTATACGGAACTCGAAAATTTGTGTACCTACCACTGCAGATTTGCAGCGAAAAGCTCTGTTGGTTCTCGTATAATCCTCTCGCGTTGTAGCTTCGAAACAAAAATACAACAGAGACGATTTAGTCGTGTTTCGAACGGGTTCTATCGTTTATCGAGGCGAACAAAAAATAAAATAAAAACAATGCGTACCTAAATTGAAATATAATATACGTTTTTCAAATAGCTTCACTTACGTTTCTTTCCTCTAGAAAATCGAATGAAAACAGTTTATAGTACTACCGTTGCAGCGCGAGACTACATTATTATCGGTCCTACCGTCAGAGGAAAATCCTCGCACATGTTATGGCTTTAGGGAAACCAGAAAAACTTTAAAATATATACGCCGCACTTTGAATACATTCATATAAATATCTTTTTAAAACACTATACCCGGTTTCAGGCCGGCCTCGTATTTGTTACACGCGAAAAAATATCCGTCTCTAAAATGAGTTTGATTTTAAATTGCGACTCTTTTATTAGTAATGTACGAGTATATTTATATCGAGGTAAAAATTTAACGACTCGCGGAATATCGCCCATAATGGCCTACATTGGTTTTCGCGGTAGTGTAGTTTATTATTCAAATTTCATCGTGTATAAATCAATAGGGTATACATATATTACGTAAATTAGGTATAACACAATTAAAATTAATGGTATATTATAGCACCCATATTCTGCATCCGATGTAGACGAATATAACATGAATATAACTATATACGCGTTGCCGATCGTTCGATCACCTGCCGTAGGCTGTAACATAAAATGTTTGTTGTATTATAAAATGACGGCGAGAGGCATTCGCTGCTGGCCGTGGCTGCAACTTGCAGCGTTTGCCTCTGTTCGGTTTTTGATTTGCACAGCAGTCAGTTAAGCGCAATAAGTATACTATATCAAAATGGAAAATACAAGACGCCTCTGTCGTTCGCAGAAACGTGCAATTTTTTATATTCTCATTTTCCCCGTCGATATAAAAAGGTTGCCTGCTATATCTGTAACAGGTATATCGATCATGTTATTACGCCGTAGCTTTCGATTTTGGATACTAATATAGTATACGACTTACTCGGAGAATAGATCGTCACGATTCATATTATGGATGTACCAGCGCGAGCGGAAGGCTACTCCTCTTATTTTTTTCTTCTGAAATATCACAGCAGGTGCTGTTATAATAGTCGGAGCCGTATACAATAGACAGTTCTTTGTCGTTGTCGTTCGGCGTTTGCGTTTTTCGCTGATAAATGTCCTTGTAGAGTGTTTTGCATACATACGTATGTGACATACATGGGTATATAATATATTCGATATAAATGATAGCTGAAACATAGATAAAATGTTTTTTTAATTTAGCTGTGGTCGAAATTGTGTATTGAGTACTAGAATATACATAAAATAATCAATAAAGGTCTTTACACGATATTCTAATGTGTAAAATATATGCATCACCGTAGATATATACATCTTCATCCCTCTCCTCCTTTTCAATAATATGTCATTATACCTATAATCTATATATTAAAAACACGAATTAGAATTCATCATTAGATACTGAAATTTATTTCTGAATTGAATTTCCAATTAGATAAACTTTTTTAACTGTACAAATAAAGATTAAAAGGAAATTGTTCTGGTAAATTTCTTTCTCTATTTCCGTACACGATGGTTCCATTTGTATATTGACATGTTGAATAAAGTTGCGAGGCTCCGAAGTGAAGTTACAGTACATTCGTTCGTTTCACTATTTATCGTGTAATTACACGTCATGAAAACGCACAATATTTTGAAATGTACTTATTTTTTCGTTTATTTTAAAAGTATAAACGATAACTTAAATTCGTGTTGGAATATTACATTTTATGTCATGTTTTAGTTTATGTTTTTGTTTTTAAAAACGTTCTAAATCATAGGAACGATTGCATGTGTTTTTATTAAGTACCGTATATTAATATCGAATTAAATTTTTTTTTACAGCTCTATTATTTACAAATTAATAAATAAAATAATGCGAATATAAATGGGTAAATATTTGTGTTTTAAACTTTAAAATTTTAAAACTAATAAATAACAAAATACTATTATTTATTTACCGATTTAAACGGTGGATATACTAAAGTATTAATCTTGGTCGAAACAAAAACTTTATCACATTTATATTCGAAATCTGTCGCAAATTATTAAACGTCGTGGTCGAGGCGCTGATGCGTATAAAAGTAAAAATAAATTTGAAAAAAATCATATGTTTTGTCGCGCGTTGAGTTGGGGTTTAAAATGCATTCCTATTCATCGCGTAGAGAATTATATTAATATTAAACGTAGGTAGGGCCCTACGGTCGTTGTACGCGTTGAAAACGTAAAATATAATCTGGTTAAACTAATTTTTTTTATTGCGTACGTAAGGAATAGACATAAATTAATAATGATAATGATCCAGCAAGAGTGATTTTTCGATTTTTAAGCAGACTCTTATTCTTTACATTTGTTGTTTAACAACGTCGTGGAAAAATAAATCTTATCTCATATTAGTTTGTTTGTAGAATTCGTTTTTTTTTTCGGGGCCACATGTTTATGAAGTTGTTTTTATAGAAATAAAAACGGTTCAACGTTATTATCTTAATCACACGTGTAGCGCCCTTGAATTGTGTGCAGTTACTTCTTTATCGAGCTCTGGGTCGAAGAGAGTCTGGCAAGACAACTGAATGAAATACTCAAAAATCGATTTCTTAATGCGCGACGAGGCGTTCGAGATACAATTAATCGTACCATTTCGTTACACTTTTAATTCACCTCGGGGATTTTTTCTTTCTTTTTCGAGCACTTAACGTTGACGAGATTTTACCGTGAGTAACGCACGCGAGCCTTAAATCCAGAAAAATCCTTGAAAAAAAGTCATAGCGTCGAATCAAGGATCACTGTATTATACATCTGAAATCGAGTATCGATCGATTTCAGCCTAAAAAAAAAAATACATATTTGCCCTTAGATACATTTTATAACCAGGCCATTTAATGTTTCGCCATTCACCCTGGCGATCAAGATCAGATTACGGCTTAATGGCTTATCGTCATAGAACGAAATTGGCAACTAAATCTCCGTGTAATCGTAAAAGTGAGGAAAACTGCAACGGTAGAAAACTTTCCACGACTATGTCATTTATGAAGAAATATATAAGAAAATCATAGTAGACGAATGCCCTCTACGTGAAACAGCCAAGGATACTAATCATATTGGTTTGGAAACTAAACTATATTGGGTTAGAAACTATCACATTTGGGTGTGGCCCCGAAAATTTGACCTGATTAAAATTTTACAGCCATGATACAAAATAAAAATAAACAAAGCTATATATTCTCTTGTAAGTACTTGGATACGTCGTTTTAAAAATAGTAATAGAGTATGGTAAAATGTTATAAAATTATTTATGTGTATATAATATTTAAATTAATACATGAATACGATTAAAACGAAAAAAACACTTTTTATATAATTTTCAATTGCTAAAATCGATCAAAACAGACAAGCTTAAACATCAAACACATAATTATTAATTATTTAACATATCGTTTTTAATTGTCTTTACTCATATAGTCTGGAATAGGTACTGAAAATGGATAAATATATTGAAAATCGAACTTGAATTAGTTAAAAAATAGATTTGTTGTATAGATTTTTTTCTAGTTTATCGTTAATTTATTATTTTTAAGGATAAATCAAATTACTTGAATCGATAAGTACTGAAAGTGATATAGGTTTTAACTTTTAAGAAAACAATTGAAAGATAATTTATTAAGAACTAACCATTGGTATCAAATATCAATAGTATGTTTAAAGCTTAAACGAACAAATTAATTGCTATAGTTGTGATTCAATAAATATTTTTTTCCTTTACTTAGTGAACAAATTAAAAAACAATTTATGATTTTATAATGGTCACAATATATAATATTACATTGAAAATATATACCTAACACATTTAACGAATAAAAAGAAGTACAACTTTACAACTGTAGAATTTTAAACTGAAATCTGAGCTTTTAGAGTAAATAGAATGTAAAACATTTGAATAATTACGAATTTATTGTAGTCATGAAAATACAATTATAAAATAAACATTAGCTAGAATTCTAGAGTCCAGATTTTTAACTCTAAAACTAGACGTCGTCGTTTTTCTATTATTTCTATTAGAAAAACCATATACATTACTATTTAGTTTGCTTTGTTTAATAAATATTCGAAATGTTGTATAAATATTTCATATATCCTTTGATATAATATATACTCCAAACTCGTGTTTAATTTTAATTTGTAATTTATATTTTGTTTCAAAGAAAACTATATATTCATTTTTTTTTCCTAACGTACACTGAACAAGTTTTGTTTTTCCTTTGAGGTATAAAGATTTTACATGATTTTTTCCGTTTCCGTCGTTATTACATTATTATTGTTACCGCTATTATTGTTAAACCCAAGGAAATGCGGTCTACGCCGTATAACAACAGCTTGTAAAATTATTCGACTGAAATATTCGTCTCCGAGTTCTGACGCAATAACTTTTTACATTTTCTAATGCGTACTCGCCGTATTTAGAAAGAACGTTTCTTCAAGAAATTTAAAAGACGTAACCTCCAAAAGTGACGTTGCACGATAAAAAATACGGGATGATAATTTATAAATACGCGAACGAGGCGAATTTGTTATAATGTACATTATTTATAAATATAAATATACGAGTATAAGGGTGTGAAAACAAAATTAATTAAATTAATCGAATATTCCGCCGTAGAATCGTATGCGTTATAATTTCGAAGTCAATTAGTAATGGAAGTTACTAACACGCCCGAGAGAGACGGCGAAAAGTTTTCGAATTGAAAATTATACGTTGGTAAAAAATGTATTCATAATAAAAGTAAAGGGTAATTTTTTTGTAATTTAGTCCCTAATTTCATAACACATCAATAAATATCATCGTTTTTTGTGATGTTTGCAAGATGTAAATTTTGTCTCTGAGTGAAATTAGGAATGTATTGATTTTTACGAACGTTTGAATATTTAAATTTTGATAAAATTCGTTAAAAATACAACAAATTGTAAATCTTATAATTAAAAGTAAATAACGTTTCATTTTATCAACCACTAAGAACTGAACATTGTTTTCTATATTCCTCATTAGTAGCTCTGTCTTGTTTATTAATTTATAATGGCCGAAGAGTAACAATCAATTTTTACTGAGCGTTCAAAAATTTAATTTCGACGAGATACCAATCTTTGGTTGTTTAAATAAATTAAACGATTCTATATTATACGATTATTTTGGTTTTTTTTTTCAAATTTTTGTCATTAGTTTATTGATCCTATTGAATTAAGAATTCATAAATAATATTATAAACTATTAAAAGAAAAAAAAACCTTTTTCACTCGAGCCTTTCTTCACACGGAATCGTTCGAAAACAATGGAGCATTGATATAAAATTCATAAAAATAATTCAATAATATCAATCACCTGTAGCTCATCCTAGTCTTGTATTTCAACCTTTTTTCGAATCAAAATAATTTATCTCCTTCTATTGTCTGTAAAGAACAATATGAAATGTAAATTTTCAAATTACTGCCTATAATTTTATGCTATAATTTAAAAAATATAATTTTCCTAAAAATAAAAGTGTTTGTGCATATTTGTCTGTCATATAATATAATGTAATGTTTAGTAAAGTTTTTAGAAAAATTATCTCTCTTGAATTTTTACTAAATGCTTATATTATATCAATTAAAATATTTTCATATAATATTGGAATATTTTCTTCATAATTATCAATTAGTATTTTTATATAACGATTTTTTTTTAAATTCACAGTGAAACGAGGCATTTTTACTTGATACATTTTTTCATTATTAGAATAATTTTAACCTTCTCTGTTTGTTAAAATGGTATCAAGTTTTCTTTTAAACATCTTTTATAGTTTCATATTTAATAATCGCGCAGTAAATATATAAATAATAATTTTATAAAGAAAAATCTATATTCCTTATATTTACATAATATTATATACAATTAACAATCTCTTGCTTTAGTTTGAAACTTAATTAAACTAGTTTTGATGTATGTTGTTGATGTATGATTACTATATTCGTCCACTTTGGAAACATCTCTAGTTTGTTTTCTCATAAATTTTATTCGAAAAAGTATGTTTTATTTTTTTTATTTTTTACAAACGAATGAGTAAATCGATTTCAATACTGTATTCAGTAGTGTTTTATTATTCGATTCAAATTTTTGGACGTTCAAATATTTTCATACAATTTCCCACGGGCTTCTAGTTTTTATTATTATTATTATTATTACTATTTTCTAGGTGTTATATAGAAAGGTGTGAGTTGAGTTGGAAGTTCGAGTTAATATAAAAAAAAAAAAAAAGGAGATAAAAACAACCGTTTGCGAACGAACGGAAAAACTCTCGTTGTACAGAATATGTTCTTCGAAATAAAATGTTTTCTATTTTTAAGGGATAAAAAAACCTATGAACATTTATTGTTATGGCGTAGACAGTGTACAATGACCGCAGTCACAGAAGAAAACTACAAAATTTCCTCATACAAAGAAATCCCACACAACTATAAGTATATACATAATTTAATTCGTGTATATATACAGTATACTCATTAGACATACATAGTGAAACCTACACATACCTAAACTAGACTCTCTAGAGATTTAATGTTAAAACTATTATACTTATTAGAGATCGCGTAATAACTCTCAATGATAATAAAAAAGTTGACTTTTATTACATAGGTAAGAGAGTTGAATATGAAATATTAAACATCGTAGTTTTTGTACGCGAAATTATTTTAATTTTAATATAATAAATTTTAAATTAACGATTAGTACAAGAAAGTTTTATGTTCAATGTAACCTGAAATAGACTATTTATTATTTGACACTAATTAGATTATGAAAAAAACTTTCCATGCCAAGCTGCTCCATTCAGCATAAGACACGCATTTTCCTTAAAATTTATGTGCTTTTGAAAAAAATTGTTTTCATACCTAAGTTAGTTGAAGACATTAAAGACGCAACATTTTTATCACTTTGTATTTTCATCGTAATAAGAATGACTTTCAAGTATTATATACTTTCGATTATACATTTACGTATTTGGAATATTTTGACTTTTAAAATTGAACTCAATAACAGTATTAATTTATTCATAAGTATTTAAAGTTTTAATGAATTGAGTAGTAATCAACATTTCTCGAAGTATTCCTTGCCACTTTTCTCAATATTTCTTAACTTAAAATAACTATTAGATTCTAAATTATTAGCATAAATTTACTACTGTTCGATATTGGATTATTATTCATTATATATCGACATTTAAAATTGTTTTGAGCATGAAAATTTGAAATTAAAAATAAATAACAGAGGAAAAACTTATCTGATGAAAAATAATACGTCGTAATAATTGTTTCTAAGAACATATAAAATATAAAATGAGTGTCTCTCTTAAAACAAATCAAAGGACTGTTGCTGACTTATGACTCGGGACATTTTTCAATTTAAAATATGACGAAACAGCTAATACAGTTTGAAACTTAAATTTTAATCGAAGAGTTCAGATTAAATTTATTTCATGTGTATTTTTATTCTAAGATTTTACAATTAACCAAATTTGTCTTTATTACTACCTCTGTATTTGAATGATTTTTATTTAATTGAATTTCATAACATAAATTCTATAATCTACGGGTAAACCACGATATGTAATTTTATGAAAATCGAGTAGTTATACGTGATTTGTAAAACGCATTGTAAAAATCTAAATGATCAAAAAAAAACTTAAATACATACTATCACAAATCTAAATAAATGAATTTAATCTAGGCTATTGATGATTTGTTCTAACCAACGATAAATAATAGCCTATTAACTTGTTAATGTTTGTTTTTGCATCGTTGATGTGAAAAAGTTTTATAATTTGTGTTGTGCAATATAATGCAAGCGTGTCGTAAAAAATCTTTATTTTTCCATAAATTATGTAAATTGTGTATTATATTAAGAATGATGTCAGACAGGATATTTTTAATAAATATTTATTCATATCGATTATAATCAATGTATTATGTAATGAATAATAATACGCCAAACTTACATTTAATTTTAAGTTTTTATATATGGTATTCGTTCATCTAAATAATATATTAACTATTATTTCGTTTTTTGTTCAGATGTTCTCATATTAATTCAGAGAAAAATTCGTTTTTTTAGATAGTAATTTTAACCACAGAATGATACAACTTTGAAAGTGTTGAATTTAATGTTCCTTTTTTGTGTATTTGTCGTAATTAGCTCTAATTTTAACTACCAATTTATATTTAAAGTATGTAGTTATAAAATAGCCATTAATTTTAATAATAAATTACTAAACACTAATGTGAAATAAAAATACCCTAACGCTTTGTGTTCTGTCTGAATTCGAGATTTAGTGATACGACCATTATTTTCTGTTAATCTCTTATATAGTTAATCGACACACATATAAAAGTTGTATATTTCCGATTGCCATTTAAACGTTGCCAACCATAAATGAGGTTTCAGCGGTTTTACATTGGAATTATATATAAGCATACAAACACACACACACACACACACACACACACATATATATAAATACACACTCGGGGGTGTGTTCGAAAAGCTGGGATACACGGAACTGCACTTAAAAAAGCACATTTTTTTTCTGCGGAAAAAAAACAGATCAATTCCAATTTAAAATATTTTTTAAGTATACATATTATATAATATGTGATATATATGTGTGTAACCGGTAAAGTAACGTAACGTTCAGCAAACCTTCCTCGTGTTTAACACGAAAAAAAAAGTAATAATAAATCCCTCGGGACTTGCGATGACCGAGTAGGGTCGTAGAGAATAAACCCACGAGATCGAAATTACCCCGCTGTCCCTTCGCTTCCGCGGACTCCGTCTTAATTACTATTGTACTGGCTCCTACTGCGCGGGGAAGGAAGAAGGGACGAGTAGTATAATTAGAGAACGAGGGACGACACGCCAGCTTTTACCACCCCTTGTACCGTATATACACGTGCGTACAACGGCGGAGGTTGTCGTATGTACGCGATATACGTGGGCAGTAACGTAATTGTCGGGGGTTCGACATGGGAGGGTCAATTGCGCTGCCTCTGGAATTTTACCGGGCTGCAAAGGTTTTAATTTCACCCCTGCTTACAGACATTTTTAAGCGTTTAATATATTTTTTAAATGTATACAGAGATTGTGGAATTTTATACAATTTTTTTTTTAAATTCATACGCGCGTTATCTTTATGTAGTAATCGACATTTTTTATCTTACGCTTTTACAGTTTTGATACTGTAGTGAAATGTAGGGGGAAAGGATGGCCAATTCTAATTTATTGTCTTCATTTTTTATGGGAAATATCCTGTAGTGTTTTTCGGAGTTGATCGGAAAAAAAAATGGTAGATACCGGTCTTACACGACCTTCCTCTAGGGTTTTTTCATATATGTTACTGCAATATGTGTAGTATTTTTAAGTGACAGCTAGTTTCGCGTAGGGCTTGACGCCGACGTCAACGAAAGAACACCCGAAGAAAGCGCGGGCGAACTTGGCGCTACCAGGACCCGATGAAGGGAAGTCAGTTGTAAAAGAAGCACTAGATAGAGGGGGTGATTAGACGTCGTGGACACAATGTGCATGGAGATGACCAGAAAATATATATTAAGTATTATATACATATACATATATACATATATATATATATATATAAAAATATATACCTAAATGTATTTAAGTCGCGCGCGTGGGGGCATAATATATCGATCGGACGCTTTCTGTACATAGACTAGCGGGTTGGTGGGGTCGTGCCCCCCGCGCACCTGTTGCCCGTGTACTGTGGCTCGGGCGATGGGGGGTGCAGGAGCAGGACGCGGCGTGCGCCTCCCACTCCGTTTGACCTCTGTGTGTGTGTGCAGCTTCCTCGGGTTGGCACGACAAATGCGTATACACACACGCGCGCGCGCGCATACACACATATACACGCGTGCACGCACGCACCTACACACACACACACGCGCGAACACACATGCACACGCACACGCACACACACATAAACACACAAACACACACACACCAAGCGTAAACACGCGGCACACAAAAGGATGCGTGGTGGCGCACGGGCATGTAATTTATCAAGAAGAAAACCGTTGTTTCCGCCGCCGTCAATCCGTCTTTACACTCTTAACGTCGGTTGGTTAATTTCGTTTGCAGCACTATATTATATGTACGATGCACACGGGCGTCCCGCAGAGGTTTTGCTTTTCTTCTACCACCATAACACCTACCCCGTGGTCACCGCGGCCGCAACCGTTAAATTATAAACGTCTATGCGAAAATACCGATTAAATGTTGCTGTTATTTTCATTACTTTTTTCATTTCTTCAAAGTCTCGATTCGCTCTTACCGAGAGCATCGGCCGTCTACGACAGTGAAGATGCGTTACGTTATTATCTCTGACCGGACGCGGAGGAGTCGCCGCCGCGTGTGATGATGGCATAAATAATACATGTTTCATAGAAAGCCCCGCCGCCGCACGTTGTATTTATTTTTTCCGGGGGTCCGTGACGTCATTACGCGAACGATTAACGTCACGAATTTTTCTTTTTTCTTTGCCCTTTCGATAAAATAATTATATATAGTCTGGCTCGTATATTATATCGCACACGCACCACGCGTCCAACCTATACATATACACATATACGCTTACAATATGATATATTATATTAATAAGTTTAACGATGCTATTACAATACGTGTTCGGAACGGGTCTCGGCTGCGGCGTATAGTGTATGCATACAATTACATAATAACAGTTGCCGTAGCGAACCCCCACGTGTTGCGAGACCGACCGAGATGACGTGTCGTCTGCGTCCTCGCTCTTCGTATCGACACGCGACGTCGTCGTACGAGTGTGTGTAGGCAGGTTCGCGCTTTGGCGATAGACCATATATTTTTCATATACGGGGTGATTCTTTCTACGCTAGTTGGATTACACGTGCGAAATTCGTGTCCAAATTTCGAGCGATTTACTCGAGATTTTTTCATCCCCATCATATTATTACTATAGTCTATATTTTATAAAAAAAAAAAGTACTAAAAAAAGACTAAAAAGTCGATTTGGGATCGATAACATAATATAGTGTTTAATTTTACTAATACATTCCGGAAGGGATTATTATTATTTTTTAAATGTCTGGTGTAAGTAATAATTATTTAAACTTTTGACAGGGGGACTAATTATGTATTATTCGTTTTCAAATGACTCGTATTTTCATTCATGCAAAGTCGGACGGGGCTCTCGTCGACAGAATTGCCCTGTATACACTATACGTGAAAACGGCGAGCGCGCGCACACACACACAAACGCGCGTTGTTATTACGTGCCCTATATGTCCTACGCAATAATATGTCTCTGCGCTTGATAAATACGCGAACACGACGGGCGAAGTAAGAAAATAAAAGCGTGAATAAATATAATGTAATATAATATATTACGTACGGTGGCTGCCGCACGGCGTGAATGACGTTGACGTGTGCGCAAACACTCTGTTGGCATAATATTATATCTACGTCTGATTGTGTTTTCGAAATATAACAAAGAGGAAAAATATTATTATTAATAACCGGCGAAATAGCCTACATAGGTGCCGTACACGTCTGCTGTTTGGCGAAAACGAGGGCGGAGGAAATGCGTGGATAACGCAATACAAAGAACTGAGGGGGGAAAAAAATTGTTCACCTTCCGGCTTTTATATACGCGACACGCAATGTGTTATATGACATGCTATTCGATAACCACTAACGGTGTAAATTCGTATAAAACCATTCCAATCAGACTCGGGGGGGGGGGGTGGAATACAGTATACAAGTCGGTTTATATATATATTTGCTGTTGTGTAAAAACAACTTTGAACCCGGAAATGTTTTTTTCGATTTCAGAGTAAAGAGCTGTTCGAATGAACGTATATTGTTATTTGTGTCTGGTCAAAAACTTATAAGTTATTAATTCAAAGATTGGAGTTTCGAAACAGATGCTGTTTTAGATGGGTCGAATTTTCAAAGTTAAAGTAGGTAAATACGGTGGTTGTGGTGTTTAGAAATTTAGAATATTAGTCTTTTTCAGACCCAAACATTTTGTGATTGAAATTCGTTTAAAAACACGAACGCCAATGTACACAACCCCGTCGTTTACAAACCGATTCGACCGCGTGACGTGCTCTTTTATATTATACCATGTGTACAATATTAACAATATCATAAATTATTTGACATTACATATAGAGATTAAAATGTGGAAGTTGAAAAAAAAAATTAACAATAGAAATTTTCGGTGGTTTTCTTCAACTACAGTGAGTAATCTGTAAATGTTCCAATCATTGTGATTCATATTTTATAAAAACAACAAAATAACTAATATCGTTTAACGGAAACTCGTTGAAATTCTTGATTTCAACAAGATTTTATTTTCTATTACTTATTACATTTTTCGAATTTCGAATGCTCTTGATGACGAATGCTATGACTTGAGATTTTCGATATTTTCCTATTAGAGTAAGAACAACGTGTAAGGAACATCGAATTGAATTTTTAGTTTTTTTTATCTACCAACATTATTTTAATGACATTACACCCAGGAAATGTAAGG
This sequence comes from Drepanosiphum platanoidis, assembly GCA_948098885.1. Lineage (NCBI taxonomy): Eukaryota > Metazoa > Arthropoda > Insecta > Hemiptera > Aphididae > Drepanosiphum > Drepanosiphum platanoidis. The sequence goes on from OX402531.1 coordinate 9,120,987, forward strand.
AAATTCGAATCAATAAATCGCTCAAAGAAATCTTTTGAACATTTTACCAATATTTTTACAATAAAAAACATGATAACAGACAAAAAACGAAGTCAGAAATATTGCACGGTACAAAAATTCGTCCGATCTCCGGGAGACATTCTAAATACACATAAATGAATACATTATAATATTCGGTTACGTCGTGTCGCTCGTGTTAGTTTAGTTTTTGTTATTTAATTTATATGATATACACAGCAGCTACTTCGTCGTAAATCGTAGTGCAAATAATGTCGAACTAGATGTTTTGCACGTAGTTATATTATGAAAACAAGCGTGTTTCAATACGGATCTTGAAGACACTACGTGTCGAGAAACGCGATAAATAACTGTATAAGTACACGTCTCTACATAGTGTTTAATAATTAGATACGACTCGTGTTCTAAACGTCCCACGTTCTTTCTATATATTATATAAGTATCAACAACCAACCTGTGTAGTTATAATTTTGATCGTAATTATTAATATTGACATAAAATTATAAATCAAGTGCTGCTATCGGGCGGCACCTTTTATCGAGTATATTATTGATGTCAGTATCAAATCACACCATCAATACTGCCTAAACGCGATACGCCGAAAAAAACCAACCGCTATTGTAGAAAATAATTGTGTGGAATTTGATATTTTACAAACTGCTAACGTATCTAAATTAGAAAAGTCTGGTTGGAAAATAAAAAACGACTCTTAGAAAATATCGTTGTTTCATTTTACAAAACAAATTTCGGGTGTGGATTACCGTTTGTCGGAGTTATTATTATTTAATAACCCATTCGCGTTAGGAGAATCATCCTGTATAACACTTCGGGGCGAATATGCATAGAATACGATTTCGCGACGTGACGTTTCGTCGCTATCGGGGCGAATTACGCGCGAAAGTTACGACCGGTGTTTACTCGGAAAATCGCGTCGTCTAAGGATGTTTTGTAAATTTTTCACCGGACCGTGAAGTATACACGTCACACGGAACGCTGGTTCCTGGCCGTATATTCTTCAACGCCATCAGTTTGCGAATCCCATGTGACTCGGCCAGTGGCGTGACTGAAGTACCTAAATTGAAGCACGTGGCTCGTCTTAACGAGCGGTGACGTGTCCCTTTGTTTAAAAATAGAAATACTATAATGTCGTGTTCGTACGAAACGAAATAAATCAAATGCCAAATGTTTATTGAATTTACCCGCTATAATTTATAAAACTACTAGTGGGTGAAATGCGACGTAGCGGATTACTCAGTTGCGCAGTTGGGTTCTTTGTAAATATCTTGTAACGTATTCGAGTGAAAAATAGTCGAGTGATTTTTTTTTTTTTAAGTAGCAACTCAAATACGCGTCTTAAATATATTCGAAAATACCCGAACCATTGTATGGCACAATTTTAAAATCAGCATTATTATTCAATCGAGCTCTTATATTACAAAATATGTGTAATGAAAACAAAGTATGTACCCGATTCTTTTATGGTCGAAACAACCAGCAGTCTACCTACGTTTCGAACAGACGAATTATATTTTAAGTACTATATTATGACGGGGACCAGGTCATTAACATTAAAGTGTACTGTATATGTATATAATACATTGTTTTCTACGAATTACGAGCATTTTCGCCGGCTAGAGCTCATCTTGTTACTTTCGAAATACATTAAATATTCTTCTTTGTTAACTCTGTAAATACTTGGCATAGATACAGTTTAGAATTGACAATTCTCTCGGGAAATTATTTTATTCATTCCTTGTCTCGCGAATCCTTAAATAATAATATGATTTTATTTTTTTGTATAATGTGTACTCTGTATTAAAAACAAACATTCCTCACACGTAGTAAAGCTCATCTGAGTAGACGCGTAATTCAATTAAAATTGAAAGTTATTATTTTTGCCTTTCAAAAAAACAATTCCAAATGAAATTGTTTTGTTTTGTTTTTTTCATTCATTTAGTATTTTAAATTTATATTTATTTCTATCGGAAAATTATTGAATATTTTGCAATTTACATATACTTTTAAATTATGGAAGTTATTAAGTTCGTGTTTACATCAAACAATATTTCATTTTAATTTTACGTTTTATTATGTTTAATGTTTAGCTACAGTAGGAAACTCTGGCAAATACAAACTTCAGAAATACAATTTATAACATTAATATTTTTCGTAATGAGCCTAAAAATTAGTTTTTACTATCAAATTAATAACGCAGTAGGTATGTTAAAACTTTTTTTAATTAATTAACGTGATATAAAATATTATTTTTTTTTATTAAAAATAGATATACTATACGTACAATAGGCAAATATGATGAAAAAAAAATCAAAAATTGAACACGAAAATGACCGAGGAGGGAGACCATCCGGTGATGTAAACCTCTAAATATAATATATTACATCGTACTTGTATAACATATTATAATTACAACAAAGCATATTCTTTCGGCGTGCAGTTAAATCACATTTATCGTTGGAGTAATTATACACTTTATTGTTAAATATTTATTCGAATATTATGTGCTGGGCCAAAATCATCGAATACTGGATTTTGGTTGACACCGGTATCCTAATGAATTTTTACCATCTATAATCTAAATAAATAAATAAGCAAAATTCATTCGTGGTATTATCTCACCAACGCATTTCGAAGTAGTGAAGTACAGAAATAGCTCTTTTTAATATTACCATTGTGACTGGTAAAGTTACGAAAACGTTAAGAGGTTTTATCTTAGGAGATAGGGAAAATTTTTTATTATATAAGAACATTTCCAGGAATTTTCGTTCTCTCGGCTTAAGATAAGTACGAGACTGTAAAATTAAATTAATATATAACATGCATATACATATTGGTTTTCATACATATAATATGATTACAGCCCACGCTGTTGAAAATCACTTCCAGTGAAGTGAGCGCGAAACTCACTATCGTCTGTTCGTCTTAGAAATTGCCGTACCACCACTAACCATAGGTAAAGATCGTAAAAATTTAAATTCGCGAAAAACAATCCACGTTTCGTTTGACAATATTGGAAACTTTTTTTACGCTATGTTTCTCTTGAAATCCATATTTTAATAAAATTTATTTTTTTGATTCAGAGTTGAACGAAAAATTTTTTTTTCTTACGAGTATATTTTTAACTTATTTTGTTCAGAAAATCCTCCATTTTTATTTAACCAACTACCATGTATACCATGTACCATAGTTACAAACTACCACGTATTTACATATAATGTTTGACAAGGCCGGTCATTAATCGGTGAAATAACTTACTTTTGATTGAGTTACTTTATTTTTATGCAGACTTCTATGTTTTATCGTATTACTTACAGTTACTAAACAATTACTAATTTATTTTATCGTCACGTCTAGCTAATTGTGTCTCTTATGTTAATTATATTCTTTAACACTCAGATTTAAAACTTATCTAATCTTCATTGAGAAGACTGCGTCTTCTATGACTATAATTATATGATTATGTGCATTTTGAATTTATTTTTTATTGCGATTCAACCAGAAATCAGAGGGGGAATTAGTTATAACATAAGGATTAAAATGAAACTACAATTAAAAATAGTAATAATATTTAATCATAGTAGTTTCCTTTAAATAGTAATTTAGTAAAACTTTACTTAATGTTTTACATAAATAAATTCAACAGAAGTTATTATTTTCTATGTAAAGTTTTAATATATTCTTGAGTTTGATTAAAGTCTGTTTAAATGATTGCATAACTATGGTAACTGTTTTATTTAATAAAATGCATTACACGAAACCAAAAAATGTGCCAACGTAAAAAAGAAATAGAATCATGTAAAAATATTTTCTCAAACTCAATGGTAATTTTTACTTATGGTAACTGTTTTATTTAATAAAACGCGCATACACGAAACCAAAAAATGTGCAAACGTAAAAAAAAAAGATAGAATTATGTAAAAAATATTTTCTCATACTCAATGGTAATTTGACACTATACATCATACACATTTGTACACACTTTGGAGAAAAATCTTATTCCTATGAAGTATTTGAGAAAACGTTTTCTCAAAGCGTTGAGATTGCACTTACACATGCGAACACTTACCGGAGAAAAACATTTATACGTGGGAAGTATTGGTATGCCGATAATTTTGCCGCTCACGAGAATTATATTTTTTTTCTCCAGTATGTGTACGCATGTGTAGTGTTAAGTTACCACTTTGACATATTATGTTTTTCGTTTATTCTACACGAAAAATCTCTGGTGTGAATTGACGCATGCATTTTATAAATCATTACTTGAAAATCTTAACAAGCACGTGTTACACGAATGCAATCGCTTTCTTATATGCCTCGTATGTCTCAGTCGGGAAGTCTTTTTCTGAAAACGCTCGTCGATATTTCACTCGAACTCCTCCTAAACGACTTTATAACACTTTGATTTCCTGTATGTTTTATTGTACCTATTTTTATATCTGTTTTAGATTAATCTAAAACTTCAGTAGATGAACGCGATTTTTCATTAAGTTTTCACAATTGTTGTGAGACAAACGAATGAATGATCGTATTTATTTTCAAATTGAATTTATCACAACTCATTGTGTTTCTTCTTGGACTAAAACGCGTGCAAAACTAGACCTTCGTTGCAGGGGTTAAGGGAAGCCAATCAAAATTGTTCTACCTTTTTTCCTTTTATGAGAAAACTAATGAGGGACTAATATAAGCCCTAAATTAATAATTTAAAGTGCTCTAGTTTATGTTATATTTTATTTTATTTTTTTTTAATATTTTTCAACAAAGAGTAGATATGATAAAGTAATCATTGGAATAATCATAACAGAACAGTATAATTTTAAAAGATATATAAAACGAAAAAAAATTTTAACGAAAATATTTTATATTAAATTTTAGATTTCATTTGTCAATTTTTACTTATTTTTTAGATGTGATTTAGAAAAAAATTTAAGTTTAACAATTTTATTTTTATTTTTCAATTGGAAATTTTTAAATTACAGCTATTTAAAAATATTTAATTTAACATAATTATTTTGCATTCTGTAGAAGCTTAATTCGATATCCAGATTTTTCATAACTGATTTTTTTTTTTTTTAATTCCCTAAATGTTTAATACATATATAAATACATTATTATGCCTCAGTTATTTTGGTCATTTTTATGTATTCATAGTGCTTTTCAGCATATTATATTACGCTCAAAGATAAATGATTGAAGGTCATCATTAGCCGAACACAGTCATCGATGACCGAAATGTGTTGGTTATCTGTCAACTTTTTGTAGAGAAATACTTTTTTTAGTAATCAATATAAATGATAAATGGTTAAAAATTATCTACTACAAAAATGTTTCAAACAATGAGAACGAAATATAGGCTCACGTTATTGCTCTGTATAAAAACAGAAAATGTTCTCTCTTTTATTTTTTATTGGTTTAAAAGATTCAATTGCTGAATTAAATTGTTCTCGGTACTCTATACTTTTTAATATAATAACCTACCAAATTTAATATAAATAGCAACTTACTAAATTTACTCATAACAAATGCAATCACAAGCATTTATGTGTCAGTAATTCAATACCAACTCAGTAATAATTTCACATTATTCTTCTATAATAATAAAAAAAGGCATTACGGTTTATGGTTATACCTTTCTATAATCTAGTAAATGGGGTGATAAATTTAACTGTAATAAACATGAGATATGTTCTTACGTTTTTTTTATATTTAAGTATTAAAATATTTTTGATTTCTCCGCCGTTCTATATATTTTCCTCGGCCTACTCACAAATTTTATACACATTGCCTAGGAGTCGTTCCACTTATCTTCAGCACGCAATATTGACACACTACACTACATTAAAAGGTCCCAGAATATCATTAAAATAATTTGTATAAAAACACTTCAAAACGTAGGAATAGAATAATATTATTAATTTTTTTAAACATTATGTTCGAAATATTTCGAGAAAAATAAAAAATTTAAAAACCTTTAATCCAGGTTTGAATTTTGCCGTTCTTGAAATTTTTAAATCACTTATAATCCTTAGATACGTATAATATTATTGAATAATTTCTTCTTTTTATTTAAATAATTATTATAAAGTAGGTGCTTAAGTAATATTTGATGGTTTATTATAATAAATAATTCATTTTTATCTGTACTTAAAAACAGAAATATCTTTGAAAGTTTTAATTGTAAATAGGTACACCACACATTTTAATATATGTTGTTCATTAATTATTTATTAGAAAATTGATTTTGTCTGCAATAAACAAATGTCTATACTTGTTAAAATGTATGCTTACTAATTTAATTATTTTCTTTATAGATCATTAATCATGAAAATATTGCATTCTTGGATTGTAGTTAAATAATAGTGAACGCAAAATATTTACAAAAGTAAGCAAGTACAAATAATGTCACAAGTGCCAGAGGGGAACATTTCTAAGTAAACAAAGAGTTAATCCGTTCATTACAATGATTATTGTTCTAATGTAAGTACAATGTGCAACAACTTTTTTTATTTCTATTATTCCATTTTAAAACTATTTGCATGACAAAATAAAACTGATCTATTAAACAAGGATCGTTTTTGTATTTAAATTTAAAGTTTAAGCAATATACTGAATATTTGTAATTTGCCTTTATATTACCGTTGAATAATTTCATTGACAATTATCACTCTTCTCTTTTTTCATTGTTATTACAAATGTCTCCCTATTCTTTCATTTGAATTAATTCAATTACTTAAAATAATAAGTATGAGTGTACTTTGTTGTTTCTAGTGAATTAAATACGAATTCAGTGTTAATATTTTACATTTAAGCTATTTAAGGATTTTCTATAAATTATGTAAAATCGTTTGAGACACATCACAAAATTGTGTGCATCAAATTCCTTCAAACTTATTAATACAGTTCCTTGAAATATAAATCTTTTAAAATGAATAATAATTCTCCAACTTTGGAATTCAAAGATACATGTAAAATTAAACGATTACCGCTTTATTTAAGTATTATATTTAAATAATTAAAAATATATGTGATAAAGTTCAATTTTTGTGTTTAGTATTGGCCTAACTTTTTAATTTTTGTAAGCTAAACCGATTGATTTAATTTATTTTATGAGTGATAAGCATCTAAATTAAATTTTCATTTTGAATACAGTTGTGTTGGACACCACAGTTATATTATAACAACCGCCGCTCCGTTTCGACATCGAACGTCCCGGGATAAAACATTAATTTTCAAATTATTTAGTATATTATTATTTTATAGTTTTATTATACTAAAATTGCGCAACTATTTCGGCTTGATAATAACTGGTAACAAATGTTATTCGCATCGACAGTAATTTATTTCAAACTCCATTATTTCGATGTGAAATGTTTATTAAAATTAGACATCTCACCCAAAATGATGTAGCGAGAACCGCCAGTAAATAAATAATCTGCCATAATAGTCAGATATGATTAAACAGTAGAATTTTGTTACGTTTTTTACGCAACACATATATTTTATTAATATAGTCATTTTTAATGCATTAAGATCTACCTTCTAATTATTATGATTCTATTTATTATATTCTAGATATTATTGTGATGTGTTTCTGAAAAAAAACTGGACTACGCGACGAGTTACAAAAGCCACTTTCTCGTACCTCCTCCCAGCTTACAGGTAATAAAAATACATTATAATTATATCGATGATAATTTAGAATATATTTTCTTATTTATAATAATATCTTACTTACAATATTTGTCTAAAATGCTTATCAAATGCATTGCGGTTCTTCTTAGTTAAAATTCATTTGGGCTAGGTATACCATTTTTGTTTTTTACATATTGAATAATATTAAATAACGATAATTGTAATTATTTCTTGCGATGTTTGGTATTCATTTCAGTCCGTACCGCTTGGCGTCATTGTCGACCGGCCAATATGATTTTATTTTAAAGTAATAATTATAATTATTAAGTTGGTAAAATCGATTGGAAACTAAATTTAACCGAAAAAACTGTAGACTATAATATTAACGTGGTTTTATTTATGCATGATTTGAGGTGTCAATCAAAAAATTGTTTCGCCATTTTCATTCAAATCATAATGAATGGTTTAAATTAATTTAAACGTTTCAAAAGAATATTTTTGCGAATTGAAATGTATCAATAAAATACCAGCCATTCAGAATATCGACAAAATAAAATATAAATAACAATCTATTTTCTTGTCATTTTTAAGTTATAATGATTTAGTTTTATTAAGTAATTTACTTCGACTGTAAACCACTGGGTTACATAATTGACAATGCATTTGAACATTTTGCATAATTAAGTTTCAAAACAATTCTGTGAAATACATACTTACTGAGTATTAAATATTAATTATGAAAACACAGAGGAGAAAATTAAGCAGCACAATAAGCACATTGTTGTTCGGAAATATTAATTACATTTTTCAAATGAGCAGTTAACTGAAAACTCGTGGTCAATTTTACACCGAGCTTTTAGTATTGACCCTTTTGTCATTTAAATAATAGGTATTGTATTTTCTGTGGGAAAAAAAGAGGAAATATTGCTGATACAGTATAAGTAAAACTTTAAAATTTTCTCTATACTTTTTCATAAGATATAAGCTAATAAAAAAAAGGTTTTTTATTGATGATTTTGTCACAAAAGTCACTTTTTCTTCTGTTTTCTGGACAAAACCTAATCTAAGAAGCGTATGAGAAACGGAACATAATGAATACAACACATTTAAACGTAGTCACTCAAATGAATGTGTTGTATAGCTTGTAATACAACTTAAAAGTGTAATTTTTAAAGCAACTTTAAATCATTGCATTAAAAAAAGAAAAAAGATTCTAATTATTCTGAATAAATGTTACCTGCTATTCACAACAACAAAAAAGTAACTCGAGTCCTCTTGTAATAACACAGGACATTTTTACATCATTAAACTGTCCCTGGTACGACAACAATTTACAACACCGCTGTTAAAAAGCAAAACCCCTCATATTACACAAGTACCATCTCAACTATCTTACGCACTCGCCACTTGTGGACACGATGACACTATAATCGCACTTCTTCAATCCCCTCTGAAAATATACTATCCGCTCTCTGAACAATCCAACTTTGTAATCTGCATTTTGTTATTTATTCATTATTTTGTTGCTTATTATTAAACTTCCCCGTGTAATTAACTCAATTAGGTAATCATCATTTATTTAAATAAATAAAGTCCAACATATTCACTGTATATTATATAAATTATATAATAAATAAATAATGTATATATAAATTTCCACGAGTCCTGCGTGAATTATTTATTTGCACGACAAACTAATTTTTTTGCATTCAGAGTTTTTAAATGTAATCGAAAAAAAAATTGCCGTTTTCTTTTGTTTGTTTTATATTCGAGTATTATATTATTATAAGTATTATATTTGATTCCTGCTCAGTGAATTTTTCGTAAATTATACCGTTAAAAAGAATATTTCCTTGAGTTGAAGGTTGAGTTCCACTGTTTAAAGCCCGGTTTGAAAAAGTATTAATTTTTCGCATAAATTTAAATGTGTTACACAATTGTTCGTATTTTACGTTATTTTGTTTATTTTTATATATTTATGCTACATATAATGACTGTAGTATACTCAAGTATTCGCTTAAAGATTACAAAAATAAAAATGTAAACGTAACTCGTGTGAAGTCATATTATATGTTTACGCACTACTACGGTACTTGGTATATAAACACTATGTAAACGACATATTATAATTATTATAAATTTTTCAGTGTTTAACAACAATTTATTAAACATACTTCAATAAATAAACTAAATCAAAAATATTTTGTAGTCTCGTAAAACCGTCGAACAGTATATAAAACTTAATTTAGATTTCGGGATAGATCCGGCTCACAGGGCTGTTTGATAGTTCGTCGTTTTCTCTTGTACCTTGCGTAATTCGGCCATTTGATTATTTATTTTTTTCCGCCACTAAACCACGAACTCGAATCGATCAATCAAAATATCCATCGATTTGGGTAAAATAAAATGTATTTATTAACTAAATTAACTTTAAAAACATTTTTTTTTTGAGCATTAAATCAACTATATCTATCTAATATAATAAAACGCCAAGCGTATAGTGTATATAATACAGCTATAAAATATGTTTCTTTCATTGATCGTTTATAAAAATAAATAATGGACTATCGTATTCACTTATACATCGATGATGGTTACACATTGAATCGTAAAAGTCATTCGAAATTTCAAAATATAACATTATATGATCAATATAAAGCTATACATTTTATCGGAAGCGCATCTACTTCGAAGAAAATGGTGATTGATCACTCATGTGCTGAGTTCAAAAATATAATATAATAACTTGTTACATGTAAAATGTGACTAACCGAAGCTTAGTTTTTTGATAGGTCAATTCATTTTCAGAGCATGGAATTTAATCGCGTACTGCTAGAAATGATAAATATGAAATCCTAACGGCGAGTTGTATTATTCAACAACTATATTTCTTAAAGTACTTATCGTATTACCACTTATTGAAGACATTAGATACTATATGTATAAAATAAAAACATTATGCATATTCGTTTGGTAAAAAAGACACCCTAATTTTTTACGAATAAATTATGCATGTATACCTACTTCTTTACCGAAGCTTTTAGCTATCCACAGAGTAAAAGTAAGGTTTGTAAACTACCCATTGATGCGATAAGTAATAAATTCGGATTAAGATCTTGTTGGAAAAAAGATATTCTAATTTGTATTACCTTCTCTGGTATTTCGGGACGTCGCTGGCAACCTTCTGTACAATTGAGTTATTCGATCGATTCAATATTTTTCGGTGTTTATAGAATAAGGTTAGTAATTACTTTATAGAATAGATTAATAAATTCTAGGCAAGAAGTTAAAGATAAATGTGTGTGCAACTTTATTTAAATAATTTTAATTTTAAAACTCAAGTGTGAACTTGATTTTAGTTTTGCATTGTAATTATTGTAATAATAAAAATTGTTTGCAGTATAATAACTTCTCTCTATTACGATTTTTTATTTTCATGGACGAATGCAATTTAATTGACAGAGTACTTTGCACTCGTACACTTCAGTAAACAATAGTTCAGTGCACGAAAAAAGGTATTCAGTTCATTAAACAAAAATCAACGATAATTGGAAAAAATAATACTCAGTACGATTGGTCATGAACATTGCACGAAAACATGTAATATCCAAATCGGGTGAGTAAAATATTTGATATACATATTAATATTTTATCCTTGGACGCGTAGTCTAGGCAAAACTAATAAATGCAGCAGGCAAAGACGATTAATATTAAACAATAATTAAAATAATTATTTTTATAAACATATTTGACAATTATGTTGTAGGATAACAAAATCAATAGTTACCACTTATTTAATAAAACAAATGCAAAGCAATACAATTTTCTATGAAAATATAATTTTTACATAATATTAATACGCTAAATATTATATAATATTAATAATACTTATATATCTTTTATTTTATTCATTTAGAATAATAAATTGAAATAAATAATGACACAAAAAGGCCTAGAGGACGATCCAGACAACGTTTGGTTGATAGAATCGAGTGAGACCTCACGATGGTAGGAGTGGAGGAGGTGTCAATGGACAGAGAGTAATGGAGGGATTTTTTTATTGTGGGGATGGGCCTGAATGGTCTCTGAGATGCCTCAGAAGAAGAAGAATAAATAAATAATGATATGTTTCATAAGAAATTAAAAATTAAAAATGTTTTAAAAATACAACTAAATATGAATTATCCATCCACAATCTCACTATTAAAAAAGAAATGTAAAATATTTTACGTTATTTGCAATGTTTTATTAAGCTTATTGACTCTCGTGCCAGTCGATTTTATCCATGCACTCGTTCCAATTCATTTAAAAATATAATAACTACCGGCAATAATTCAATAGCTTCGCTAACAAATTATAATTTATTTCCCAATGTTTCAAATCATAATGTCTATATACACTCATAATTTAAAATGAAACGTAAACATAATGTAGAAAATATAAATATAAATGTAACAAAACATAATATGAAGTACAAATATGTTTTGAAAAAATTCATACACTGTTAATGTATGTAAAACACATACGTATGATGACTCTTAAACCAAACTTTCCATCAACCGCACGGTTTTTTCGATTGTATGTCGAGAACAACTCGACAAATTACTATTCTATATTTGTTTCCAATTTCCCAATCAATAAAAACGGCAACATGAAAGTTTTGTAGCACTCGGTCTAAAAAAAAAAAAAACCCCGTGGGCGCCCATACACACCCACACACGCCATGTTCGGGAAAAAAAAAACATCATCGTGAATGTAAAATCAATATAGCCTCCTCACTTCGTTCTAAATTTAAAATATGAAAATTACCCGACGCCCGCGGACTTCAGACACTCCGTTATATTTACACGGCATGTGTCGCATAAACAATCGGCGCATAATTTGCATCCCCGCTCGCGATTCGCGTCAATCGGTTGCAAACTAGGGCTATTCGTCGCTCGCATAACGGCGGCCGCCGTCGCTATACCTACCTATATACCCCCCATTGGGACCCAGGTCGTTTCGACTCGGGTAAAACTAGTGTGATTCGATTCGACCCTCGGCCGCGCACGAGAATTATAAATATTTTATGCAAATATCCTGCGTTAAAGGGACACCACGTGGCCGCCGTCATGCCCCCGTGGGTTTCATTTGCCAACGTGGTTTTCGGAAAGCATCCACAGCCGCGCGCGTATAAAACGCATATACGTGGTGTATCCGTATATGTAAACCGAGTGTCCTTTAGTGGAAGTCTGCGGCCCACGTAGGAGTACGAATTGTTTTGATGTCGCGTTTTTGACGCGAAATGTATTTTCGGAATATTATTTACGACGGATAGCCGTCGCGGTTCGAGGCGGTCGGCTACGTTATGTATACCGGTGACCTGTGGCGCTACGAAATATCCGTTTTCGAAAGGGCTCATGAATTTCAAAAGGATTTTCAACAGGACTGTTTGGTTGCTAATAAGCTAAATCATAAAGTAACAAATTCGATATAATTTAAATAAATAAAATTCCGAGAGAGACGGGTTGAGAATTTTTCGATGTTTAAGTTGAACACTCTAGTATATTTTACTCGTGGACTGCAACGTGTAATAATAATTTACAGTTTATGACTAATTTTCTATACAGAATAAAGGTTATTAATACTTTATAGAGCATTGCAGTATGTGGTTAACTTAGATATAAGTATATATGTATATACGTTTAAAGTAGCCATTTCTTAATCTTTTAAAGCAGTTTTTATGCATATATTTATATATGTATTGATATCGCTCTGTAGTTGTAATCATTTATCTACATATTGAATCCTTATTGTAAAAATATTCCACAAGTATAAAACTTTGAAGATTATGCATATGATTACCAATAAATTTTAGTTAGTAATTTAAATAATTTAAATAATCAACGTTGTACACGTACTTGACGTACTCGTACACCGTACAAGGTAATAGTGAATTAAAAACTCATATTTAGGGGTGCCAAGTCACCCCCTCCCCTATCTCATTGGTGCGCTATTGATTGTGATTGTTCCGAAAAGTCTATTAAAATACTAATTACGAAAGTTGCCCGTGGCCACACGGCAAGTGGCGAATTGTTCATAAATCAGACCTTTTTTTTTTTTTAAAATCGACAGCTTTGAACCGTTAGAGTGGCATCTGTCAAACGGATGACCACCATTGCTATCGATCAAATTCGTCGTACATTTAACCTCGGTTAAACGTGCGACTCCATGCATACATAATTTTATACGATACATAATATCTGTCGTTTTGAAACTGTTTCAGTGTGCGCTCCCGATCGCTCGAACGGCTACGAAGCACACTAGGGCGTATTGATAATCGTTCGAATAAAGCAAACCTGCAATATCGGTGAAAAGGCACGTCGTCCGTAAGCACTCGCGTACAGAATGCAGCCGCTGCCACCGTCGTAGATCGCGGTCTATCGTGTACGGTTCACACAATTCTCATTCGTAATAGGTCGGTGTTTAAATTAACGTCTCCACGAGAGAGAAAGATCGGTACTGGATCGAGGTTTTCGGTTCCGCGATGAAAAATGTAATGTGATGTTTCGCAAGAAAAGTCTACGCGCTTAAATCGCGACGAGCGCCGCGCGCGCACGTAGGTATAGTATCAAAACGTGAATACATAAAATGTACAATATTTGTTCTTGTTATACGGACGGATTCGCTGAATTGAACCGTCGAGTTCACAATGAACGATTTCCCTCGTCGAGTGTAAACGACGGCGCAGACGACGACGGTAACCTAAATATAAATTAGGTATTAATTTTATCGTATTTTAAACTTTATTTACCTCTGTAACGAACGCATTGTGTAAAGGTTTTCGAGTCGGTCGAATTATGCGTCGTGTTGAGTGTTTTCGTCCTTTGGAACATCGTGCCGTTTGCTTTTGTTATAATCGTCTTATTTACTGTACTTGCAGGTTTATCGAACATTTAATAACTGCGACGGGCACACTTACACATGTGACTGAAAAAACAAAATGTTAAATTTAAATAAAAATACAATTTCGGCCTCATTCATTAGCAAAACTTCGATGTCGACGAGTACGTGTTATTCTCGATAGTTAATTATTTAACAACGATGTTTACGGTTTAATTGATTTTAGATTCTGAGTGAAACGAGGAAGTTACTGAATTTAGTACGAAGTATTTTATTTATTTATTTGGTTTTTTCGGTGGTTTTGACAAGAAGACTTAGATCATCAACTTCAAAGGTAGTAACAAAGTATTATTAAATAATTTATTAAAACTATTAAATATATAAATAATATAAGTACAATAAATAGGTCTTGCCTGGAGTATTATTACCTGATGTTGAATTTTATTCGAAACCGGTCGTCACAATATTATTTGCACTCTTTATTATAATACTCCAGACAAGACCTATTTATTCTTTCACTCAAAGCCATTTTTTTTACTGTAAAAACAGTAACTTATTATTATAAAACAATTTTTTCTGGAATTTTCATTGAAACTAAAGAATAAATTCCTATATCAAATTCGATATATTTATCAAAGAACTACGTAAAATATTTCCGAGCAAACATTTTTATTAAACATCATTATTTTTATTTAAAAAATCCATTTTGTATGCGTGTTTACATTTTTTTTTAAGGTTTCATACAGAGTTAATTATGAATAATTATATTTAAGTGTGATAAGGGTATAATAAACTAGTATAAGGCAATTATATTGTCAAATTTTACTTATAAATGCAGCGTTAGATGTTATAATATCATTCGTTAATATGCTGAACCAATGTTATATAGTCACATAAAGGTTTGCTGTGGTTGTTCTATCACTCACTACGTTATGTCAGGTTTTATTCGTTCTACTGATGAACGTGAAAACCTCAGAGCCAATCTACCTTAATTTACTAATTGAAATGGTGACCAGAGAGCACATAGCAAATTTCCAAGGATGATCCGAATTGGAAATAACTACCGATAGGGTTAAAATGTAAGAGAACTACATATTTTGACAAAACCAACAGCCAAAATACATTACTCGTATAATAATCAAGTAAATGATTTCTATAGTTCTGGAGAAAAAAGACATTTCTAAAGTTTTCTTAGGGATCAATCGAGAATTTTAAAAACGTATTCAATGTGCGTAACCTCTAGTTAAACTGCTATTATTTTTATTCTCCCGTTTTATAATCTTTTTCTTTTGGGAGAAAAAAATAAATAAGATCTTTAACTTTTTTCCGTGAAATAAGAGATTATTTTTGCATAAAAAGATTTAAGCTTTTTTTCCCCCTGAGCGAGGATTTGAAATCCTTAGGACCAACTAAACCATAATTCCAATGTTTATCCTTGATATATAACATCCATCACTTGTTTTCTAAGTTGTGTCAACTTTTTCTAAGCCACATCCACCCATATTATATCGATTTCTTCAATAATATATACGAATATAATTTTAATTGGAAATTATTTTAATAGTTTATTTATTTGTTGTAATTATCAAAGTATTTTTAAGTTTTAAAATATCTTATTTAAAGTATTTATGTGAAAAAACCAATAATAAAAAAGTATTTATATAGAAATTATATTTTATTATAATATAATATAGGTAGGTTATACGGTATAAAAAGTATTAGGAATACTATAAAACAATACGAATTCAATAACCGTTAAAAATTTAATAAGGAATCGATATCAGCGGGAGGCATATGCATCGCCTTAAGGATATTAAACAAGAATTTCGTTGAAAATGTTTTACCGGCCATAAATATATTAAATATTTATCAATCCGTTATTTATCTAATCCGTTGGTTCAATAAATAAAATTGAAAAAAAAAACCATAGAATTCGGAAAATAAATATGTTTTAGTAAACACAAACACAAACAGTAATTGGAAACGGAATTACGAACAACGTTAATAAACTACGTTAATGTGTAATCAATGTTTATTTTTAATTAATTTTTGAGGACGAGTAGTAGGTAAACACTATCGATAGTCTTAACGAATATGATCATAAAAACATTTTACGTTCTAAGTTGAGCGAGAAATGTATTGATTTTACAATAATGTTTCTTTGTTTTCGAGGATCAGACTTTCTGATATAAAAACTGCTTTAAATGTCCCGCATCTAAAATGGGAAATCGAACCCAGATGACTAAAACTATACCCAAGTGGTCTTTGATTGGAGTCTGTATAGTCACTATCGTACGTTAAAGAAATTATTTTAAAAAGGAAAAATATGACGGAATAAATATCGAATTACTCGACGAGCAAACAAAAGTTCAGAGATTGTATTTATTTTGAAACAATTGAGACATTCTGTGTTTGGTCACCACGTTAGCTTTATTTATTTATTTCATATGGCTACCACGTTAGCTGTTACGTTGTAACAGAAACCAATAATAAATATCATGTGTTTTTTTTTTAAACAGCATTTTCTTTATATTAATGATTTTACAATGCGTGATATTATTGAAAATCAAGTATACGAGTAATATAATATATCCTTTATCCTTTATATATGTATATAAAAGAACAGGCCTTTTTATATTCCCATTTGATGACGACGCTATTTAACATTTTTCCAATTTTTTTTCACAGAGTTGTTCCAAATACCATCCTGAGTGTCACCACGTCACCCGATTTTCAAAATTTTGCTTTTTAAGGTTTTGAAATCAGTTGAAAAAAAATTAAGAAAATCAACCCTAAGGGGGTTAGAAGGGGTAAAATGTGTTAAAAATGGAAAATGTTATTTCTCGATCGGATTTTTTTGAAACCTAGGATACATAGTAATGAAAAATCTACCAACTTATTTTTCAAAATTCAACCCCTAAAGGGGTTCAAGGGGTTGAAAATGAAGAACGTTGTTTCTCCCTCATACCGAGAAAAACTTTTCACGGGCTGGATTTTGAGATGCAACGATCGGCGAGTGCGTGGTAATTTACATTTTATATAAATAGATTATTATGTCATCGAAAAACCAGACGATCTTTACCATAAGGTATTGATTTTGCAATATCATATTATTACATAACTTTTACAGAAATTGCGTGCGTGCGATGAACAATAAAACGAATACAATAGAACTTTTTTCATTGGACGGTCGAATATGATCGCAGGCAAATCTATTGTCATTGGTCGATAAGCTCGATAACATTGTATACAATTAAAGCGAAAACCTGACGATGTTTACCAAAAGGTATGGATTTTGCAACGTCATAATATATTATATTATTACATAACTTTTACCGCAATTGTGTGCGAGCGCGCTCCATTTCTCTTTCAATCGTAGACGCCACCGTCGTCACATACTTACAACAAGTTAGTTTTTTTTTATACTACACAATTCACTAGAAATATATGACAAAACAACGTTTGCCGGGTCAGCTAGTATATATAGGTATAGTATATATAAATGAATCCCTATTTCCTTTGGTCACGCAATAACTTGAGAACGCCTTTTCCGATTTCATTCATCTTTTCTTTTTTTTTTAAGTTTTCTTATACTTTGTAGAAGGTTCTTACGGAAATAAAAATTAAGCAAATTAACCCTAAGGGGGTTAAAAGGGGTAAAGATGGAAATCCTATTCGAACTCAATTTCAGTGGTGTAAATAAAACCGACAAATACCCGCGTCTCCCCACCCGTGCGCACGCCTATGTTCATACGATACATAATTTTGTTATAGATTTTAAAATTGCCGCTATCGAACAGACAACCGGTGAACACACTGCTCACAAGGTACTAGACTCTACGAACGTTACCACGGTATAAGGGTGACCTGTACCTCGAACGACCACGATTGTCATCTGCGACCGCGTCTGAAGCCGACAGCATCGTATACGCTTTTCTCTGCGTCTCGGCAGTATTGCGTTGCCGCTGTCTATGTCGTCGTCGTCGTCGTTTTCGCGTTTACAAATTTTTTCATCGAACCGCTGTGGTTTGAATTCAATCGCTAGTGTGTTCGATCCGTCGATTGTACGACAGTGAGTACCGACCGGATCGTGTACGAAAACGCAATGGAAAGAAAATCGTCGGCGGTTACCAGTGCACGCAGACGGCGGTGAGAATTCTAACGGAGAAAACAAAATGGCCGACATCGCCGGTGAGTACCCGTTTGTAATTTTGTATCTCACGTCGTCCGGCGCGTTATTGGCGTGACATTTTTTTTTTTTTACATTTCAGCAAAAATCGCACAGGCTATAGGTACGACAGTGAGTACCGACCGGGTCGTGTACGAAAACGCGATGGAAAGAAAATCGTTCGCGGTTACCAGTGCAAGCAGACGGCGGTGACAATTCGAACGGAGAAAACAAAATGGCCGACATCACCGGTGAGTACCCGTTTGTAATTATGTATCGTACGTCGTCCGGCGCGTTATTGGCGTGACATTTTTTTTTTTTTTTACATTTTAGCAAAAATTGCACAGGCTATAGGTACGCCGTCGCGTATAGTGTGATAAAATGTATACATTTTACGTTTTTATGATTTTCGATTTGACGGGGGTCTGGGGTTTTCCGTGTAAGCACAGGCCGTCCAAGCGGTACTGCACCACTGCCCGTATTACACCGCGAAACGGGATAACTATATAACGTATACCTACTTATCGGTAGCTATTATTATTCTTGGAATTATACCATTCCTCTTGGAAAATCGATAGTGATGATTAAATGATTATTATAATTAAATATTAAACATCGTCAACTATATGCGCATTATTATTATCAGTATACGTATATACATTTATTATAAGACAGTTTCAAAAAAACTTTTCAAGTACGAAAATGAAAATTATATCTTTATATTATATTTTGTAAAAAATTGTCTTTTACATTAATTTATTGTTATTTCTAAACTGACTGTGGTGATTCATTATTGAATCCTCTCTTTATTGAGTAAATCTTAAGTTGTCAATAAATCATTGCTTAGAAGGGTACCCACGAGACATTATAACATTATTATATTATAGCAAATTTATTTATATCATAAGAACATTATTATGTTAAAGCATGCTTTTCTTGAAACCCTTTCTTTATAATAATAAAAAAAAAAGTTTAAATGAATAACGAAATAAACCTATTCAAACTTATATGCTATTATATTTTTGTGACATGAAATTTTTTTGAATAAGCTTCTTCATCCAAAATATGCAGCTTAGAACTGTCATTAGTTAAAGATGAACTGAGATCTGAAGTAAAATATATTTTAGCCCTAACAAGTAATAAAATTAAATCTCGTTGGATAATTTTTGATGATTATCTTATTTGTAAAATCTGCATAATTGCGATAGATTATTAAAATAATTTTTTGTGTAGCTCTACTTTGACAGTGTAAAATTCAATTAATTTATAAAAATATCTTTATCCACCACGAAAATATAATTTATTTACCTATAATTGTAAATAATTCAAATCCGATAAAATTACAGCATACTTTGTTTCGCTAATAAAAAATACAAACCCATAATTAACAATTCAATTTTGAAAATTAAATTTTGTTGAGAAATAATTTTCAGGTAGGTATTACAATATAAATCCAGCATAATTATTAATTCTTATGTTATAAATTACAATTTAAATTTTGTTTCTAACCAACTAAGTATACTGGCCGAGATGATGAACTAATTAAATAACAGTTATGTAGAACATTATAGTCTACATATAAATATAATAATTAGTAATTAAACTATTATAAATGTCTTTTCTTAGTGTTGAGAGTAAATTTGAATAAATTATAATTAACACTTTTTACTTTTGATATCATTACTAGACACGTTCAATAAATTTATAGTAGGTTTATAAGTACGTTGTATAACATACAAATTGGTTTCCTGACTCTAACAGGGTTATAAAAAAAATATTTTTAAAAGCTATAAGGTGTCCTTTACTATAGGTAAATATCTCTGATTTTATTTAAAATATATACCTGAAAAATTGTTTATTAATATATTAAAAAATATTGTTAATTTAAATTAACAATTTAAATTTAATACTTTTGAATTCAAATAGCTTACAGTTACACTATGTTTTATTTATAGGCCTACAAAAATACCCACTTTAAGATAAGCTTCGAAAATTTGTGTTCCATAAACAAAGTTTAAATAATATATAATATTTTCAATTTTCATTCCTATATGTTTATAAATTAGTGAATATTTGATAATGTTTTGAAGGTAACAGTAAAAAGAAAATGTCTTAGTTTCCATATTTTTAAATGCAATATACTGTTTAGTTCTTTGTACTTTCATTATAAACATACTTACTAACATCAATATTAAACGAACTTATATCGTTCGAAGTTGTAGTCAAATTCAGTCGTTCCAGATAATTATAAAATAAAATAATTGCTTAATTGTTATATGATTACTATTACACGAATTTCAAACGTTTTAGTTTATTACGACCTAAACAATGAATGAGTTTATTAGTTTTTAAGAACGTTACTATATTTTATAATTTATTGTTTGAGTATTACAAAACGTCACTTAAAAATATATTCATATATATATTTTTTTATACAAGTACTTTTTAAAAGTTTATATTCAGATATTTATTTTTATTCATGACTTTATAAACATTAAATTACAAATTTGGAATATTTCTTGGAATAAATAATAGATTATTTTAATAAAATTATTGTTATCTTCCTCAATTATGTACATAATATTTCTTAAAGTGTTATGGTTTTTCTTAAATAAGTATAAAGTTTTTGAAACTTTCTTTCAAAGTTCAGATTTTAATAATCCATAATCAACGTGCCATTTTAAAACAATAAACGTAAAAGTATTTCGAATGTCAATAACTAAAATACGTTTAAAAATATAGGTATTTTTTATAAAATGTTACATTACTGTTATCTACAATTGTGAAACGCTTAAAAATTATAAAGGAAAAATAATCTTTAATCATGTTCTTTATTAATATTTGAATAACTTAAAATTAAAATAAAGAACATTGATAAACGATTTTCTAATCTCCGATCTTTTATGGTATTTAATAAAACTTTTGGTAAATATTTCTAATTCGTTAACAGGAAAAAAACATTATTGTAAAATAATTTCGACTAGGATGAATAAAATATATAAGGTATAAAATACCGATGGAACCTAATTAATAACAACAAATAATACACAAAAATCTATATATGTATATTTTTAATAATTGAACAAGAGTATTTATTTTATGCAAACTTTCGTCTTAATATTTATTGCCAAACATTTTTTCTACATCTACTTGGGTGCTAATGGTTTCACTTGTTTACTTAACTTAAATATTATAAAACCTACAGATTTTTTTTGATACAATTTTTATATTTTACAGTAATATTGTTTTTTGTTTAGCCTTCTACCTATACATATCACAATATTAAATATTAACATGACGAGGAATTAACGTTATGTTCTCTCTTAATGGTTAGTTACATTAGTTTTTTTTATGAAAAATGGTTAAGCTACTATACTACAGTGGTCAATGAATTTATTAAATCCCCTATTAGGTTAGCTAGTTTGTAAAAACATCCCTATAATCTTGGTTTATTTTCCAACTTTTTTAATGATATAATATTTTAAACATTACAATTTAAATTATACACAGGTGTATAAAAACATTTGAAATCTTCTTTTAATAGTGATAGTATTAATTTTAAAAAATTTAGTATTATTTTAATATTTTTTAACTTTCTAAAAACTATTAAACAATTAACTTTAAAGATAATTTGTTAATTATTGAAATTGTAGTAAAGTAAAATTGTGAACTTATAATTGTGAATCTATAATATATTTTGAACCTTTCATTTATTCTAAAAACTAAAAAGTAAGGCGAATGTGATCTAAGAAGATTCATAATTATTCTTGATGCTTAATTTATAAAATATATAACTATAAATCTAATTAATAAATAAAAATTTTCAACCTATCATTCTATATCATTCTATCACGATACAGATATTAAGATAGACATTTCAATGGTAAACTAATATTACATAAAAAATAACCAAATAGTTTTTACAAGACTTTATTTTGTTTATATTTTATTTATGTGTTTATTAATTTGATGTTGTCCATTATGTATTTGTTTTCTAACTTAATGTCAGGAAACTTTAATATCAAAACAAATATCGTGAATTCGTAATTATATGACAACTTATCGACTATCTTCAAAATTTATTTTTAAATAAAAAATGCATAACTGTAAAAGTAAAACTAAAATGTTTAATTTAAAACTTTAAACACATATTCAAATGTATAAATCAAAGAATATACTTTAAATTTTCAAAAAAATGACCGATTTTATCCATAAGTACAAGAATTACTTATCATTTCTTAAGATATACGAGATTTATTGTCATTTATTTGCATTATAGTTTGATGATTTATTTTTAAAATCTATAGTAAAATTCCCTACACCATAATCGTGTGATGGTTTTTATTAGGATTGCTTAAAATATTAAAACTACACAATTTCTATTTAGTAATCGGATATTCAGAAAGTAACTTCAAGGTATACAATTCGTAATTCTGCTCAGGTTCTGACCCCTTCGGCTAGAAATCTAATCCGATGCTGCGGTGCCCAACTAAGGGTGAAAACTGTCGGTTCTCGCCGTCATTCTTGACAGTGGTATATATATTATTATATGTAACGACATACCTAATCCGACGTTCGTATTTTCTACATTGTCATTAAAATATAAATCCTTTTCATTATTTTATACATTTAAAAATCTGTAGTCAAAACTTTGAATGTATTTAAAGCTTTTTCTGTTATTACTTAATAAATTAGTTCTAATACTTCATAAATTTGTGTGCAAATATTGCACGATTCTTTTTAAAACGTGTACGCAAACGGGAAGCGTTCATTTGATCCCCGACATTCTAAAGATTTGAAAATGTTATTTTATAAGTTTGAGATAAAATAAAGCATCAAACGGCTTTGACTTTCTGAATGAGCTCTTGTATAATAAACACCCTCAGGTCACAGATGGTCTTCATGACTCATCTGGTCCGTCGAAATATTTTCTTTAGTTTCATTAAAACACTATTGCGAAGTTTTAGCTGTGAAAACAACCATAAAATTTATCATCTAAAATTAAAAACTAAAAGTACACATTATATAATCCAAACTAAATGGTCTGGATTAAATCAACACTTAAAATAATATTTAATCAGGACTTAAGAAATATAGTTTTTTATAAATTAATTTTACCAACGTTTATTTAACGAACACAATTATTTAAAAATAAATAAATAATTGTTAAAAAAAAATCGTAATTAATTGGATGATTATTTAATTAAATTTCTATTCAATTCTATGTTTTCAATTAGTAAGGTAATAATGTCATAAAAAAACCATAAATTTATAAATACTATAGAAATTTATTTTGTGTACATTCTGCATGTACGAGATAAAATTATAACTTTTATAAGAAATGTTAAACTAAATATAAAATATAAAACTAGCTAAAATCATTTTCCACATTAAAATATACATCTGTCATAGTTAAAAAAAAAAAAAAGAATTATAATAACAATCAATTATTTTCGTTTCTGTAATAACTATCTATCAACTAATAAAGTAAAGTTTATCTCTTTTATAAAATTGTGCATACAACACATAACAAATATTTGTTTAGTTTTATCAATTTTAAATGTAATTATCATTATTGACGTATTTCACTAATTATTAGACAAAAAAGACTCATGGATTATTTATATAAAAAGGACCGGCTTTTCAACAGTTTATATGCCTTTGAAAAACTTAATTTATAAATAATAAGTTGAATACATTAAAAAAAAAAATCCTCTCTATGAATGTTTTCATTTTTTTCCATGTGTGTTATGTTTCAAATTTAATATCGCATTGATGTCATGTTCACATGAACATCATTTTGACATTAGATAACTGATGATTACAATATTTCTATTCAAAAAAAGTTTTTACCAAAAAATTAAATAAACAAATGTTTTATTTCAGGTTAAAAATTATATAGATATTTTATGAATTTACATTTAAGCCAGAATTATTAAACTATGAATTATACAAAGTGTATTTACTGTTCGTAATATAATAGGTAGTCTAAAATTATACTCTAAACATAAAGGTATTTACAACATTTAAAATGCATTGGTTGTACATATTTAAAAATAAAAAATGAAGCTTTAGAATTCAATCTGGATTTTTTTTAATATAATTTTTATTATGCAATGGGTCGTATGAATATTTATAAATCTATTACACTTTATAAGTAGGAACACATTGCAATGTGTTATAGATTTGAAGTAAAAGTATTTTGCATAGAAATATATTATAACTATATTCAATTAACTTATTTTTGAAAACGCCAATCTTTACAATTCTTCCTTTCGATACAATTACATTTTAAATTGCTTTATTTTTAAACATTTTTTAGAACAGGACCTTGTCAAATCGGATAAATCTAAATTCATTAATTTTAATGAGTTTTCGAAGCGACAATAGAGTTTATAAAGTGTGTATTTGACTAGCTATTAATTTTTTTGTATCTATCATTTGAAATATTTACACAATTTTTCATGACAAGTTTTAAATACAATTTTAAGTAAACCATGGTTTATCAACCTCCTTAAATTTTCCATAACCTTAACTTAAGCTATTTTAGAACTGAATTGAAACTTCAAATGAATGATATTATTATAAAATGTCTAATGAATTGGATAAACATAGTCTATTGCTTTTCGAATCTTTGACTGAGTTAACCTCGACTTAAAATTTTGTTTTGTTTATGTAAAGTCTATTACAATATATACAAATAATATTTTTGAGTTTAATATCATCGGCGCATAAATATGTCAGTACTCTAAAACTACAATTTTACGATACAAATAATATTTTAATTGTTATGTTTTGAATTTTTATGTGTTTTGTGCTATTGTAATATTGCGCGTTATTCTAAAAAGCATTTAGAATCATTAACATTTAATGGATACTTAATTATATTTTCAATTAACAACAAAATAAGTTTCAAAGCTCACCTTGACATTAACGTGACAGTACGGCACACCCTTAAAGTATTTCTGATGCAAACATAAAATGCCGACCAGATACAGGTTTCAGTTGAGTTGGGTATAAAACTAGGTTGGGTGTCTTTAATTTTGTACTTTATTTATAAATCATGTAATATATACACTACCATTCAACCTTTTTAAGTATATTCAAAATATGTATACTGTATAATATATATAAATTGTATTTACTAGTTTGATAAGACTTTTGGATTGATTGAATTTCAATACTTGAAACAGTTTAAATATAAAATTACTTAAAAACTAGAAGAATTTTGTTGGTAAAACTAATACCTAAGCAATAAGTTTAATGTTTATAAACCATAGCTTAGTATTCAATACTTGATTTAGATAACTTTTATATTACATGCATTAAATATATTATATATATATATATATATATATGTGTGTGTGGTTTGTCGACCTGTCCACGAGTGAACGCGTACATTGTACTCGCGTGCATGTTATTTTCACTTATAAATAATTTTTCAAAATTCTATCTACACCGACATAATTTAAATCAGTTTACGTGTCAATATACATTTCACGGCATATTTCCATAATCTCGCAATACAATATGAATTTAACGACTGCGTTTGCCGGCACCTTCAAGTACCTAACGGCAAACCACATAGTGATGCTTTCACCGATTTGTCGTGCACTATACCTACGGGCTCGTACACGCAGCTGTTAATTTAAGTCTTTTGAAAGCAAAAAAAAATAACGGACACCAGTGGCAAGTCCAAAACGTCTAAAAATACGTACAATAATATTTTGTGAAACCGTGTTCACAAGCGCGCGAGCGCGTCGTCATAACAATAATATTTTATATATAACGCGCCTACACTATTACATGCGTGTCGTTCAATTTTCAGCGTGTAACGGCGACAACGTTACCATAGAGATTGGCCATTGGCACCTAGCGTGTGTAGTTCGTATAATATGTTTGTCGTATGTTATTATATTATTATCAAGCTATATGCCACCGAATGATCCAAAGTTTGCGTTAAAAAAAGTCGTAGCTGTTATTTTATACAATAAAGAATTGTACGCAAGATGACCGTGTATCGTACGCTGAATTTCGATATCACCTAAAAAAAACAACCACTATACGATTTATTAAATATCTTAAAATTAAGGCGGGCAAACTAAAATTCATCATTTTGAACTGAACACTCAAAACGAACCCATAAGCATTACGGTTATTAACATCCAAAGTTAATCCAAAGTTTACGTTTTATACATTCTTTTTTGTTTGAAGTACGCGAATAAATAAAATAAATAGGATACTTAAAAGTATAAATAATCGAAAAGTTTAACCGAATCCGAACTCTTCATTTAGGTTCGGAATGTTCGTGTGAGTACAAATAATTCTTCGTCGGTTTTCGGAATTCTCAAATCTCAAGACATCAGCAAAGCGATTAACTATTTATAAAATATTTGTTTCTCTCTCTCCGTGTATGAATTGTTTAACGACCCAATACTAGATACATCCGGTCGATTCCGACTAGTCCAGTTTTATATTAAAAAAAATCAATTTTTGTATTTTTGTAAATATTTTCGATACTCGATGGTAAAATGTTTTTGATATAATGTACGATAACGTAATCATAACGTAATATTTTATCCTGCCGAGAAAATCTAACTCCTGCATTCGAGACTTCCTCAAAAAATAAAACAAAACAAAAAATCTCAACCTTGAGCCCCTCCCCCCCCACTCCCTGGTGCATTGCACTCCCGCTAAACCCGCTTCTGAACACACGGCCATCGGTGACGACGACGTGCGGTGCCCATTTCTTTATTATTACCGACCACCGCGCGGCGGCGACGACTACTACTACTTCGGCGACTGTCGCGGTGGGTGGGCGGGGAAAAATGTCCGATAATCCGCGTCCGCCGCCGACCCACTCGCGGGGGGTCCGACCGCCGCCGCCGAAACCCCCCGCCGGCACGCTTCTCGGGGTACTGCGGGTATGCAACAACTGCCGTTGCCTACCTGTTACCACGGACTACGACACGCAAAAAGCTACGGCCAGGAGGTGGCGGGCGGAAGGGCCTGGAGGAGGAGGCGATGGTGCGACTGCGACGACTACGACTGCGACGACGACGACGACGACGACGACGACGACAACGACGACGTTCGGGACCGGGACCGGGATACCGGGACGAGGACCGGGACCGGGACGACAGAGAGCGAGAGGAGGAGGAGTAGGCGGTGACGACTAAACATACCGTTCGACTGCTATTGCGGTGCCCGGCGCCGGCGCCCTTTGTGCTTGGGTGTTGGCCGCCGCCGCCGCCACCGCCGTCGACGACGACGGCGACGACGACGACGACGCTCACACGCACCGCACCGCACACACACGCCTCAGTGTCACACCGTCCGGAGCCGACCGACGATACCATGGCGAGGCAGCAGCTCCTGATGACCGCCGCGATGATTTTGTGCTGCTGCGGCGGCGGCCTCATCGCTTCCGCGCTCGACATCAACAGACTATACGGGCACATACACTACAAGAGGAATATAGGTACGTGTTTTTTTATTTTTTAATTTTTTCTCTCATATCTCTCTCCTGTCTCGGTACAATAATAAATTATCCGTCCGCCGTTATTATCATGCGGATCGATACGATCGGAAGAATTGCGTAACCGGGATTTTATATTTCGGGGGTGGGGGAAAAAATAAATATGCGTTCTCTTCTGCCGGCCGATTTCGCTGAGAATTTTCGCGATAAAAAATAATAATATCGACCGACACGAAAATTAAAAACTTGTAAAAAAAAAACTTTACCGCTAATCGCGTGACGAATCGACGACTCGAAAAGAATACAAAACAATGGCTCTCTGAAATTTCCCTCTCTAGAAGTATATGTATAAACCACGCGTGTGCTATGTGTTCTTACGTTTGTTTTCGATTCGAACGAATCTTGGAAATTTCACACGTTTTGTCGACATTATAATGTTATATATTATTTTATAGCGTTATTCTTTTTCCGAGCGTGATTTCGCCATTATTATTATTAATCTGTTCGTTTAACCTGTTGGATCTTTATATCGTTATTATCGGACGATCCGCACCGCGACACGTGAAATTTATCGCGTAAAATACGTGCGCGCGGTTTCGTTTATCTGCACAACATTAAACGTTCGTTATTTATGTTTTCGGCCGAAGATATCGGGCCGGCGGCGCTCTGTTCAACATATACGCGCGGGGGGATCAACAGTTCTCCGAGAATTTATTGTCGTGGTGGTCGAACGATGATCGTTTCGCGATCAGTGAAAAAGTGCGCGCGTTTCGGTTACTCGCATTACCGTGGTTTTTTTATGCGTAGGCGGTGTTTTTTAACAGCTCCCATAAGAGTGTAGTTTAATTTTCCAACGTTGTTATTTAATTACTTATAGAACGTTTGCCGCGTATAATGAACTACGATGTTTATACCCCGGCGAGTCTTATGCAGAGCAACGCGTCCCTATTATTGTTTTAATTCGCGCGCCGAAAAGTTTAAACAATTCGGAATAACAATGATATGAAATAAATTAGATCGAAACGTTTTTGTTTCACGACAAAGGTACACTAAGCATTTAGTTTTAATTTCATTTTAAAACTACAAGTAATAATATACTATTGTATCGGACCAAAAACAAGAGAAATAAATGTTTTCATCTATTGTGTGCGCTCTCCCTTTCGAGTTTTTCAATTGGAAAAAGTAACTATCTTTTCATATTATATCCGCGAACGCGCATTTACGTTTTAAATGATAACTACGGTGCGATAATCGTTAAAACAGATGAATTTTCTTAATTCTGAAATATCGCTATTGATAAAATTGTTGATTCGTAACTGTTTTGATGTTCAATATTGATGGGATTGAATTATAGTTATCGATTACTATAAATTTGAATACTCCACTGTAAAACGTAGTGTACCAGTAAATGGTATAGTTATGTACGTATATATATATATATTAATATAATTTACATGCATTGAAATAAGTTATTCAACTCATATTTCATCGTCGCCGAATGCTTATAAATAATACAACTACAAAGGAATTTACCTCCGCGTTCGAGTTAAACAACAATACCATTGACGGCGTGTTAAATATGCAATTTTAGCACTCTTGTGTGTAGGATTACAAACAACTTTCCTCGTATTATATTATTATTCGAATGGATGTGTCATATTATCGTTCTTCTGGTGCAAGGAATGACTAATAAAACAATAAATTATAATAGAGTCGACTGTGTTATTTACATGTCGTGTTATAAAAATCGCGTATGATCATATTTTGTGTCATATCGTTTTTGTCGTACGAAAGGTACGAATAAAATATATGCGTTACAAATTTCGTTTTACAATGTATTTGGCTACTTATAGTGCATAATATTATGACTGAAGTACTCGCGTGGTTGTTATAACTTGGTTCCGTAGATAGTAAAGATTCCATAGGGAGAGCCATATAAGATTAATATACATTTAAAATCGCGTATAGACTCTTGTCATTATAAAAGGTTCAAGGTAACCAAAATAAATCATCATAACGATTAATCACGTTTAATCTAATCGATTTAAACGTAAATGTTTTATAAAAAAAATTCTGCCATTTCAATGTCAAACGTTATAAACAGTGAACACATTATAGTTAGGTGTACCAATGGAATAATAACATTTAGAAAAATGATGTGAAAACTCAAAATAATAATTAGTATCGTTATATTTTATCATATGTGGTTTTTAAACGACATCGTTGGTAACTAAATTATAAATTGAATTAAAGTAACCTTACATGTACACTAAGTACCACCTCGTTTTCGATAACACTCGACTCGTTTATTATCCTCGTTTTAACATTAATAAAGTTTCTTAGTTAACTTCACAAATGTCGTCCTATATCAAATTCGAAACGTTACGCATAAAAGTACGTGTGATTACCTGTTACATACACCGTGGCAAATGCACTCGATACAGTATTCTAGTGGGCATAACAGAGGATTCAAAAATAATTCAACTCGGATGTGGTTCGACTTATTCGTATTGAATTTAAATATAATATAACGTAGAAGTTTAAATTAATGGTAAAATCACTAGAATGAAATAATTATTGTAATAAAAATGTAAATCACATTGGTTTCAAAGAATATGCACGTTCATTAGTTAACCGAAGCACGTATATTATACAAAAATATTGCATGAATTTCCCTTTAGAAACTTTATTTCCGCGGAATATAATTAATTTATAATACATTGTGCAGGCTTTTAAACTGTTGAAAATAATAAATTCGGTTTGGAAATTATAGGTATACTTTTTATAAATGTATTGATTTACAAATAGTAAAAAAATAAAAATACTCTCACGGGTGGTTATTATTACGGTTTATCTCTCATAATTTTCGGCGGCCCGTTTTTTTTTAATATATATATACGCTTTAAAATGCATTTTACAAATCACATAGGTCAAAACATTGAAAACTATGATATTTTAAATGGTATGATCTATTTTAAAATGTTATGTATTTTTTAAATGTTAACTCGTGAGCAGGGTATTGTTTTATTTAAAATGATGTTTTGTTTTGTTCATTATTCTTTAAGTACCACTCAATGTCAGTAAGTGTCCTTAAAAATACGTTCCTATGACGTTTTTCTTTTCATAAAACTCTATAAGGAACTAGAGACATAAATACTGTTTACAAGTGGGATAGATATTTTATACGATGCAATTTGTTTATTTATTACTTATGTATAACATCTTATTCGTCTCTTGAATTTTTTTAAAAATATTCTTAATTAAATACGTAGCTGCTGCAATTATAACGAAAACCGTTTTACCAATTAATTGAAAACTTATTGCAATTGACTTTTAGGAATCTATTTACAATTAGTTTTAAATTAGAATTTCAGTTTATTTTTTGGTAATATCTAACATACTAACAAGTGTTAAACATACATATACTGGAAATGTTTTCCGATCACTTTAATACCCTGGTTTTCAGTACTTTCAACTATCAACTGTGTTTCTACATATGTAACTGTCTACATATTTACACTTATTGGTTCCAAATATTACTTTTGTTGTTTGTATACAATTACCAATGTGGCGCTGGTTAATACTGTTTATTCAAATTTAAAGGTACTTCAAAGTTTATCAGTGCGCACAGTTAATAACCTTCCAAAAGTAACTAATTCAAAAAGTTTGGTATGTATAAAACCAAATTAACCTGACTAATTTATAATTTTAGACTAACCCTACAAAACATGTGATGAAAATTTTCCATTAGAACTTTGTCTAGGTCAGTTTATGGTTTCCCACCAGTAACCTTATTAAATATTAAATAATTATTTATGAATACTAAAACGGTAATGATTTTACTTCCAATAGTGGCAAATATGAAGTACTGTAATATTATTTTAATTTAAACAACATTTCACAGACGTGCGTTCTAATTTTCGCTGTACTTCATTGACCAATTATATTATTAAGTGAATTAGATCCATTAATTTATTAGATTTTAATTAGATTAGAAATTAATTTCGATAATCCAACTATACAATAATAATGTACTTACAATAATAACCATAAATAAAAATGAGCTTATACCTAAATTACCATACTAAAAATACACGCCGATTCAATGTCAAGCTTAGAAATGTATAAGCAATATTGAAAATCTCAAACAAAATAACGAATACATTTTCATTATTTCTGAGTATAGATAAAAAGAAAAATAATTTTCTTCTGAAAAGTAATAATTAACTATCATTAAAATAATTACAAAATTTTAAGTTGAAAAATATTCATTGAGGTTATCAATTAATTATTTAGAGACATGTTAATTTAATTTCTAATGATATATATTATATATCCTTTTTAATAAAGTGTTGGTATCTTTTAAATTTATATTGTAAGTACAATAATACAATTATTACATCTTTTTGAAACCTGCAATTAATTTTTTCTTTGGTAATTATTTTATTTCAAAATAAGTGAAAATTATCTTTTATGAATAATAATCATTTGTAAATAGTATTTATGAGAGCGCAGTTAAGGTGCTCCCACGAGACTAGAAGTATTTTATGAATTTTTTTTCTTTTGACGCATTTTGATTTTAATTAAAAGCGTTTTTCATTACCATCGGAATATTTACTTCTTAAGGTGATTCTAATTTAAAAAATTTAAATAATATAAATTCCATACCACACACAAATTATATAACTTTTCTAACTAGAGTTAATTCGTTTCGCATTGTACAATGTACTTGTTATAGATTTAAAGTGAATTTTTGCGCAAAAAATGATTTTGTCTGAAGTATAATTTTAAAAAAAAAATTTATAATTGTTAAGGTTGGATCAGATTAATCTTCTTCGTTTTTATTTCGAATGTAACCACGTAATTTACACCAAATTTGAACATTTATATAAAAGGTCTAAGAATTGAAAATTTTACTTTCATATATACATTTTTAATATCAGAACTCTATAACAAATTTCCATAGTAATCGCTACATTTGATTAGATACTTTATTATGA